>CM053784.1:591150368-591750368 GCA_028749045.1 Cupressus sempervirens
GAAAATCAAATCGAAGTGGGTGAAACATCTAGGGTTAGGTCACGGGGGTCTGATCCAACTAGTGTCCTAGAGTCATAAATTCCTGACGTTAGTATTTCGAGGCGTTTGAATACACCTGTGGGTGAGGCCGTCGTAGGTCTTGAATTGCTGGTCCGCACATTTAATGATTATAGTGTGAACGCAATTGAACCAGCCACTACTCTCTCACTCGCACATCTCGAGCTTATAGACTGGAACCCCAATGCATCTAACGAAGTCCCCACGTTCCAGAATGACTATGCTCTTGCCTGTTACCTAAATGCTATCGAACTTGTAACATCTTCCACCAATGAGAAAAGTATCAACATGACTGAGGCCGACATCAAATATCTCAGTCACATAATTAAAAAGAAAAAATGCAAGAGGTCCAATGGTGAAAACCACATTGTGGCAGTGTCGAATCCCAAAAAGTAAAAAAAAGAAGACGTATCCAAGGGTGAAAACCTCTATGAGGTGCCCGCGGATGAGATATTTGATGTCCTTCGCAGTCACTTTTAGGAGAGATCATTAGTGTTAATAGAGTCGACACAACCAATTAACCTGGGCACAACAGAACATCCTCATGTGATACATCTAGCGCAGTCATTGTCGCCTGAAGAGAAGGAACAATTCATTGCCTTTTTCAAGGGAAAGAAAATAAATTTTGCCTGGACATATTCTGACATGCCAATATTGGATCCTGATCTTATCATACATCACTTGTCCATAGCACCAGGCATCAAACCAGTTAAACAGAAGCTTCGGAAAATGCATCCTCATGTTGCATTGCTCGTCAAAGCTGAATTGGAGAAAGTTCTGAAGGCTGGTTTCATTCGTGCAATTGATTATGCTGAATGGATATCCAATATTGTCCCTATGTCCAAGCACGATAAATCTATCAGAGTTTGTAGAAACTTTCGTGATCTTAACTTGGCATGTCCTAAAGACGACTTTCTGCTCCCTAATATTGATATGATCGTGGACATGACGACTGGCTATGAGATGTACTCACTTATGGATTGTTTTTTTGGATATAATCAGATAAAAATTGCGCCAGAAGATCAAGAGAAAATGGCTTTCACATGTGCATGGGGAACCTTTTGTTGGAATGTGATGCCATTTGGTTTAAAGAATGCTGGAGCTACATATCAGCGAGCTGTTACTACAATTTTCTATGACATGATGCATAGAACCATGGAGGACTACATTGATGATACCCTGGTCAAAAGTGCTAAACGCAATACTCATCTACAAGATTTGGGTCCCATCCTAGATCGTATGGAAAAATTCAATCTTCGGCTCAATCCTAAGAAATGCACATTTGGTGTCACATCAGGAAAATTGTTAGGATATATTGTTTCTACAAAGGGAATTGAAGTAGATCCAAAAAAAGTACAAGCAATAATGGACATGCCACCACCTTGGAACATCAGTCAAATGAGAGGACTACAGGGAAGGCTTCAATCTATTTGCAGGTTTATTTCACAATTGGCGGATAAATCACAGCCCTTCACAAAGACTTTACATAAGGGTGTGAAATTCAATTGGAGCCAGGATTATGAGAAAAGCTTAACATAGATCAAACAATATCTTGTCAATCCACCAATCCTGATGCCTCTTGTGCATGGGAAGCCTTTGCTTTTATACATTTCAGCCACTGAAACATCTTTGGGAATCCTGTTGGCTCAGGAAGACAATGACAACAAAGAAAGAGCTATTTATTACTTGAGTCGAACATTGGTCTCTTATGAGAAAAACTACAGCATTATTGAGAAAGCTTGCTTGGCAATTGTCTTTGCTTCCCAAAAGTTGAGACACTACATGCTTGCCCACACTACATGGCTTGTGGCTAAAATAGATCCATTAAAGTACTTGCTCAGTAAGGCAGCTCTCACAGGAAGATTGGCTAAATGGGTCATGATACTAAGTGAGTTTGACATCCAATATGTTGAACGCAAAGCTATAAAGGGACAGGCAATTGCAGACCAGCTGGCCGAGGCACCCATACAGAGTCTTCTACCAATAAACATTGATTTTCTAGACGAGTCAATTCTAACACTCACTCACCATACATGGGTTATGTTCTTCGATGGGTCCTTCACACAACAAGGATTAGGTGTTGGATTACTTTTTATTACACCACATAGATACTCATTGCCCAAAGTGTACAAGATTCTATTTCCTTGTACAAATAACATTGCTGAATATGAAGCTTTGATCAATGGTATGAAAATTGTAGCTGAATGGAGAGTAGATTAGTTGGATATCTTCGGTGACTCTCAGTTTGTTATCAACCAAGTAAAGGATGTGTATCAAACAAAGGATGAGAAACTAATTCCTTACAAACGCATGGTTGATGACTTGACAACGTATTTTGCACACATCACCTTCCAACAAGTTCCATGCATCAATAATAAAGCGGCTAATGCTATGGCCACTCTGGCCTCCTTGCTACAAATGCCAGAAAATGATCTCCGACTCAAGTTCTTGGTAGAAGCGTTACACTACCTAGCCTATGACACACCTGATTCTAGGATGATTTGTTCTATTATAGGACAAGAATCATCCCGCTACCATCACATCTATTCCTACCTTCGTAATCAAACCATTTTGGAAGGTCTGACCCAGAATGAGAAACGTTACCTAATCTGTAATGCTTCACATTATGTCATTATTGTTGACGATCTATATAGGAGAGGTCTCAGCGGAACACTCCTTAGGTTTTTAGAACCCGATGAGTCATTAAGGTTCACGAAGGCATTTGCGGATCTCATTCCAATGGCCTGACACTAGCTTGCAAAATCCTTCATGCTGGTTACTACTGGCCTAAAATGGAGCAAGAAGCTATTAAATATGCTAGGTCCTATAAGCAGTGTCAACTACATGGGAATCTCATTCATGTTCTAGCCAGAGAGCTGATTCGCTCTACTACAACATGGCCATTTCAACAATGGGCCTTTGACTTGGTGGGGCAGATTCACCCAACCTCTTCCAATGGACATAAGTTCATTATCACTGCTATAAATTATTTTACGAAATGGGTAGAGGCACTCCCTCTCACAATTGCTGATGGAAAAAGTGTAGCGCTTTTTATCATAAGCTACATCATCTATAGATATGGTATACCATCCTCAATCATTACTGACAATGGAGGATAGTTCAAAAATAAAGACCTCAAGGAACTATGCAAGAAATTCAAGATTACACAACATTGGTCTTCCATTTATTACCCCTAGGGTAATGGCCAAGTTGAGGCATCCAATAAGGTGATCCTCAAAATTCTTCATCGCACAGTCAGTAAGTTGGGGAGAGACTGGTATCTCTAGATCAATCCAGCCCTGTGGGCATATAGGACAAGCATTAGAACTCCAATGAGCACGACTCCTTTTGCGTTGGTGTATGGGGCGGATGCTGTGCTTCCAATAGAGGTTGAGATTCCTACCTTGAGAATCTCCATGAAAGGCCTTGTCACTGAAGATGACTACAGGATAGCTCAGCTTCAAGAGCTTGTGTTACTGGATGAACGACAACAAGTGGCTTGTGATCATCTACGAGCATATCAACAAAGAATGGTACGAAGCTACAATAGGGGAATCAGGCCACGTGACTTCTAGCTAGATGATCTCGTCCTGAGAGAGAACCCTAAGAATCAACAACAACGAATGCAAAAGGGAAAGTTTGAACCAAATTGGTTAGGTCTGTACATCATTACTGCAGTATATGGATCTAGCGCTTATCAACTTTCCACAATCGAAGGAGAAGTGCTTAAAGAGCCTATGTAATGTCCCCATTTTAGTAGTTGACCAAGTGTGTGTGCGTTAGCCTTGTTCTACATGGTCCCGAGGGCTAACGAAGGGTTTAATGGGATCCTAGAGTGTTTTGGCCTAGTCATTTCCAGTTTGGGCCAAAACGAAGTTGATTTACTCAGTTTCAGGCATACTTACTATTTTTAATAAGTCAGCATGACACAGTACAAGTCAATTTTGGTGATTGGATTTGATACTCCTCGGTGAGAGCTTTCCGATGAGCTATCACTTGCATTATTCGGAGTCCAATTGCTAATACATTTTAATGCCTGAGGTTTTATTAAAGTAACGTCTAATTTAATTGTAAAATATTAAAGTGTTACTTTAATATTTATTTTATGGGGATGTGTACCCAAGGGAGACATAAGGGGTATTTTAATATATGTTTTATATACTACACATCTTTTATCCCACATTGCCCATATGAGTTGAGCGGACCCTTGGAAATAGAATAAAAGGAAGCATTTGTGGCTTCATTAGCCAAGTTGAATATGAGAAGAAATTGGTGTGTGAGTTGCAGCTCCATTCTTGGCATTTGAGGATGTCTATCCTCTCTTGTAACATTCTAGACATCATTCTCTTGAGGTTTGGCCTTTGAAATTCTTTGTTATTGGCTTCATTATCAGGCAATTTAGTTGCATTTCCAGCTACAGGCGGATTTGGTATTTTGCTCATATCTTCTTCACTACTTTTTCGACACTTATGCCGCTTTGAGGGAATGATATTATGAAGGTAGTGGACTGATTAAAGGACAAAGCACTATAGTAGCAAGTTTGAAAGCATGGGTTGGAGTATTATGTCAATACTGTTGAAGTAATTAGTGAGTTGATAAATCCGCCATGTATTTGGTTTCATGAATTCTGAAAATAACATTTTATTAGCAGCAGTTCATTTCCACTTTGCATAGTATTGTAGTTTCTTTCTTGTTTATGTTGTATGATACCAATTCCATGCACAAAACACAAAAAACAAATAAACATTTGATTTCCAGAGTTATAAGGGGTTTAAAACATTAAACGGAGAAATAAGAGGTTGAATGCAAACTGTTTGACAAAATTCCTTTCAGCAAATTGGTTTAGTTTTTTGGGACATCTAGGGGTGCCCATTTCAGTGGTATCAGAGCTATAAGTCCTGCCATCCTGTGGAGGTCTTATAGGGAATTTGGAACAGCCCAATAGAGGGAAAAGTGTTTGGCGAAATGTCAAAACACTAAAATCAAAAAAAGAAAAAAAAAACACAGGCTAAGCATTTATGTTTGAGCATGCGACAGGGGCCTTATAATTTTCGCAGTACTAGAGCAAGACAAAATAGGATTTTAGACTTGCAAAGCAAACAGTCTAGTACATCCGTGCAGGGGGACATTGAATCCAGCTATACAGACACAGAGGAGATATTCTTTGATCAGGACAACAATATGGGCGATCGAGATGACAGGAATACAGGATTAGATGGAGACAAGAATGCTGGTCCAGATCAAGGGGACGTAATGTTTAGACAATTACTAGATACATTAGAGCAGGGGCAGCATATGCAATAGGAGCAGAATAGGCGAATGGACATGATGTTGTAGCTCATGGCTAGACAAATGGCTGTCAATATTAATCCAAGTGATGCCAACAATAGAAACAATAATAATGAGGGAAACAATAACAATGGGGGAAACAATAACCATGGAGGCTAAGGAAACAAAAATGGTCCTAAGAATAACATTAATGGTAATAATGGACATGACAACAATGGGAATGAGGCTGATAACTTTAGACATGTTGCATGCCCAGCGCGAACTGCGAGCTCGAGACCTCTTCTACCCACCTTCCCACCTAGAGATCCGATTCAACCAGTAAATGAACCACAGATTACCGAGTTACAGGATCAATTCAGGAGGGACTGGGAGGCTAGTGGACCGGAGTTTCAGGTGGATATTTCCCTCAGAGATTATATGGACTTGAGGATGAGACACATGCCTAGAGATGGAGGGAGGAATCAAAGCTTTGAGTTGAGAAAGAAAGTTGGAAAACTTTCCTTACCTTATTATGATGCTTCAGGGAAGATGACTGCATGAGCTTGGGTGCAGAAGGTGGATACATACTTGCAACTAAATCCTATGCCTGAGGAGGAGGCTATCAAGTATGCGGCTATGCACTTGGATGGTGTTGCACATGAATGGTGGCATCATGGCATGGTGACTTTGGGGCATAATCAGATTACATCCTATGAGGAATTCATCGAAACATTGATTGAGAGATTTGACACTAGGGATCCCGAGTTACATTTCAAGGAACTAGCATAGTTAAAATAGTCAGGTTCTGTGGATGCTTACATTGCCGAGTTTCAACGCTTCTCTGTACTTGTTACTGATATCTCTCCTTGGAGATTGGTAGTGTTATTTTGTGATGGTCTTGCTGATCCATTACGAGGTTGGGTGAAGGGACATGATCCACTAACCTTAGCTGAAGCAACTAAAAAGGCACGAGATTTAGCCCCTTCGGTATACAAAGGAAAAAACCATTCAACAGATTCTTCCTACCGCAAGGACAGAGACAAAAAACCATTTCAGAAAGAGTATAGCAAACCCAAAGAAGGATCAAAAGGACTAGATAATGAAACCTTGAATGAACTTGGAAAGAAGAAGCTGTGCTTCCATTGTAGAGAGCCTTGGGACTTATCTCATAAATGTTCTCTCAAGGCTAAGGCAAATCAAATGGAGTATTTTTCAGCAGAAGATTCAGAGTTAGAGGCTGAGGATCAACACTCCAATTCAGATGAGGGTAACACTATAGAGGAGAGAAGCATTCCTAAGGATGATAGATCATTGGCACACTTGACAAGGGCTCAAAAGGCAATCACATTTAAGGTCAGAGGTACTATCCAGGGGCAGAAAGTGATATCTCTTATTGACAGTGGGGCTACACATAACTTCATAGATGCACAGTTGGTAGCCAGGAGAGGGTTACAGACAAACAAGCATGATGGGTTTAGAGTCATGGTGGCTAACGGTGATAAATTATTATGCACTTGGAAGATATCTAATCTTCACATCAGGTTTGGAGATGGCTACAAGTTGAAGGATGAGTTCTATGTTGTGGACATGGGAGATTATGATGTCATCCTTGGCATGACATGGATGGCTTCACTAGTGGAGTTCACACTCAACCTAGCAAAATTGGAGATGAGATTCCAACATGAGGGCAGAACTGTGGTACTTAGAGGTCTTTCAGATGGAGGTTGCAGAGTAGTGTCCTTCAGGAGAATGCAGAGACTTTTTTGTCATGATGACATAGAGTGGGCGGCAGAGTGCTACATTATGCCAACTTCACCAGAGCCACAAGAAAAGAGTCATCCACTAGATATCTAGAAGATACTTGATAGAAACGCTAAATTATTTAGTGATATTCCTCATGGGGTTCCTCCTGACAGAGGGATGGAACATGTTATTAAGCTCGAGGAGGGAGCCAAACCAGTTATGATTACTCCCTATCGTCATCCTAAGAAATACAAGGATGAGATAGAGAAGGCGATTAAGGATTTGTTGGAGATGGGGCATATCAGGCCGAGTAAGAGCCCCTTTGCTTTAGCAGTAGTATTGGTAAAGAAGAAGGATGGGATGATGTGCATGTGCATCGATTACAGGGCACTAAACAAGAAAACAATTAAAAATAGGTATCCCATTCTTACGATTGATGAGTTGATTGATGAGTTGCATGGGGCATGCTTCTTCACCAAAATTGATTTGCTATCCGGATACCATCAGATCAGGATGAGAACAAAGGACATTGAGAAAACAGCCTTCCAATGTCACTATGGCCACTTTGAGTTCATGGTTATGCCATTTGGTCTAACCAATGCACCTGCTACATTTCAAAGTTGTATGAACCAGGTATTCAGGAAGCAACTGAGGAGATTTGTCTTGATCTTCTTTGATGACATATTGGTCTTTAGTAAGACCTGGGAGGAGCACTTACATCATCTAGAGGAGGTGTTATCTATTCTGGAGAGAGATTCATTGTATGCCAAGGAATCTAAATGTGAGTTTGGCATGATTGAGCTCCTTTACCTTGGGCATATCATTAGTGCAGATGGCATTTGGGTTGATCCCGAAAAGATTACAGCTATTGTAGAGTGGCCTACTCCCACAAACCTTACACAGCTTAAGGGATTCTTTAGTTTATGTGGTTTTTATAGGAGGTTTGTTAAGGGATTCTCACATATTGCTACACCCTAGACAAATCTTACCAAGAAAGGAGCCTTCGTGTGGACAGGGGCAGCACAGAGGTGTTTTGAGCATTTCAAGCAGGTAATGTCTTCATGTCTAATTCTAGCTCTACCAAATTTCATGAAGCCTTTTGAGCTTCATTGTGATGCATCAGGTGATGGGATTGGAGCAGTATTGATGCAGGAGAAGCATCCCATTGCATTCGAGAGTAGGAAGCTTCAAGGAGTTGAGAAGAGTTATTCTATCTATGACCGGGAGATGTTGGCCATAATGCATGCATTGGCCAAATTTTGATCATATTTGGTAGGTGGACATTTTGTGATCAAGACTGATCACAACAGTATTAAATACTTCATGAGCTAGCGTGATCTTAATGACCGACAACAAAAATGGGTGACTAAATTGCAGGCTTATGACTTTGACATAGAGTTTGTCAAAGGTAAGAAAAATGTGGTGGCTGATGCCTTATCTCGGAGACCTCACTTATGTGCTCTGGCAGAGATTTCAGGAGATTGGAGAGATTGGATTATAGTAGAGTATGTCAGAGATGCTTGGGCTTCTGGATTGATTTCAAGTACCATACAGGATGATCACTATGAGGTGATAGATGGATTGATCGGAGTTCAGGACAGGGTTTATTTGATTTCGTCATCACATTTGAGAGAGGCGATACTGAAGGCATTTCATGGTGCACCCACAGCTAGACATCCGGGGGTCTTCAAGGCCTACAGGCAGATCCAAGAGCGATTTTCATGGAAAGGGCTCAAGGATGATGTTTAGAGGTATGTCAGGGAGTGTGTGGTTTGTCAACAGAATAAGGGAGAGCACACATTTCCTACAGGTTTATTACAACCATTGCCCATTCCTGATAGGAAATGGGAAAGTATTTTGATGGACTTCATCACTGGTTTACCACGAGTGCAGGGAAGAGATTACATCTATGTGGTGGTGGACCACTTGACGAAGTTTTCTCACTTCTTTGCTATTCCGTCCACTTGCACAACAACACAGGTGGCAGATCTTTTCTTTAGAGAGATATTCAGGTTACATGGGCTACCTAGATTCAGTGTCAGCGACTGGGATAGTAAGTTTATGAGTGTTTTTTGGCAAGAGTTGTTTAGGTTGTGTGGTATAGATTTTACACCTAGCACTAGTTATCATCCACAAACAGATGGGAAAACAGCGATTGTGAATAAATGGGTGGAAGGATATTTGAGGAACTATGTAACTACACAAAAAAAGGCTTGGATCAGATGGTTGCATATGGGAGAGTATTGTTATAACACTACTTATCATATGTCCATCAAGATGAATCCTTTCATGGCACTCTATGGTTATGAAGCACCTAGCTTCATGGATTTAGTTTTGGGGGACAGTAGAGTGCCCAAAGCCAAAAACTTATTGCAGGATAGTCAGGACATCTTGAAAGTGCTCAAAGAGAATATACAACAGGCCCAGAATCAACAGAAATTGTATGCTGATCAGCACCGAATAGAGTGTAGCTTCGAGGTAGGGGATATGGTTTACTTGAGGCTATAACCATATAGACAGTCATCGCTCAAGAAGAGCAGAGCTGAAAAGTTGAAACCTAGATTTTATGGTCCCTACAGGGTGATTCGCAAAGTGGGCAAAGTCGCCTATGAGCTTGAGCTTCCAGAGGGCAATTGAGTGCACAATGTGTTTCATGTGTCTAGGCTTAAGAAAGCCATTGGTCAAAATGTAGTGCCTTCTGCAGATTTACCCCCTTTGGATGAGGAGGGAAAGCTTGTGTTAGTACCCGAGGCTATTTTGGACACCAGAGAGAGGAATCTTAGAAACAGGATAGTGAAGGAGTATTTGGTCAGATGGAGAGACTTGTCGGAGGAAGATTCTACATGGGAGAGTGAGTAGGTTATTCAGCAGGCTGGACTGAGATTGCTTGAGGACAAGCAATTTCAAGGGGGGCGGACTGTAATGTCCCCATTTTAGCAGTTGACCAAGTGTGTGCACGTTAGCCTTGTTCTACATGGTCTCGAGGGCTAACGAAGGGTTTAATGGGATCCTAGAGCGGTTTGGCCTAGTCATTTCTAGTTTGGGCCAAAACAAAGTTGATTTACACAGTTTCAGGCATACTTACTATTTTTAGTAAGTCAATAGGACACAATGCATGTCAATTTTGGTGATTGGATTTGATACTCCTTGGTGAGAACTTTCTGATGAGCTATTACTCGCATTATTCAGAGTTTGATTGCTAATACATTTTAATGCCTGAAGTTTTATTAAAGTAACTTCTAATTTAATTGTAAAATATTAAAGTGTTACTTTAATATTTATTTTATGGGGATGTGTACCCAAGGGAGACATAAGGGGTATTTTAATATATGTTTTATATACTACACATCTTTTATCCCACATTGCCCATATGAGTTGAGCGGACCCTTGGAAATAGAATAAAAGGAAGCATTTGTGGCTTCATTAGCCAGGTTGAATATGAGAAGAAATTGGTGTGTGAGTTGTAGCTCCATTCTTAGCATTTGAGGACATCTATCCTCTCTTGTAACATTCTAGACGTCATTCCCTTGGGGTTTGGCCTTTGGAATTCTTTGCTATTGGCTTCATTATTAGGCAATTTAGTTGCATTTCCAACTACAGGCAGATTTGGTATTTTGCTTATATCTTCTTCACTACTTTTTTGACACTTATGCTGCTTTGAGGGAATGATATTACGAAGGTAGTGGATTGATTGAAGGACAAAGCACTGTAGCAGCAAGTTCAAAAGCATGGGCTGGAGTATTATGTCAATACTGCTGAAGTAATTAGTGAGTTGATAAATCCGCCATGTATTTGGTTTTATGAATTCTGAAAATAACATTTTATTAGCAGCAATTTATTTCCACTTTGCATATTATTGTAGTTTCTTTCTTGTTTATGTTGTATGATACCAATTCTATGCACAAAACACAACAAACAAATAAACGTTTAATTTTCGGAGTTATAAGGGGTTTAAAATATTAAACGGAGAAATAAGAGGTTGAATGAAAACTATTTGACAAAATTCCTTTCAACAAATTGGTTTAGTTTTTTGGGACATCCAGGGGTGCCCATTTCAGCCTATCAACACTCTCCACTTGAAGTGGTTTTACAGTTGATTTAATCTTAGCAAGCTCTTTGTACATATCTGTATGTCCTGAAAAAAATCTAAAAATCAGAAAAATTCCTGAAAAAAATTGTTACCCTGGTGAAAACCTAGCAATAGGCACCTTGGTAACACCAAAAAAAGAAAAAGAAAAAAAAAAGAGAAAACTTGCCAAGAAGGTGAAAACCTGGTAAACAGGCACCTCTTATTCCCAATGCCTCATCTTGTAGCATATGTTCTGGCTATTCTATACAGTCGCTTTACGCTTTCTCTTTCCCGCTTCCTGCTCATGTATCCATAGATTGAGTCTTGTCACAACTTGGGGGCATTCCCCCTTAGTGTCACTATTTTTGAGATTCTCATAGAATCTCCTTCGCGACAGTCATTAGTGGTCCTCACTGTGTCTGCCTACTGTCGCTAGTGTTACTATTTTCGAGATTCTCATAGAATCTCCTCCGTGACAGTCACCAGTGGTCCTCACTGTGTCTGCCTACTGTCGCTAGTGTCACTCTTTTCAAGATTCTCCTCATAGAATCTCCTTCGAGACAGTCACCAATGGTCCTCACTGTGTCTGCCTACTGTCCCTAGTGTCACTCTTTTCAAGATTCTCCTCATAGAATCTCCTTCATGATAGTCACCAATAATTTTGACTACATCTGCCTACTGTCACTAGCGTCACTCTTTTCAAGATTCTCCTCATAGAATCTCTTTTGCAACGGTCACCAGTTGTTTCAGCTGTGTCTGCCTACTATTTCTTGGGTCATGTCTCAAGATTCCTTTATGGAAGATCTCTTTTGCGTCAGTCACCAGTCATCCTGGTTGTGTCTGTCTACTGTCGCTTAGTCCTCTTTAGGTTCTTCATCATGAAGATTCCTCTTTGACCTCAGTCACCATTCATTCTAACTACGTCTGCCTAGTGTCATCACCCTACTGAAGAGATTTCTTTCAAACATGTTCTGGACATTGACACTTGACATCAATACCGAAAACATTGAACTCAAAAATGATATAATTGTTTGGATATGCTGAGCATTTTCTTTGTTTTCTTTGTTTTTCTTTATCATATCTCCTCAAGCAACTCGATGATGTCATCTTCGACTAGAGAAGCAATGACTGGGGGCATGATCTTTTTCTTTGCTTTCTATTTGCGGTTTAGTTCCAATTAGTTGATACATTCCTATAAAAGGGGTGTCCACTATAAGAGCTTCCATCTTGTATTGCATGGCCGAGTGTACCTCGACTCCTTTTATAAGAATACGTCAATAACGTTGGTGCTTCTCCTTGTTTATTGGAGTGAACTCTTCATGCTATAGTAAATACTAATACTCGTCCTGCTAAGTGAATGTATGGGTCACTGCGAGTATATCTAGCACACTTCTGTCTCAGGTTACGAACACAAGGGTCATTGTAGACAGAATGAATACTAAATGCTTAGCATAACAGGGATCTCCCGTGTGTTTGGTGTGCTTGTCATGCAAGCAACATTCAGGTCATCCTAGCGTTTATGCTCTGATGCTTATGTTAACTTGCTACATTAAAAGGGACAAATGTTCTGGTCATTTTGGCTTCTTGTGCCTCGAATGCTTACATTTAATACCGACAAACCAATAACGTATGCTATATTCATATTTCCATGATTACAATGTCAGTGGGAATTGTATAATATACCAGCTTTATTTTATATCCAGTGATGATAAATCGTCGAGGCTTGGTAACCAGACCTAGGGTTGCATTTAATATAGTCTTGCATTACATACTTCATTTGCATAACCGCACAATTTGATGGTCATTTTGTTCATACTCCACATGCATCAGATTCCTCAATGACTACACAGATGATTGATTAATCACTCTTTTGGTTACTTTGGTTGTTCTGAACCCATTTTCGGGATTGAATTCAAAATCTGACACACTTAAGTTGCTAAAAAATGCATTTTACAATTTTGGGACCAATGCGATCGAACGCTTGTGCAGTCCAAATTTTTTTGATACTTTGTGATTCTTGGAATCTTTTCAACTCAAACTTGGTCTTTTGGATCTCAAAATCACTTTGGATCAACTTTTACATTTCTTCAGATCACTCTGATCTCTCCAAATTTCTTCTGATCATTCTGATCTCTTTATATTTCTTCAGCTCATTCTGATCTCTTCATATTTCTTCAGATCATTCTGATCTCTTCATATTTCTTCAGACCATTCTAATCTCTTCATATTTCTTCAAGATTGTTTTGATCTCTTTATATTTCTTCTGATCATTTTGATCTCTTCATATTTCTTCAAGATCATTTTGATCTCTTTATATTTCTTCTGATCATTCTAATCTCTTTATATTTCTTCTAATCATTCTAATCTCTTCTATATTCTACTAAACCTTGGATTTCTTCTGTATCTTTCATCACTCTCCTTACATCATACTATTGGTGTGTCATCTTTCGATTTTTCTCCCGAGGGGGCAGGATGATTACATCATTGAACTAAATTTCAACTCATTTTGAGTCTCATTGCTTGGGGCATCTGGTTCCCATTTTATGTCCTTCTCACTTGGGGCATCTCATTACTCGGGGCATCTTGTCCTCCTCTTTCTGGCATCCTTGTCATCTACTTCATCTTTTCACCATTTGATCACATCTTATAACATTTTTGATCTGAGTCTGATGGAGATGATCCTTAAAAGCTTATCTTTTTCAACTTAGGTATCTAGGTGTTCTACCTGGATTCCTTAGGATTAAGCTTCGTGCTAGAGATGATCCTTAAAAGCTTATTTGTTTCAACTTAGGTATCTAGGTGTTCTACCTAGATTCCTTAGGATTAAGCTTCGTGTTGGAGATGATCCTTAAAAGCTTATCTGTTTCAATTTAGGTATCTAGGTATTCTGCTTGGATTCCTTGGGATTAAGCTCTGTTCTAGAGATAGTCCTTAAAAGCTCATCAATTGATCTTTGTGTCATCACCTTCGGAACTAATCTCATCTTCGAATCAATTTTAGGTATCTAGGCATTATGCTTGGATTCCTTGGGATTAAGCTCTATTCTAGAGATAGTCCTTAAAAGCTTATCAATTGGTCTCCTTGTCATCACCTTTAGAAGCAATCTCATCTTCAAATCACGCTTTTTAATTTTTCTTTGAATTGAACGTGTTGCTCACACATTCATTCAAAGAGGGGCAAAATGTAATACCCCAAAATTGGCTCATTGCCATGATACCAATTCTGGTCTATTTCTGATCAATCCTAAGTCCTATTTCACTAGGAAAATTCTTATTCTACTACTCGCTACTTGACTTAAATGTCAGATGCAAAAAACCCTAATCTGCATTCATCATGCTTATTATTTAATTCCTATAGTATTTACGCATATTAGTTACATTAAACCTATTGATTAATATTTAATTTAATTAATAAGTATTTATACTTTAATTAAATTAAATTATATCCTAAGGCTAATGTACTATGGAATTAAATTTATTTAATTTAATAAATATGCCTATTTAATTAATTAACCGAAATTATTTAATTAAATGAAGAACTTACTTCTAATTAATTAAATGGGAAGTCATTTCTAATTAATTAAATGAAGTTATTTAATTAAATAAGAAAAGTGCCTCTAATTAATTAAATAGAATTATTTAATTAAATGAAAAAGGTAATTATGAGAACATATCTCATTTTATTAAATTAAATTATATCCTAAGACTAATGTACTATGGGATTAAATTTATTTAATTTAATAAATATGCCTATTTTAATTAATTAAATGAAATTATATAATTAAATGGAGAACTTACTTCTAATTAATTAAACAAAGTTATTTAATTAAATGGGAAGTCATTCCTAATTAATTAAATGAAGTTATTTAATTAAATAAGAAAAGTGCCTCTAATAAATTAAATAGAATTATTTAATTAAATGAAAAAGGTAATTATGAGAGCATATCTCATTTTATTAAATTAAATATCTCACCAAAATCTCTCTTTAGTTCAAAAAAGGGAAATTTCCAGTTCACTGTTGATCAAAAAGGAATTAAATCAGTTAACTCCTTATTTTACTCAAATTAAATCAGTTAACTCCTTTTTCTACTCAAATTAAATCAGTTAACTCCTTATTCTACTCAAATTAAATCAATTAACTCCCTTTAATTTGGAAATCTTCCTTTATGACTGAACTTCACCTTTAATCCTAACCGTTGATTGAAATCGATCTCAACCGTTGAAGGATTCCAGGAAAGTCTATTTAAGAGACCCTCATCTCTTCATTTTGGGAGGAGGTTGAATGAGAATTTGCATCGAATTGCTGCTGGATTGTGCATTCACTTGAGCTCCTTATTTTCATAAGATTTTCATTGTTAGTTGAATTCTCATATAGATTTAATATGCATACATTTTAGCATAGCTTTCTTTTACATGTTCTTAGATTAGAATGCATTTCTCATTCTAGATTAATCTGCATAATCATATAGATTAATTTTCTTTTAAATCCTTCATTCTTAGAGGGTCTAGTTGCTTAACACCTCAAATTTGAGGATATCTAACAAGCAATTCCCTTTAGATAGAAGGCAACAGGTCGCCTTGCCGGCTGATTTTCGAATGAACAATCCAATATTCATTCTGGGATGAATCCACAATAAAGATCGTGTTGAAGTGTGTGTGTGTTAGCAAAGGTTGCATATTCACGCATATAGTGATCAACCAAGGAGGTAGTCAAAGTTGGAAACACTAGTTGTGTAGAGAAAGTCAGAGAGACTGGTGAACGGTAAGAAAGAATCATCACCATCCACAAAGAAAAGGGTCAAGTAGACCATAAGTGGACCAAGAAAGAGAAGGAAGACACTACAAGTCAATGATTCTGAAGATTATGAGGATGAAGTAGAGGAGAAACCAATAGACAAACTCGTGCAGGAAGGCAAAAAACTAGGAGGAAAGAAAGCATGGAAGCCAAAGGTAGAAAACCTTAACATGCAAATAATTAATGATGAAAATTTTGTACAGATGAATAAATATTATAGTTTGGAAAATGATATGGATAGAAGGAAATTAGAGAATGAAATAGTCAGAAATATGATTTTGTGGAATAAGAAGATTGATAGCATTCTAAATAAGATACCAGAAGACCTATATAATAGATTTTTGAATAGAAAGAAAATAGTTACAGAAGAGGATACTAAGTTAAGAGAGACTATGCTTAACAAATTGTGTGAACTCTTAGGAGTTAGATAGAATTTCGAAGGGTATCGAGCCCTTGTCGAGGAAAAAAAGAAGAACAATTCTTTTGATGGGAGGCAACTATGAGAATGTGAAAAAGGAAATAGAGGAGGCCATTATGAAATACATGACCTTGGTGCCTACCATAGCAGAGGTGGGTGCGTAGTCAAAACTTGTGAGCCCTATTTATATACATGCAAGCACACCTTCCAATGATGAGGAAGAAGTAGGAGAGACACAATAGGTACTGTCATCACCATGTATTGTTATGGGTACTAAATCCATGCAAGTGGACAATAGACACATAATTATGGATGCAAAGGAGAATCCTTTTGCAGCATTTGGCCAATCCATTGTTGACAATATCATAGCTTATTCAAGCTTTGATGATGATGATGAGGAAAAGAAGAAATAGGCTAAGAAAAAGAGGATAGAAGAGGCAAAGAAAAAACAAGAAAAATAAAGGAAAGAAGAAGAGGAAAGGAAAAAGAAAGAAGAAAAGGAAAGGAAGAAAGCTGAAGAGAAGTCAAAGAAAGAAGCTGAGAGATTAGAAGAAGAGAGGAAGAAGACTAAGGAAGAGAAGAAGAGTGTTGAACAGAAAGTAGTTACACTCATCCCAACAGTAACTCTAGTAGCAACAACAACAACAATAGCAGTTCCATCTGATGATGACGATGATCATAAGGGACTAATGAGTTCTTTATGCAAATTGCTCCAAAAGACCAAATTTGTAAAGTCTTTGGAGAAGACACTAACTGAAGTCTTGGACATAATACAGAAGATAGTTACCACAACTATAGCTAATCCAAACTTGTAGTTGAAAGCTAATGAATTGGTGAAGACCTTTGACAAGGAATTCACAACTTTAGCTGAGGTAGCTTCAACGTAAGCACACACCAAGCATGATGCAACACTATTTGATACAGTGTGCTCAAATGTGAGAAATGACTTGAAGTTGCTTGATGTGAGCATCAAGGAACTAAGGAAACACATTGATGAAGGTAAGTAGTTGTATGGATAGTGCACATTGTCATACAAATACCTGATAGACTTTGAGAGTTAGATAAAGGGTAAGTTGAGTGATCTTGACACACTCACTACAAAATTACAACTCCTTGAGACCAATATTGAGGACTATGGAATAGAGGTAGAGAAGATCCACAATGTGATTAGAGGTTTGGAGTTTGATAAGGAAAAGGTAGTTAAAAGATTCTCTACTCTTAGAGAAATCTTGTCACCCAAGATCAACATTTTGCAGAGGCAACTAGAGGAATGTCTTGCAGCAAAGACTTCCTATGATAAGTCTACCTATATTGACTTGAGCGTAGTTGAAGTAACATCTTATGCATTATGTGCACTAATTAGTATCTCTAATATAGTAAAAGAGAAATGGAAAGACTAAAACTGGTATATGCAGATTTTTTTTCAAAGATATCAAGTTGATTAGCAACAGGCCACAAGTTTTTGTATATAGTTTTGACACCTTTGCCATTGATATCAAAGTGGGAGTAATATGTAAGGAAAATTGTATGTATGGAAAGGAGTATTAATATGTAAATTGTATGATTATATATGTAAGGGGGAGTACACTAATGTATCAATGAAAGGAGTGATGAGGAATGTAATGATCCATCAAAACATGAATAAAATTGTTATGTTTTGAAAGTAATTTTTGTGTAGTTAATTTTATTTGTTTTGTTATGTATGACATCATTTTGGGACTTAGCCAATTTTTCCAAATGTTGCCATCAATGCCAAAGGGGGAGATTGTTGGCAATATGGTCAGTAAGATGTCTTGAGTGTTGTCATTTATGGAAATATATATTCAACATTTCATTTATGCTTTTAGAGTTAGAAAATTGTCTAAGTGTTAGACAATTTGCAGCAACACAAAGACAGATATGATGTGTACGGATGACACACTTTGATTTAGCTTATGTGCAATTGAGGATAGCTTTATGACAATATCATGATGATGTGGTTAAGTGTACAAATGTGTATAGATAGTACAATGCAAGTTACAATTGAAATACCAATACAAGTATCTGGTAGAGCAGAACAGAGCATAGAAGAGAATTGCGTTATACAACTTAAGGAATTATTTTGGTCACAAAATAATTACTAAGTCATGGTGAGCCAAATTTTTGGATATTATTACATAAGTTATTTTATATTATACCAAGCCTGTAAATACATGAAGGCCGACCGAGCCAAGAATTACTAATTTGTGAAGTATACGTAAAGATCTTATCTTGCATAGATAAGAGTGTGACATATGATAGATGTGGAAGTTGTATGATATGAAAACTATTGCATAGACATCTTGAAAGATATATGAGCCTTATGCGATGCGAGATCTGATGTATCATTAGAGAAAGTGTGAATTAAAGTAGTGAGAAATTATTGTGTGTATATCTATTTTTGTGAAGAACTTTATTGTATAAATACATGTTAAGGCAGTGGCCTCTTCTTGCATACATTGTATTTGATCTAACAACTCCTAACAGGGTTGAAGAAACTCTTGACAAGGTTGAGGCTTCTAACAAGGCCTATTCCTCTAACAAGGACTCAAGACACTTTATGTACTTCATAGATTCCTAACAGGGTCAATATCCTTAACAAGATCCTTTTATTTAGTGAATCATCTCATGGGTATCATCCCCACCAGGGTTTCCCTTGGCCAGGGTTTCCCTAGTTAACAAATAATGGTGTTATGATTTATCTTTGTGTATGGTTATATTTATTATTTAACATTGTTGGTTTACTTTCACATGCAAGTTATAAAGTAATTAACAATATTCAATTGTGGGCAAAAGTTTGTAGAATAACCCACCTCTTAGTATTATCTATTTCTAACACCCACATGCCTTGATCTTTCCTCTACAGTTGAAGTTGTCTCTAGATTCTCACATGGCCCTCACAAGGTTCATTGGCAAGCTATAAATGTATCTTGAGGTACATTCAAGGTGTAATACCCCAAAATTGGTATCCTAAACCAGTTTTGTTCATTAGTTTCAAAATACCAATCTATCAAGTGACATTGTCCTTAATTATTGGGCATTTCTAGTCTATTTTGTTACTTGGTCGAAGTATCAATTTTAGAAAACCCTAAGCTTGAAATAATCCCACACTCTTATTTAATTCCTAAACATCAACTTCATTTAGCTAATAAACCTTTTTAATTGAATTAAAAGTCCTAGTGCATTTAATTAAATTAAATCACCCCTTTAAGCTAAACAAGACATGGAAAAGGGATTGAATATAGTTAACCAAATAAAACCCCTTATTTCAATTATTGGATTTAACTATTAATTAATTGAGAAAATCACTAAATATGAGGTTATATTTAATTAAATTCTCAAATATCTTCCAAAAATCTCCTTGAGTTAAAAAATGGGAACTTTAAGTTGACTTGAAAAGCAAGGAAAATAAATTACTAATTCTCAACTGAATCTTATCTCCTAGAAACTCTCAAAAGTTTCTCTCTCAAATAGAAACTTTTATTTCAAATTGGACTCATAGTCAATCTTCGTTGTTCATCTAATATGATCTCTACCATTGATTTGTTTTAAGTTTCTAAATTGGAAACTTTAGTTTCTCATTAGGGAGAATAGATTTTGTGAGTAACAAAACTTTGTCATTTTGAGTGCTCATTGTTTGTGCATTTGAGCTATTTCATTGCAAGTGCTTATTTTAATTATAGGTGCTTAATACTTCCATTCTATACTAATATGAATACATTTTAGTTTTAATCTTTTCTTATTGTTCTTAGATTAATTTTCACTTCATATAGATCAAATTCATCTATTTTCATAGAAAAATCCTAAAAAACTAGGTTTGTCTTGCATTCTTACTTTCAAATCCTTCATTCTAGTTTGGTCTCTAGCAATCAAGCTCTTGATTCTGAGACCATACATTCAAACCCCAACTAGATAGAAGGTAATAGATCCCCATGAATGGACCTTTTGAGATGAACAATGTGATGTTTATCCTCAAATAAGTCCATTATATAATGACCATGTTCAAGTGTGTTGCTTACCACAATTAGTACATACATTTTTGGCACCCATCGTGGGGCAAGAAAATCAATTTCTTGACCTCATTTTTATAATATATTGTCCAATTGCATTTATATTTCCATACACTACAAATAGTACTTGTCTGGGAAGTTCTTTCCTCACATGGGTATTATGTTCACTCACATGATAGTTTATGCAAACTTGCATGACAAAATGATGACTTGCATGAGATTTTCATAATCTCATGTAGTAGCACATTCTATGTCACCTGTGCCTACACTTGCTCACTTGGAAGAAGCAAAGTCTCGCACGAGTTGTGATATCAGTGCTGGGAAATTTTGGGACTTTATGATCCTATGGTATTCTTATTATTTATACTAATCTGAGATTGTATGTAATTTTCTTCAGTTTCTGTAATAGCTTGATATTTTCTGCAAGGTGTATGATGAAGATTCCTTGAAACATAAACAAACTTATTAACAATATGCTGGTAGAATGATTGTCAAAGAATATTTGTTGAATATGCAATTCAAATCCACTTAAAATGTCATGTATATTTAATGCTTTCAAAACATAGTCTAAATAAGGGCTTGTTAAAATTTCTTAAGAGTATTGATAGAAGAATAAGAGATCATGCTCTTCGTTACATGAAAGTAATGCCCATGGGAAAATAAAAAACCTAGACCGTACTAAGAGATAAATACCTGGGGAATAGAGGAAAGATAGTTTTTTTTGGCAAGTATTCTAGTTAGGGAAGTATTCTCTTTTCTCCCAGTGGAAAAATTAGAAACCTTAAAGCCTCTAGATTTAGTTAGAGGATGGACTAGCTTGACGATTAACATGTTAAGTGTGTTTATGAGACATGAAGAGCATAGCGAAGTATTATCCTTCAAACAATCAAAAAACCAAACCTTTGGATCAATTCCTGTTAGTATCAAGAGTCACCTTTAGTGAACCTGTTGGAGTTCTCAACCTCCAGGAATGACCCAGGTGGGTACACACCTATCGCCAGTGATTCCACCCAATTGTAATAAAGTTAGTTTTGTAAAATCAAAAGATTTCAAAACCTTGGTAATTTCTCTCTCTTGACCTCGTACCATATATCTTGAGAAATACCGTTTCTATTATATTGAGTGGTTTTGTTCCTAGCCTTGCTTTTCTGAGGATGTACACTTGCAAATGTTGGTGTGGTTAAGAGGCCTAAATCTTGCTTGCAAGAACATCAGGAGTTATTATAAATGAAAGCCTATTAAAACCCTATTATTTAGAAGATACCTAGTTTACCTCTAAAAAGAGGCATAGTCTTTCTGCAAGGAGGGGGGAGAATCTCTCCTAAAGATACTCACCATAGGCATACACGTGGATGCTTGAAGGTGGTATAGGACACTAGTCCCTACTACAAGGGTAATATTTGAATATATATTATTGAGTCCTTGAAACCATGAAAAACATGAACACCATCTAGGGGGTGATATGACTATGTGAGGTACATGTATACACATAAGATGTGGGAAAAGGTTGTGTCTTCTCTACCATTTTCTTTCTAGGGATAAAGTGTGTTTGTTGAGTCAATATTGTCCAAGCTTGTCAAAATCTTGTCAAAACTTTCCTGTCCTTCCAAGCTGCTTTTCCCTTGGTTGGATTGATAGTGACTACTACTTATGTCCCAAATGTTTGTTGTTTCAAACAAAATCTAAAAAAAAAACTTGGCAAACCTAAGAAATTGTCAAACTTTGTCTCAAAAACTATTGAAACTAAGAAGCTTTAGTGTTTTCTTGCCTGGTCTCATGACAAATGTTATGTGAGTCAGAATCTTAGTCCTACTATAATTATTTACTTGTACAGTGACACCCCTATTGTCATTTGATAACTTCCCTTCTGTCTTGCAAGCTTTTGCTCAAACATTACCAAATTTTAGCACTAATTGTCAAAAATGGTTTAAACTCTTTCATGGGAAAATATTTACTTGCTTGGGCTCATTATTTACTCACACAAGTCTTTCCAAATATCACCTGAGAGAACATTTTCTTGTGCGAGTTTGTCTGCAAACTGTCAAAATGGTAAGCTCTCTTTGTGACCTGTCAAGTCCTTAGTCTATCATGGTTATTTTTTAGGAACCCTCTGTATACCCTTATGTTTACCAACATTCTAAATCTAAAACTGAATGCTTTAGGTTGAATACTTTTGAACCATGTGCAAACTTGTCTCTTGTTATGTTGTTTCACTTGTCTTGTTCTGTTGTCATACCTTGTTGTCACATTAGTCAAACATCTTGGTTTTTGTAGCCACCACTCTAACAATCTGTACCTTGGTGTATATCACTCTTACTATCATTTTTACCTACTTTGAGAAGAATTTTAAAGTGAGGTCTTAGTCTAAACCTATTACACTTTGTTATCTCTGATTGTTGCAACTAGAAGTAGAAACAAGTTTCCTATTCATAGACCTAGAAGAGGAAGAGGTAGAGGTAGAAGTCAAGGTAGAGGTTGTACCAATTTCTTGACATAGTCTAAGTTCAATGAAGGATCCTCTCAATCTCCTTCACCTATCACACCTAGTGAGGGGTAGTCATGATCTCCATCCCTTACTGCTCAACCTTATGTTGACCACTCTTTTTCAATAAACTTAAATTAGATTTAGAATCCACTATTTCAAAAACATCCCAAAGACACCTTTGATAGGTCATCTCCCAAACTTGATTTTGTCACTATAAATAGGACACCAATAGTTACTACTTTAGTACAAAATGTCTATATATAGTTGTTAGCATGAATATTGATGATACTACTTTAGAGAGTATCCTGAGCATTGGAGAGTATTGACATGTTGCATTCATGACTGTGTTTGTCATTGATGTCAATATAGCACGATTTCTATAAAGACTGGTCAAGTAGTAGATAGAGATCTTAATGGTACAGACAATGGTTTGATTGTGTGTTGATACACAATAATGGACATGTTTGGCACAATGTTCTGATGACATGGTTGAGTGCATAAAGTCTAAGTCGAAGACATATGAAAGTTCTACTTGATTTACAAAGAGTAGTTCAAAGACACAATATTGGGAAAGTAGTTCCTAATTTTTATTGGTTATCTTACATCCAAGATGTAATGAAGAGATGTGCAATTAAGCAGTGATAGAGGACAATCAAAATGATGTCAACAAGTGTACAAGCCCTAGTATTGCACATGTGAAGTTCTATATAGATTGTGAGCTAATAGTACTATTATAATTATAATTAAATAATTATCTTATTATAATTAAATGGAAAAGCCTCAAGTCCAACTCAAGGAATTATTATGAAGATATGGTATAAAGGAAAGATGTTTTCCTCGATTGTAAGTATCGTGTTCAAGTATTACAATTATTGTTGAAGTGCAAAACTTGCAAAAAGGAGTAGAGTGCTTACTGAATGGTTGTTAGCAATCCAAGGGATTATTGGATGTGGGATTTGTGATTTGGTTACAAGATTAGGAGAAGTAGAGGTCCGGTTGATAAGACAAAGAAAGAGGAAGGAACAATACAACACTATTCTATTATTCTACAAGGAATAATACAAAGATCATTTGGATAGTGGGTTCATTGGTCTTGCCCTTGAAGCTATTTGGGTAATGGGTCTAGTTTCCTTTCACAACTCCTAACAAGGTTGGCATAACTCCTAACAGGGTTGGAATCTCCTAACAGGGATTCAAAGTCTCCTAATAGGGACTCATATGTATTGAATGTTGTAACAGATTCCTAACAGGCTTTATCCTCTAACAAGTAATATTCATATTTGTACATCACCTTGTGGGTACCATCCCCATCGGGGTTTTCCCTAGTTAATATATCTGGTGTTATTTTGTATGAGTATCTTGTTATGGTTTCTATTAATATTATTCATATGGTTAAAGATTTTTTAAAGTTGATAATTGTGATATTAGTTAGATAACTGATTCACCCCCCTCCTCAATTATATTAGTGGACTATATATTCTAACAATTGGTATCAAAGCATCAAGTCCTTAAAGGAAAAACTTAACAACTTTGGGAGAACGATGGTGAGTTATTTCAGAAAAGATAGTCCTAAGTTAGATAGAGGAAATTTCAACACCTAGAAGATGGAGATTCTTAGGGAGGTATCGGATTTGTGTAAAGAATAGAGCATTGAGTTTCTAGATCTAGAATCCTTTTGTTGCATACAAAAGAATAGAGGCACAAGTAAAGACAAATTTAGATCCAAAGAAGGCGTAAAGATCAAGGAAGGTATTGATCTACTTATGAAACGAGAGCAAGAAGGTATGAAAATTTTTGTTTGTTGGACATGTAAAGAGTTTGGTCATTTTTCGTCAAGATGAAAGAGTTCACTTTATGATGAAGATGAAGAATTTAAAGCATGGAAATATTCTTGAATAATTGTGATGATAAAGATAATAAGCCTGAATTGGTTAAGGAAGATGAAGTAGTAGAAGAGATAGCTCTGTGGTATCTATTGTTGATCCAGAGGCTAACCTAACCATGAAAATTTGGAAGCTATGATTGAGACTAACAATGATTTGAAGAATGAGAATCAGATTGAAGAGTAGAGATTTGAGCCTAGAGTAGAAGAAAGAGTTAAGTTGACAAATCCTAACAATTTTATATCAAAGAATCACCCTCCTGAGTACATAATAGGAAACATAGACAAAGGAGTGATGAAAAGGAATAGAGTAAATGAGGAGACATGTTTGATATCTCAAGTTGAACCTAAGAGTGCAGATGTGATGCAAGAGCATCCTTGGTGCAAGAGCAATCTTGCATCATCCAAAAATATTTTATTTTCAGCCTTTTCTATTTTAATAAGGACTAGCAGACATGGTGGTAATATTTATGGGAACTTACTATTTTTATACGAGCTTGGAATGTTCTCATTTTCTAAAGGAAGGTTCATTTTAGAGTTGTAAGCCTACCATAAAAATCTCATTGCTCAAGCATTAGCATCAGAGAAGTTATTGTGAATTTTTGGTGGAAAAATTTGTAGAAAAATCTTTAGGCTCACTTTTGGAGGCCTTAGAGTGCCTGGATGAGGTCTAAAAACTCGATAGAAGGGCGCTAGCGCAGTTTCAAACCTATAGATCAAGAGAAGGCATTTCTGAAAAGTGGTTATAATAGCCAATCAGAGCAATGATTTGTGAGTTATGGACTTCGAAAGTTGGGGTGCCCAAATTTCTAAAATAATTTAACAAAGATGTATTTGGTCAACTCTATGTGTATTGTTAGGGTCTATCGGCCCTAAGTATTAAGTTTGAGCATCTAGAACCTTCTTGGGCGACATAAAACTACCTACTTAAGAAAGACCCAAACATTGTCTAGGACAGCTCTAGGTGATAGTTCACATCTTTTCTTGCAAGTTATTGTACTGAAGGCACCCATGTAGGTTAGCATATTGTACTTATGAATTTTGTAATTTTGCATTTGCGGTGCAAATAAGAAGTCCATATTTTGCTCTCGCATTTTCTATTGTTTCTATGTTTCTGTTACGAGTTTATGGTATTAAGGGGAGCTTCTTACATCAAGTGGTATCAAAGCTAGATTTCTTGAGTGTGTGGATAGATCATCGACTATGAGGTAGTTTGCACCAGGACCATAGTTTGGGCTGAGTGTGTAGATAGATCGCTGATTGTGAGATAGTTTGCACTAGGGTTTCAGCTGAAGTGTGAAAATGCCTCCATGAAGAGAGCGTTGCAGAAGAGCTGTAGGTGTTACACCTGAGGGTTTTCGAACCCTCCAAAGAAAAATGCAAGCATTGAAAGAACAAATGTGTAGGGGATGAATCTTCCCATAAGAGATGAAAGTGAGGATGAGGATGAAGTAGAAGAAAATGTCAAAGCAGAGGCAGTTCTAAATCCAAAGGAAGAGAGGCTTTTTAGGGCCATCTCAAAGATTGGAAAAAGACCTAAGTTTGAGGTTCCCACATTTTCAAGAAATCTTAACACCAAGGAGCTGATTGATTGGATCAATGAACTAGAGGAGTACTTTGAGTATGAAGATATTGATGATCCTAATAGGATCAAGTTCTCAAAGGCAAAACTAAAGGGACATGGGAAGATTTGGTGGCAGGAAGTTTAGGCAGAGTGAAATAGAAAGGGAAAGAAAAATATCACCAGATGGGATCAGATGAAAGATAAACTAAAATGACAATTCATTCCTGTGGATTATGAGCTTGATCTGTTGAAGAAGATGCACATGTTGAAGCAAGCAAAAAAATCTATTCAAGAGTATACTAAAGAGTTCTATTGAGTTCTCATTAGAACCGACCATGCAGAAGCTGATGAGGAGAAAGTCACCTATTATCTCAATGGGTTAAGGCCCAATATTTAGGATGATCTAAGTCTAGTTCAAATGAGTAGTATTTAGGAGACATACTAGTTTTCCCTAAGAGTCGAGGAGAAATTAAGCAAGAAGTTTGACAATAAGAACAATGGAAGAGGTCACGATGGAAGATCTAGTGGATGATCTTGTGGTGGTCATAATGATGATCAAAACAACAAAGATGAGGCTGGAAGTAACAGTCAAAACTAGAGGGGAAACAATTTCAATCATTTCCATGATCAAAACAATAGAGATCAGAGAGGAAGAGGTAGAGGACAAGGATTTGGAAAAGGAGGCTTATGTGGAAAATGTTTTCATTGCGATGAAGAAGGGCATATAGCATTTGAATGTACCTAGCACCAAATAAGGAAAAATAAAATAATATAAGGTTAGGTGAGAGTTGCACATGTTGATGAAGATACTAGATCCTCACATTTTGAAGATGTTGAAAGAGGGGAAGTCCTAGTTAACCGAAGAGTCCTGTTGAGTGGTGAGAATGAACCTGAGCAAAGAAGGAGCTTGTTTCACACAAGGTGTAGATGTGAAGATAATTGTTGTGATGTGATCATTGATGGTGGAAGTACTGAAAATTTGGTGTGAGAAATGATGGTCACCAAGTTGAAGCTGAAAAGGCAAAAACACCCACATCCATACCATATTGCTTAGGTGCAAGATGACCACAAGGTCATGGTCAATGGGCAGTGCTTAGTGAAGTTCAAGATTGAAAGCTACTAGGATGAGGTACCATGCGATATCATACCTATGGATATATGTCATATGTTGTTGGGTAGGCCATGGCAGTTTGACAGGCATGTTGTACATGATGGGTGAGAAAATACCTACACTCTGACGATGGAGTGAAACATAAGTTGAAGCTTTTGAAGGATAAAGAAGAAAAGGTATGTAGTGCTACTAGAATATGTTTTGTTGATGGAAATGAGTTTCTTATAAGTATGGAACATGAGCATATGTGTTTTGTTATAATTCTTAAAGATAGTAAAGAAGAAGTAGAGGAGGTACTTGCAAAAGTTGCAGATATGTTGGAAGAGTTTTCTAATATTGTATCAGATAATGTACCTGATGGATTACCCCCAATGAGGGAGATCAGTCACCGGATGGATTTGGTTTCAGGAGCCAGTTTTCCAAACAAGGCAGTACACAGAATGACACTAGCAGAAAGTGAAGAGTTGAACAGGCAAGTTCATGAGTTGTTGCAGAAGGGTTTAATTCGAGAGAGTCTAAGTCCATGTGTTGTACCAATAGTATTAGCACTAAAGAAGAATGAAGAATGGAGGATGTGCATAGATTCTTGCACTATCAACAAGATCACAATAAAATATAGATTTTCATTGCCAAGAATGGATGATATTATAGATTGTTTAAGTGGAGCTAAATATTTCACAAAGATAGATCTAAAGAGTGGGTACCGTCAGATCTGTATTAGAGAAGGTGATGAGTGAAATACTGCTTTCAAGACAAGGGAAGGACTATATGAGTGGTTAGTCATGCCTTTTGGGCTAACCAATGCACCAAGCACTTTTATGAGGCTCATGAATGAGGTATTGAAGGATTTTCTGGGTAAGTTTGTCATTGTTTACCTAGATGATATATTGATCTTTAGTAAGACATTAGAAGAGCATTTGATTCATATTCGCAAGGTGTTTGATAAGTTGAGGGAAGAAAAGTTGTTGATAAACCTAAAGAAGTGTAGTTTTGTAAAGAAAGAGTTGGTGTACTTAGGATTTGTAGTCTCAGGAGAAGGTCTAAAAATGGACCCAGAGAAAGTGAAGGCTATCCTTGAATGGCCTACTCTAAATAGTGTGATAGAGGTAAGATCTTTTCATGGACTGGCTACATTTTATAGAAAGTTCATAAGAAGTTTTAGCAGTATTTGTGGACCCTTGACTAAAACAATGAGAAGGGATAGGAAAGAGTTTAAGTGGACTGTAGAAGCATATAAGAGTTTTAACTTTTTGAAATAGAAAGATAGAGCAACCTATTTTAGCACTTCTTGATTTTAACAAGGTGTTTCATGTAGACTGTGATGCTAGTGGTATTGCAATATGAGCTATTTTGAGCCAGGAAGGTAGACTTGTTGCTTATTTCAGTGAGAAGTTAAAAGATGCAAAAAGAAAATATTCTATTTATGATCAGGAATTTTATGCTATAGTTCAAGCATTGAAGAAATGGAGACACTATCTTCTTCCTAAGGAGTTTGTTTTGTATACTAATCATCAAGCTTTGCAATATTTGAATAGTCAAGGAAAATTGAACCAAAAGCATTTAAAGTGGGTTGAGTTTTTGTAGAGTTATACTTTTGTTTTGAAACACAAGAGTGGGAAGTCTAACAAAGTTATAGATGCTCCTAGTAGAAGACAACTTTTGCTGACAAAAATACAAATGCAGGTGGTTGGGTTCAATGAACTCAATACATTGTATCTAGATGATCCTGATTTTGGTGAAGCGTGGAAGGCTTGTACAAAAATTGTTACACTTGATAGGACAAAGTGGTTGGATTTCATGATCCAAGATAATATGTTGTTCAAAGAAAGCCAATTGTGCATTCCGAGAAGTTCAATGAGGGAGAATCTCATCAAGAAGCAGCATAGTGGACCTGATTGGCTGGACATTTTGGTAGAGATAAAACCATAGCTTTGGTTGCTGAAAATTCCTATTGGCCATAGTTGTAGCAAGATCTAATGAAGTTTGTACAAAGTTGTAGAATATGTCAGATGGTGAAAGGAGTGAAGCAAAATACAAGGTTGTATCAACCATTACCTGTACTAGAGAAGTTCTGGGAGGATATCAACATAGATTTTGTTCTTGGATTATCGAGGGCACAACATGGTCATTATTCTATTTTTGTGGTGGTTGAAAAGTTTTAAAAGATGACACACTTTATTCCTTGCAAGAAGACTAGTGATATTGTTCATGTAGCAGAGTTATTTTTTAGAGAAGTGGTGAGATTACATAGTTTGCCAAAGAGTATAGTTTCAGATCGAGATACCAAATTTGTTGGGTATTTATGGTATACATTGTGGAAGAAGTTGAAGACATATTTGAAGTTCAGTTCATCACACCAATCATAAAGTGATGGATGGATAGAAGTTGTGAATTGCAATTTGGAAAAATTGCTAAGATGCTTGGTTGGAGATAAACCAAAAGGATGGGATATGATTTTACCACAGTTAGAATTTGCATATAATAATTATATCAATAAGAGTATTGGTAAATCACCATTCCAAATTGTATATGGGAGTAGTCCCAAAAATGCTTCTGAATAGAGGTAGTTGGATAAAGGAGAGATAAGTAGTGCTAAAGTAGAAGATTTTTTTGAACATTTGAAGAACATCCATGAGGAGGTGAGGAAGCACATCATAAAGATGAATATATAGTATAAGGATAAGGTAGATGTGAAAAAGGAGATATAAGGAATTTTAGATTGGAGATGAAGTCATGGTTTATTTGAGAAAGGATCATTTTCTAGTGGGTACATATAATAAGTTGAAGATGAAGAAGTTTGGACTGTGCAAGATAGTGGAGAGGCATGATTCTGGCAATGTGTATAAAGTGGAGTTGCCTATTGAATTGAATATTTCACTAGTATTTAACATTTCAGATTTGACAGAGTATTATGAAAGAGGTGATGGAGATGAAGGTGCAGAAGCGTAGTGGAGCATGCCAACAACTAGTTCGACTACAAAGGAGATTGAGGAGATACTAGATAGTCGTGTTGGAAAAAGTACTAGAAACAAAACTTATGAGGAATATCTGGTCAAATGGAAAGGGAGACTAGTTGAGGATTCATCATGGCTAGCAAAGGAGGAGGTTAACCTCTTGGTTTTTCTTTGAACACCTGAGATGTGATGGAGTCTCTTCTCAATTTACCTCAGGTGTCTAATGTAGGAGCATTCTAGGAGCAAGAGCAATCTTGCATCACCCAAAAATATTTTATTTTTAGCCCTTTCTATTTTAATAAGGACTAGTAGATAGGGTGGTTACTATTTATGGGAACTTACTATTTTTAGTAAGTTTTTCATATGAGCTTGGAATGTTCTCATTTTCTATAGGAAGGTTCATTTTAGAGTTGTAAGCCTACCATAAAAATCTCATTGCTCAAGCATTAGTATTAGAGAAGTTATTGAAAATTTTTGGTGAAAATTTTTGTAGAAAAATCTTCAGGTTCACCATTGGAGACCTTAGAGTGCTCAAATGAGGTCTAAAAACTTGACAAAAGGGCACTAGTGGAATTTTGATTTTGTAGATCAGGAGCTGGCATTTTCGAAAAGTGGTTATAATAGCCAATTGGAGCAATGATTCATGATTTATGGCCTTTGGAAGTTGGGCTACTTTCTAAAATAATTTATCAAAGATGTGTTTGACAAACTTTATGTGTATTGTTAGGGTCTATCGGCCCTAGGTATTAAGTTTGAGCATCTAGAACCTTCCCGGGCGGCATCAAACTACCTATTTAAAAAAGGCTCGAACATTGTCTAGGACAACTCTGGGTGATAGTTCATAGCTTATCTTGCAAATTATTGTACTGAAGTCATCCATGTGGGTTAGCATATTGTACTTATGAATTTTGTAATTTCACATTTGCGGTGCAAATAAGAAGTTTATATTTTGTTCTCATATTTTTTTTTTATCATTTTTATGTTTTTGTTATGAGTTTATGGTATTAAGGGGAGCTCCTTTCATCAAGATGAAGCAGTTAAATATGATCATTGGATTCAAGCAATGAAGGAAGTGTTGGATTAGATAGTAAAGAATGATACATGGAAATTAGTTCGTAGACCTAAAGACAAGAATGTGATAGGAACCAAATGGGTATTTAGAAACAAGATGAATGAACAAAGCGAAGTTGTGAGGAGCAAGGCTAGACTTGTATGCAAGGGATATTCATATCAAGAAGGCATAGACTATGAAGAAACATATGCACTTGTAGCTAGAATGGAAGTAGTAAGGATGTTCCTGGCTTATGCAACAAATAAGAAGTTCAAGGTTTATAAGATGGATGTTAAATCAACCTTTCTGAATGGAGAACTTGAAGAAGAGGTATACATTGAGCATCTTGAAAGTTTTCCTTTATCAAAAGATAAAAACATGGTATGTAGATTAAATAAAGCTTTATATGGTATGAAGTAAGCACCTAGAACTTGGTATGAAAGATTGGCTAGTTATTTGAAAAAGCTTGAATTTTCTAAAGGTATGACAAACAATAACTTGTATTTGAAAGAAGTTGAAAATGGTTTGCTGATTATTGTAATATTTGTTGATGACATCATTTTTGGAGGCAATGATGAAGCAAGTGATAAGTTTTTTGAAGAGATGAAGAATGAATTTAAAATGAGGATGATAGGAGAAATGAATTTTTTCCTAGGATTATAGATTGTACAGAACAATGATGGTATTTTCATTTCACAAGCTAAGTGCTTGAAAGATTTGTTGAAAAAGTTTGGTTTGGAAAGTTGTAAACCTGTTGGTACACCTATGATAACTAGTCACAAGTTATCCATCAGGGATGACACACTTGCAATAGACTAGAAGTATAGATCCATGATTGAAGGTTTGCAATATTTGACTCAAAATAGACCCGATATAGCAAATTTAGTTAGGATTGTAGCTATACTTCAAGCTAATCCTAAGGAATATCATTTTGCAACAGTAAATTTTTTTTTAGATATTTGAAAGGGACATCTGACTATGGAATTTGCAATGATAGATTGAGTGGTTTCACTCTATGTGCATATACTGATATAGATTGGGCAGGCAGTATGGATGATAGAAAGAGCACTAGTGGTGGATCATTATTTCTTGGAGGAAGATTAGTTTCTTGGTTAATCAAGAAGAAAGATTGTATTTCACAGAGTACCATTGAGGCAGAGTATGTTGGAGTAGTAAATAACTATGATCAAGTTATGTGGATGAAGCAGACGCTGAAGGATTTCATAATTGAGTTTGAAGAACCTGTTATCATTTATTGTGATAACACAAATACAATGAGTATGTTGAAGAATCTTGTATTGCATTCTAAGACTAAGCATATGTCTATCAAGTATCATGTGTTGAGAGAGAAAGCAATAAAAAAGGAGATTAGATTGGAGTATGTAAGTGTAGGATTTGAGCAAAAGCGCACAACAAATCCATGAAGCCCAAGAAAACTTGCATGCAGAAAAAGAAAACTTGCATGCAGAAAACCTGTCACAGAGAAGAAAAAGACAAGAAGAGGCAAGGGTTTGATCTAAAAAACTTAGAGAAACAAAATATTATTCAATGGATCTTCATAATTAGAAAAATACAAAGAGATCAAACCTTATAAAAGGAGATCAAAACCTGAAAAGGGTAACCTAAAGCCTAAAAAAGCTAGGTTGCACAATATAATTAATAAAATATTAATTATATGCACCTACAAGATAGCTTAAGAAAACTGGAGTAATAGGCAACTTATTTAATTAAATCAAAGTGATTTAATTAATAAGTGAAAACAACTAATTACTTTAACACCCCCCCTTAAGCAAGGCTCAAGAGGTAAGCTAACCTAGCACAACTATGAAAGTAGAAAAGTGGGTCCCAGCAACAAGGCTTGATTAGGTACCCAATACAAGGAGATCTCTGTAAACTGGAGACAAAGGAGAAAACCCAGTGGGAAAAACCCCTCTCCAAAAAGAGATAGCAAAGAATGTTCCAGAAGAAGGAACAAAGAGAGATCATGAAGAGAACCACTGAAGCATGGAAAGTCACAAAACTTTGTCAAAAAGTGTTGATCTATAGAAACTCCATGGAAATAGAAGGCATGAACCGAGTGTGTCTATATGGTAGATGATCCATCTCACCGAAATGCATAGGTAGCCAGCCACTATAATCGCCTAGTATGTAGGATCAAGTAATAAATACATAGCTCACACTAATGAACCATTGAACCAAGGAAGCATTAGAACCAACAATATAACCCCCCCTTAATGTAGACGAGGTGAGGTGATAGGCAATTGAAAAGATGGGCCAAAAATCTCCTACAACACAGGAACCAAACACATCAAGAGTGATGTACAGACACCTATAAAGGCACGTGTCATCAACACATCATGGGCTAATGTCATGGAAGGGACACACACTTGACAAAGAAGAGGGCCAAAATGAAAATCTACTATCTCCCCCATGGCACTTTATAAAATAATGCGAGTACAACAAATCATAATGATGAAAAGGATCTCGAAATGCAAGAGTGGCACTTTATCTCAGTGTGTTTGCATAAAGATGCTTACAATGAATATCAACGATGATCAAAAAAAGCATAAGGCTGATACAACAGAAGGTATAGCCCAAAACAAAGCATCTAAAGCAACAAAATCAATCCTCAGACCTGAAACAACTAGGATATCCACCAGCATGCAAAAATGTAGAAGGCTAAATAAAATGTGCCTAGAGTAGAATCTAGAACAACAATCAACATCACTTAAAAGTTCATAGAAAGAGCTTTCTAGCGATATAAAGAAGTCCGAAATTGGAGATCAGATGCTCAAGAAATGCTTGCCAGAGTAAAAAATAGAACTTCAAACTCTAACTACAAAAATAGGAAACTAAATTACATCAAAACCAAAAAAACTCTTACACCACTCTCTCCATCTGAGAACCAGCTTTCTGGTACTTCTTTCAGATCAGAAAAATACCTCTGTATGCTCAAGATATGGCCAAAAAAGTGCAAGTAGGTAAAAAAGGGACCCTGGAGAGCCTGTAGGTGTGCTGATGTAGTGCTGACATCAATATTTTAAGGCAAAAAAATTGACAGCCAAGGGGTTGTCACAACAAAAAAAGGGCCACATGGCTAGAAGTTGACTGGGTAGGTGATGTGGTAGGGGCCACATGGCAAAGTGCCAACGTGGCACCCCCAGAAACTGCCAATTGTGTAGAAAATGCCACACATGCACTGATGTGGGCACTTGCTGTAGATAGGCGACAGAGGGGGTGGGATCTTTGGTGGAGCAGCGTAGGTGGTAGGATCCCGATGGAGGTGGCCTAAACGGCAGTGTTGTAATGGAGAGAATAGGAGGCATAGCTGTGGTGGGGGTCGGGCATTGCAAGAGTGGTGCACCGGCGTCTGGCGGAGCGTGGACTAAGCGCGGGTGGCCCCATGGTGGTCGCTAGGTGGTGCCACAGTGGTGCACCAAAAATATGGTTTTTTAAATTTTTTTTTTTTTTTTTTTGTATCTCGATTTGTATGCTAGGGGTTGTACAACCCTGCTGGGCAAAATTGTTTTTGCCTCCCAGATCAATGTTGTTCAAATCAGACAAATTTTATATCAAAATGGGAGTTTTGATGCCTTATGAATCCATTTGTAAGGTCTGTTTGGCCTCAAACTAATCCAAAATTAGTGACCCCCTATTTTTTTTAGAAAAAGCCCAAAAAAACACCAGATCTGATTTGCCAAACCCTTGTTCTCCCTTTTTCTTGAAAAAACAAACAAGCTACAGTAGATCTAACTCTGATACCATGTAGGATTTGAGCAAAAATGCACAACAAATCCACGAAGCCCAAGAAAACCTGCATGCAGAAAACCTGTCACGGAGAAGAAAAAAACAAGAAGAGGCAAGGGTTTGATCTGAAAAACTCAGACAAAGAAAATATTATTCAATAGATCTTCATAATTAGAAAAATACAAAGAGATCAATCCTTATAAAAGGAGATCAAAAGCCGAAAAGGGTAACCTAAAGCCTAAAAAAGCTAGGTTGCACAATATAATTAATAAAATATTAATTATATGCACCTACAAGATAGCTTAAGCAAACTAGAGTAATAGGCAACTTATTTAATTAAATCAAAGTGATTTAATTAATAAGTGAAAACAACTAATTACTCTAACAGTAAGAACTAAAGATCAAATTGTAGATATCTTTATGAAGCGTTTGCCTAAAGATACATTTGAGTACTTGAGAGGTATGCTTGGGGTTATGCCCCTACTAACTCTTGAGTAGATGATGCAGAGAGTGCATCAGTCTAGTGGTACATAACACTATTGTTAGCTTGGATTGAATGATAATGCTTCTTGTATGGGGGTGTATCTGGTATGTATTGAGCCATTAAGGACTCTTGGTATTGAATAGTGTATTTGAACACTTGAGCTGATTGAAGAGTTGAAAATGTAGTTATAACAATTGATATTTTTGCATTTTTTTGAGGCTTTTAACATTGATGTCAATGGGGGGGGGAATATACATGAAAAACATATCCTAAGTATGGGGGAGAGATATCTTTTAGAGAGATTTAGAAATTTTCATGAAAGGAAACAAGAATATGCACCTGATGTATTGTGAATTGTTCACTGTGAAGTAAACAATTGATTTCTAAAAAGGAGTATGTACCTGTGTGCATCTATTGTGTTTGAGATTATTTTTAGCATGTGAAAAACTAATGTTAGTCTCTAAATCTAGATTATTTTAGACTTACTTGATGGAGAGGATTTGAGTAGATGAGGACAAAGGTAGCAGTAGAGTATTACTTAGCATTCTTGGAACTTAGATGGTTTTTCATCTTTGTTGCCATCAATGCCAAAGGGGGATATTATTAACATGAATGCTGATGATAATACTTTAGGGAGTATCCTAAGCATTGGAGAGTATCCTAAGCATTGGAGAGTATTGACATGTTTCATTCATGACTATGTTTGTCATTGATGTCAAAATAGCATGATTTTTGTGAAGACTAGTTAAGTAGAAGATAGAGATCTTAATTGTACGGACAATGGTTTGATTGTATGGTAATGCATAGCCATGGACATGTTTAGCATAGTGTCCTGATCATGTGGTTGAGTGTGCAGAGTCTAAGTCAAAGATGTACAAGATTTGTATCTAATTTGTAGAGAGCAATTCAGAGACAGAGTATTGGGAAAACAGTTCTTAATGTTTATTAGTTATCTTACATCTGAGATGTAATTAAGAAATGCATAGTTGGGTAGTGATAGAGGATGGTCAGTTGATGTGTTAGCGAGTGTGCAAGTGCTAGTATCACACATGTGAATTTTTATGTAGATTGTGAGCTGACAATGCTATTATAATTATAATTACTTAATTACCTTATTATAATTAATTGGGAAAACCTCAAGGCTGACTCAAGGAATTATTATGAATATATGGTTTAAAGAAAATATGTTTTCCTTGATCGTAAGTATCATGTTCAAGTATTATGATTGTTGTTGAATTATGAAGTGTGAAAAGGAGCAAAGTGCTTACTGAATGCATGTAAGCAATCCAAGGGATTATTAGATTTGAGATTTGTGATCTGGTTACAAAATTAGGAGAAGCAAAGGTTAGTTGATATGAAAAGAAAGAGGAAGGAACAATACAATACTAGTCTATTATTTTGCAAGGAATAATACAGAGATCATTTGGACAGTGGGTTCATTGGTCTTTCCCTTGAAGCTATTTGGGCAGTGGGTCTAGTTGTCTTCCACAACTCCTAGTAGGGTTGGCATAACTACTAACAGGGTTGGAATCTCTTAACAGGGATTCAAAGTCTCCTAATAGGCACTCATATGTACTGAATGTTGTAACAGACTCCTAATAGGGTCCTCTAACAAGGAATATTTTTATTAGTACACCATCTTGTGGGTACCATCCCCACCGGGGTTTTCCCTTTGATCAAGGGTTTCCATAGTTAACATATCTGGTGTTATTGTGTATGAGTATCTTGTTGTGGTTTCAGTTAATATTACTCATATGGTTAATATTTTTTAAAGTTGATAATGTGATATTAGTTGGATAACTTATTCACCCCCCCTCAATTATATCAGTTGACTATATATTCTAACAATAGTACTTTTGCATATTGAACCCCTACATACTTCAAACTTAGACAAAGGAAAAATGGCTGATCAAAACCAATAAACAAGGAAAAAAAATAGAGAGGAAAACACATAATAAAATATGAAAACTAACAAACAAAAAGATCAGTACACCCATATTCTCGAATATGAGGACGAACAAGAGTTACCCCAAGAAGACATAGAAAAATGTTGAGTGGTCAAAAACTTTAGAAAGATGATGAAAATCCCGATGAAAGAAGACAAAGAGAAGTACTTCCTTAAAGAGGCTAATGAAGGAGCCAAGCTATCCTCAAACTATGACGTGGAAACTATTATGATCAAAGAGGAAGAGACTAAAACATCTAAAATTCACATATATATCCAAGAAATGCATGAATAATTGCAAAAAATGATGAAAGACAAGGACAAACTTGCTAAATAATACACTCTAGATGTCATTTGTCCATTTTCTTTTGACAAGGACCTCTAAATTCCCCCTTTTCCTAAAGTAGTTGAACTACATATATACAAAAAATACTTGGGCACTTCTGATCTCCAAGATCATTTGAGGCATTTCAATGCCCTGTCTATGTATTTCATGCATGATCAAACATATCTCATGCACCTATTTCCATGTAGTCTGGGTGGGAAAGCCATGGAGTGGTTTTCAAGGTTACCCACCAGAAACAAAACCTTTGATGAAATTGTGAACATGTTTATTCAAAACTATTCTCACAACAATCAATATCTAGTTAACATAAAAGATCTTTGAAACCTCAAACAAAGAAGAAGAGACCCATTCTTGAACTTCCTCTAGAGATAGAGATAACTATATACTAAATACTCTCATAAGATACCTAAAAATGAGAAACTTGGCATATTCATTGAAAACCTTCTACCTAATTTTAGGTCTAAAATAAAACTCCAAGGACCCACTAAATTTCATGAGATGATTAAATAGGGTGTCCACACAAAAGCGTTCATGGCCAAGAAAGTTGAGTTGACTCTATAAAGGACAACAAACAAAGGTCTAACTAGAGAAAAGATAAGCCCAAATATATCAATAAATATCATTACATGGTAAATGATGGGGTGGTGGACATTGTGAGTCCTAAACTCCCTAAAGTTTTCTTCAATCTCACAAAAAACATGCGAGTAGCTAAAGCTATAGAAAAGGCTATTGCAAACACTAAACCCACTGGAAACATCTTTAGAGACAAATTTTGGGTTTCTAGACCCAAGTGTGACTATGCACCTCTTGGTGAGCCTCTCAAAGTGGTATACAAGACACTTCTTCAAAATCAAATCATTTGTCCTCTTGACAACTCTCAACCATATGATCCACAATTGAGACCCAAGTGGTGGAATGATGTTGACTACTATGAATACCACCAAAACAAGGGTCATAAAACAAACAAATGCATACAAATGAGACACAAAGTCTAGGATCTAATTGCTGATGGTGTTGTAGTTGTTAGTGGACATAACAAAAATTTGGACCATAAAGCATTAAAGGAACCATTCACTGCATATAAAAAGGGAGATATATCTAAACCGAAGAACAACCCAAGGTTTACTATGTTGCCCTAAGTGTTGTAAACTAACTAGAAAACTAATTGGTAGACTTTGTCAGTAAAAGCATTGTCATTTTTGGCAACACTCACAAAGGATAGTGTACTAGTAGTAAAGAACAATCAGTGAGACACGACAGTGTGCATCCCTCACTCCAAGAAGTAGTCTAAGTATGAGAAGATATGTGAGCTCAAGAAAGGCAATGATAAAGGTGATCCACTTAGCTAAAGGATGCTAAGTGAAGTCTATGTGTGCAATAGGTAGCCAAGTAGAAGTAATAATTGACAAATCAACAAGAATATCCAACATAGACACCATGACAAAAATTAAGAAAGAAACTTGTGACTGCCTAGTCATTCAAAGGGTAAGAGTGCACTAAATGTTGCATTTAATGGTGATGGGAAAAGAGATTGAGAAATAGCTAAAATAATTTTAATTTAAATTATTCCTAACTAGAGTAAACCATTGAAGGCACATGGCACCCATGACTCCTATATGAACACACTACATCTGATAGAATAGACAAGCTACTATAATGGGAAGATAAGGTAGTAGTAGGGGTGAAATCAAAACTTGAATTCAAAGCTTGAGGCTTCCAAGTGAAGTTGAAAGGGAAATATAAAATAAGATGGAATGAAAAGGTGAAAGATTAGATTACCAAGTAATTAGCCATAGAACCAGAGTGATCCAAGCTAAGTGGAATCTCAAAAAGGAGAATAAGAGTGATAATGGAGGTAATCTTCAAAGAGTTATTTTGTCAAGGAAAGCTTGGGAGAAGCTTCAAAGAACAAGTAGTACCAAGATATTGTGTGTGAGTGCCAGGAGAGCCAAGCACACCTATGATCAGAAGCTTAGGATTGTAGAGCCAAGAGAAGGTAGAGCACAATGGAAGACTGGTCAAGAGAGCCAACAAGAGGATCGACATCAAGCTAAGTTTAGTAGCTAAATAGTTAGATCACGCTTTTGTATTGTTTAGTTACTTTCACAATAGTAAATCCTAATGAGGGTGGAGCCTAGTGGTGTAGGAGCACCTAGTAAAAGCCCATTTTTTTGATTGATAGATTTAGTTTAAGGATGTACTAACTCTAGCCAAGCTAGGAGTGTGAGTTTAGACCTTTCAAGGTCATCTTTGAGTTTGTTCCTAGGTGAAGTTTCCATTCTAGGTGGTTTGGTTTGCTTGTTTAATGTTGCTTGTCGTAGGGGTTATGGGTCTAGGACCATAAAAGCATGAGGAAGGTATGGTTTTTAACCTATCTTTTTCTCCATGTTTTTTTTACATCCCATTGCATGGATTAGAGATCTTACATATCATTTGGAGCAAGAAAGAAGAAAGATGTCAAAAAGTTGTCAAATAGGGAAAAGTGGTCAAAAACCTATGGATTGATGCTCTAAAGGCTAGATCATGCCTAGAAATCATCAATGGAACATGTTAGACCTACTTGGAAGGATCCAAGTGATATATGGTCAAAAAATGCAAAAATGTAAAAGTTGTCAACAACTTTGAAAAGTTGCTTGACAATATTTGAGCAAGAATTGCACATGTCATGGTTTTGAGGTTGATGGTTGCCATAAGTGTCTGAAACCTCTTGGTAAACTTATAAAACTATGAAATGAACCATTCGAAGGGTTGGATATTATAAGAAGGAAGTGTTTTATTGAAAACTATGAATTTTGTCCCAATTTGACAATTTTTACATGTTTTCGATTGCATGACCACATTAATGGGTTGAAGTTGTAGTTTTTGTTTTGGATTAGTGTAGTTCATGTTTTTATAGCTCCTTTTGTTTCATATTACTAGGTTATAGAAGTTTATTTGTTTAGATTTTTAAAATCCTTTGCAATCAGACTGTGTGTTGTTCCAGTCTTCACATTTTTTACAAAAAATGGCTCCCCCATGAGTTCATACTATGGATTCATCATGGCCTTTAGGGAAAAGGGAATGGAGCTAGTGTACCTAATTTATATAGATTTTTGGGCCTTGGAGAGTTGGTTAGCTACTTTAGATGTGATGCCCTAGGCAAGTCAAAGTCACTTGGTTAGGCAATCACAATATTGGCAAGAAGATTTTGGGGGTTTGAATGTGATGGATACTTCAAACTAGAAGTTGCAGAATGGAGAGGGGTGAGTGATGTTCCTGTATTCTAGAGGAGAAAGTTTCAAAATAGGTTTTTTTAAAGAAAATGATTAGACCCTAGTTAGCACTATCATTCATATTGTGAAACCCTTGATTATAGGCTTAAAAATTGCTTTAAGGTATACACATGGTTTGGAGACTAGTGACCCAAAAAATATTTTAGGTTTTCCAAAAGGGTACTTGAATCCACAATTTCTTTCCACCTTGTTCAGAGAAAATTGGAGTTAAAGTCTAAAAACCCAAGTAGGAGGGCTAATTCTATTAGGATTGTTTTTGGCAGTTTTGGTGTAGAGGCAAGGAACTTGAGGAAAACTTGTGGGATTTGTATCTAGGTGCATAGGTGAGGTCTAAATACATCATATATGAGCCCTCACTCCATGTAGTTGAGAAAATGATTAGGAAGGACAAATAAATGAAGTTGGCAAGTTAGCTTGTAAAGGCATTTGGTGAAGGAAGAAGCTAAAATCATTGGTGTAGCTAGGTAGTGAGTAGTTAGAGGATATAATAGAGATCCTCTAGAGATTAGGGTGTTAAAGGGAACCCCAATTGGATAATACATATCTTGATCAAGTCCTTGAGAAGATAAGGATTGAGGAAGAAAACTGCCTTTGTTTACATCAGAGTGGTATCAGAGCCTGATTGGTTTGGGCTTGTGGTTAGATGTTTAAGACTGAAGAGTTGGTTAGAGAAAAAACATGGTGACCAATGAAAAATTGGATAAAGAAATGGGTGAACAAAAGGAGAGGAATAAAATCCTTGAAGAAAGCCTAGAAGAAATGAAAACTAAATTAGAAGAAGTTATTGAGGCAACTAAGAAGAAAGTCCAAGAAGGTGAAAGCAACATTAAAAGTAAAGAGAAAATTGATGAAGAAGATATTATCCCTGTACCAGACCCTCCAATAGATGAAGATCCATTCCTAAAGGCCATCAAGGCATTAGGTGGGAAATCCCTAGAAGGGATTCCTTTGTTTAGTGGGAAAATAAACACTGGACTTGTAATGGAGTGGATTGAAGGGATGAAGAACCACTTTGAGTGTTAAGGTGTGATTGAAGCACAAAGAGTTAAGGTAGCCAAATCTAGGCTAAGGGGATCAACCTTGACATGGTGGAAGTACCTCCAAGAATAGAGGGAGAAAGTGGGAAAGAAGCCCAATGCAAATTGGAAAGTCATGCTAACAAAGGTGAAAGATCAATACTTACCAGAGGACTATCAGGTTTAATTACACAAGAAGAGGAAAAGTTTAAAACAAAAAGACATGGACATGGAAGCTTATACTGAAGAATTTTAGAAGTTATATTTGAGGTCAATAGTACAAGAAGATGAAACTATCAAAGTGGCTATGTACGTAGGAGGATTAGAATAAAACATAGAGGAAGAGATCAACCTAATGACTCCTACAACAGTCCATAAAAGCTTCCAACTTGCTCTGAAAGTGGAAGAGAAGAACAAGAAGAATGGAGACTTTAACTTTAGAGGCAGAGGTAGGGGAAAATATGGAAGAGGTCAAAGAGGCTATGGTGGAAGAGGATCATATTCTAGACCACAAGAAGACAACAAGGTTACTGAACAACAAGAAGAAAGTTTAAGAAGAGGGAGTTTCAACATAGGTAGAGGCTCTAATACTAGTTCGAGAGGAAGGAGAAACAACCAAGGGAGAGGATCCTACTTTGCCACCATGAAGTGATATCATTGCATTCAGTTAGGACACCCTTTATATGGGTACCTTGAGAAAGGCTCTACTTCCTAAGGGAGTACAAAAAGAGTCAACTATGTGGAATAAGAATCTAGTAGCAACAACAAACACTCTGAGGTACCTCTAGAATCAGAAGAAGGGGAAAACCTAATGATCAAGAGGACCTTGATTAAGGAACCCATAAAGGAAGAACCAAGTCAAAGAAGCTAACCCTTTAGGATTAGATGCAAAATCATGGGGAAGCTGTGTAAAGTCATCATTGACTCAGGCTCAACTAATAACATAATTAGTGAAGAGGTAGTTAGCAAGCTGAAGCTAAAAACAATCTCTCATGCCAACCAATATAAGGTAAGATGGCTCAACAAAGGACAACATATTCTTGTGGGAGAGCAAGCATGGGTAGAGTTCACCACAGGGAGATACAAGGATAGAGTGCTATGTGATTTTATTCTCATATATGCATTCCACTTCTACTTTGAAGGTCATGGCAATTTGATGGAACCAAAAATACCTATTCATTCAAGAAGCATGGGGTGATTTTCAAGATTCAATCCTTGATAGAAGAAGGAGAGATGGAGACCTCAAGTTCAAGTGTGCTCATGGTTGGTGAGAAATATTTCTTAAAGATCCTAGAAGAAGGAGATGGAGTTGGATTTGCATTGGTTTTGAAACCTAAAGATGAAGCTACTGTTAAAAAAACAAAGGTACCAAGGGAAGTAAAAGATTTGCTTGAAGAGTACAAAGCTATTGTTAGTGATGGACAACCTACCACCCTACCTCCTAAGAGACTTTTTAGTCACCAAATAGACTTTATTCCAGGAGCTAACTGACCTAACAAAGCTATCTATGAGATGATCCCTCAACAAAATGAGGAAATTGCCAAAAAAATTCAAGAGCTCCTAGACCAAAGCCTAATTAGGAAAAGCATTAACCCATGTGCAATCCCTACTATTTTAGCACCCAAGAATGGAGGAACTTGGAGACTTTGTACTGATTCTAGAGCCATTAATAGAATCACCATTAGGTATAGGTTCCAAATACAAATAATTGAAGACCTAATGGATTGTTTAGGTTCAAGCAAAACGTTTCACCAAGATAGACTTTAAAAGTGGCTACCCCCAAATTAGAATAAATGAAGGGGATGAGTGGAAAATAGCCTTCAAAACAACATAAGGTTTATATGAATGGCTTGTGATGCCATTTGGTTTATCTAATACTCCATCTACTTTTATGAGGCTGATGAACAAGATATTGGCAAATTACATTGGTAAGTTTGTTGTTGTCTATTTAGATGACATCATAATTTTTAGCAAAACTAAAGATGAGCATATCAAGCATTTAAATTTTTTTAAAAAGAAATTACATGAAGAGAAGATAATGAAAAACTTGGAGAAGTGTGACTTCATGAAACAAGATCTGGTTTATCTTGGCTTTGTTTTGTCTCAAGGTAACCTCAAAATGGATGAAGAGAAGGTGAATGCCATTCTAAGTTGGCCTACTCCCAAGGTTGCATTAGATGTAAGAAGCTTCCATGTTTTATGATGCAAGAGCATCCTAGGTGTAGGGGCAATCTTGTATCACCCAAAAATATTTTATTTTCGGTCTTTTCTATTTTAATAAGGACTAGTAGGTAGGGTGATTACTATTTATGAGAACTTACTATTTTTAGTAAGTTTGTCATACGAGCTCAAAATGTTCTTATTTTCCATAGGAAGATTCATTTTAGAGTTGTAAGCCTACCATAAAAATCTCATTGCTCAAGCATTAGTATCCAAGCTTGCATAGCTTGGATATATTTGTGAATTTTAGATGTTTCAGTCTCTTCCTCTTTGATGATAATAGTTTCCACGTCGTAGTTTGAGGGTAGCTTGGTTCCTTCATTAGCCAGTTTAAGGAAGTACTTCTCTTTGTCTTCTTTTATCGAGATTTTCATCATCTTTCTAAAGTTTTTGACCACTCAACATTTTTCTGTCTTCTTGGGATAACTCTTGTTCGTCCTCATATTCGAGAATATGGGTGTACCAGTCTTTTGTTTGTTAGTTTTCATGTTTTATTCAAGATCACCATTGGAGGCCTTAGAGTGCCAAGATGAGGTTCAAAAACTCAATGGAAGGGTGCTAGCGTAGTTTTGAGCCTGTAGATAAGGAGCTGGCATTTCCAAAAAGTGGTTATAATAGCCAATCAGAGGAACAATTTGTGAGTTATGGCCTTTGGAAGTTGGGCTACCAAAATTTCTAAAATAATTTGTCAAAGATGCATTTGGCCAATTCTATGTGTATTGTTAGGGTTTTCCAGCCCTAGGTATTAAGTTTGAGCATCTAGAATCTTCCTAGGCAATATAAAACTACCTATTTAAGAAAGGCCCAAACATGATCTAGGGCAGCTCTAAGTGATAGTTCGCAACCTATCTTGCAGATTATTGTAATGAAGGTGCCCATGTGGGTTAGCATATTGTACTTATGAATTTTGTAATTTTACATTTGTGGTGCAAATAAGAAATCCATATTTTGTTATCGCATTTTATATGTGTCTATTATGAGTTTATGGTATTAAGGGGAGCTCCTTGCATCAAGTGGTATCAAAGCTAGAGTTCTTGAGTGTGTGGATAGATCACCAACTATGAGGTAGTTTATACTAGGATCATGGTTTGGGCTGAGCTTGTAGATAGATCATCGATAGTGAGGCAATTTGCACTAGGGTTTCAGCGAAAGCACAAAAAATTCCTCCACGACGAGAGTGTGGCAAAAGAGCTGTAGGTGTTAAACCTAAGGGTTTCTGAGCCCTTCAAAGAAAAATGCAAGCATTGGAAGGAAAAATGCATAGAAGAATGAATCTTCCCATAAGAGATGAAAGAAAGGATGAGGATGAAGTAGAAGAAAATGCCGAAGTAAAGATAGTTCTAAATCCTGAGGAAGAGAGGCTTTTAAGGGGCATCTCCAAGATTGGAAAAAGATCTAAGTTTGAGGTTCCCACATTTTTAGGAAATCTTAACCCAGAGGAGTTGATTGATTAGATTAATGAACTAGAGGAGTACTTTGAGTATGAAGATATTGATGATCCTAATAAGGTCAAGTTTAATAAGGCAAAACTAAAGGGACATGCGAAGATCTGGTGGCAGGAGGTTCAGTTGGAGCAAAATAGAAAGGGAAAGGACAAAATCAGGAGATCGGATTAGATGAAAGATAAACTAAAATGAAAATTCATTTCTATGGATTATGAGCTTGATCTATTGAAGAAGATGCAATAGTTGAAGTAAGCAGGAAAATCTATTCAAGAGTATACTGAAGAGTTCTACCAAGTTCTCATTAGAACCAGTCGTGAAAAAGTTGATAAGGAGAAAGTCGCCCATTAACTTAATGGGTTAAGGCCCAGCATTCAAGATGAGCTAAGTTTAGTTTGAATGAGTAGTATTAAGGAGGCATACTAATTCACTCTAAGAGTTGAGGAGAAATTGAGCAAGAAGATTGACAATAAGAATAGTGGAAGAGGTTGCAGTGGAAGATCTAGTGGACAATCTTATAGTGGTCATAATGATGATCAAAAGAACAAGGGTGAGGTTGGAAGTAGAAGTAAAAACTAGAGGGGAAACAATTTCAACCATTTCCATGATCAAAATAATAGAGACCAGAGGGGAAGAGGTAGAGGACAAGGATCTGGAAGAGGAGGGTTCCATGAAAAATGTTTTCACTACATAGAAGAAGGACAAAGAATTTGAATGTACCCAGTGCCAAGGAAGGACATATCAAAGAAAAAAAAGGTTAGGTGAGAGTTGCACATGTTGATGAAGATGCTAGATCCTCACATTCTAAAGATGCTAAAAGAGGAGAAGTCCCAGTTAATCGAAGAGTCCTATTGAGTGGTGAGAATGAACCTGAGCAAAGAAGGAGCTTATTTTGCACAAGGTGTAGATGTGAAGATATGTACATTGTGATGTGGTAATTGATGGTGGAAGTACTAACAATCTGGTGTTAGAAACAATGGTCACCAAGTTGAAGCTAAAGAGGCAGAAACACCTGCGTCCATACCATTTTGCTTGGGTACAAGATGACCACAAGGTCATGGTCAATGGGTGGTGCTCAGTGAAGTTCAAGATTGGAAGCTACTAGGATGAGGTACTATGTGATATCATACTTATGGACATATGTCATATGTTTTTGGGTAGGCCATGGTAGTTTGATAGGCATGCTATACAGGATGGGCGAGCAAATACCTACACTCTAACTAAGGATGGAGTGAAACATAACTTGAAGCCGTTGAAGGATAAAGAAGAAAATTTATGTATTGCTGCCAAAACATGTTTCATTGATGGAAAAGAGTTTCTTAAAGGTATAAAACATGAACATATGTGTTTTTCTATAATTCCAAAAGATAGTAAAGAAGAAGTAGAGGAGGTACCTACAGAAGTTGCAGTTATGTTGGAAGAGTTTTATGATATTGTATTAGATAATGTACCTGATGTATTGCCCCCAATGAGGAAGATCAGTCACCAGATGGATTTGGTTCTAGGAGCCAGTTTTCCAAACAAGGTAGTGCATAAAATGACACCAACATAAAGTGAAGAGTTGAACAGGCAAGTTCACGAATTATTGCAAAAGGGGTTGATTCGAGAGAGTCTAAGTCCATGTGCTATACCGACAGTATTAGCACCAAAGAAGAATGGAGAATGGAGGATGTACATAGATTCTCACACTATCAACAAGATCACAATAAAGTATAGATTTCCATTGCCAAGGATGGATGATATTATGGTTTGAGTGGAGCTAAGTATTTCACAAAGATAGCTTTGAAGAGTGGGTACCATCAGATTCATATCAGAGAATGTGATGAGTATAAGATTGCTTTCAAGATAAAGGAAGGACTATATGAGTGGTTAGTCATGCCTTTTGGGCTAACCAATGCACCAAGCACTTTCATTAGGCTCATAAATGAGGTACCAAAGGAGTTTCTGGGTAAGTTTGTCATTGTTTACGTAGATGATATATTGATCTTTAGTAAGACATTAGAGGAGCATTTGATTCATATTTGCAAGGTGTTTGATATGTTGAGGGAAGAAAAATTCCTGATAAACCTGAAGAAGTGCATTTTTGTAAAGAAAGAGTTGGTGTACATTGGATTTGTAGTCTTAGGAGAAGGTCTAAAAATGGACCCAGATAAAGTGAAGGCTATCCTTGAATGGCCTACTCCAGGGAGTGTGACAAAGGTAAGATATTTTCATGGACTAGCTACATTTTATAGAAAGTTCATAAAAAGTTTTAGTAGTATTTGTGGACCCTTGACTGAAACAATGAGAGGGGATAGGAAAGAGTTTAAGTGGATTGTAGGAACAGATAAGAGTTTTAATCTATTGAAATAAAAAGTTATCGAGCAACCTATTTTAACACTTCCTAATTTTAACAAGGTGTTTCAAGTACACTGTGATGCTAGTGGTACTGTAATACGAGTTGTCTTGAGCCAAGAAGGTAGGCCTGTTTCTTATTTTAGTAAGAAGTTGAATGATGTAAAAAGAAAATATTTTGTTTATGATAAGGAATTTTATGCTTTAGTTCAAGAATTGAAGAAGTGGAGACACTATCTTCTTCTTAAGGAGTTTGTTTTGTATACTGATCATCAAGCTTTGCAATATTTGAATAGTCAAGGAAAATTGAACCAAAGGCATTTAAAGTGGGTTGAGTTTTTGCAAAGTTATACATTTTTTTTGAAACACAGGAGTGGGTAGTCTATCGAAGTTGTAGATGCTCTAAGTAGAAGACAAATTTCTCTAACAAAAATGTAGATAGAGGTGGTTGGGTTCAAGGAACTTAGTACATTGTATCCAGATGATCCTAATTTTGGTGAAGCATGGAAGGCTTGTACAAAAATTGTTACACTTGATAGGACAAATTGGTTGGATTTCATGATCCAAGATAATATGTTGTTCAAAAGAAGCTAGTTGTGCATTCCTAGAAGCTCAATGAGAGAGAATATCATCAAGGAGAAGCATAGTAAAGGATTGGATGGACATTTTGGTAGAGATAAAACCATAGCTTTGGTTGCTAAAAATTACTACTGGCCATAGTTGCAGCAAGATGTGATGAAGTTTATACAAAGTTGTAGAGTATGTTAGATGGCGAAAGGAGTGAAGCAGAATATAGGGTTGTATCAGCCATTACTCGTAGTAGAGAAGCTGTGGGAGGATATTAGCATGGATTTTGCTCTTGGATTATTGAGGACACAATGTGGGCATGATTCTATTTTTGTGGTGGTTGACAGGTTTTCAAAGATGGCACATTTTACTCCTTGCAAGAAGACTAGTGATGTTGTTCATGTAGCAGAGTTGTTTTTTTAAAGAAGTGGTGAGATTACATGGTCTAACAAAGAGTATAGTTTCAGATTGAGGTACCAAATTTATTGGGTATTTTTGGCATACATTATGGAAGAATTTGAAGATAGATTTGAAGTTCAATTCATCACACCATCTATAGACTAGTGGACAGACGGAAGCTGTGAATCATAGTTTGGGAAATTTGCTGAGATGCTTGGTTGGAGATAAACCAAAAGGATGGGATATGGTTTTACCATAGAAAAAATTTGCATATAATAATTCTGTCAATAGGAGTACTAGTAAATCACCATTCCAAATTGTATATGGGAGTAGTCCCAGAAATGCTTTTGAATTGAGGCAGTTGGATAAAGGAGAGATAAGTAATGCTGAAGCAAAATATTTTGCTGAACATTTGAAGAACATCACGAGGAGGTGAGGAAGCACATCATAAAGATGAATAAACAGTATAAGGCTAAGGCAGGTGTGAAAAGGAGATATAAGGAATTTTAGGTTGGAGATGAAATCATGGTTCATTTGAGAAAGGAGCATTTTCTAGTGGGTACGTATAATAAGTTGAAGATGAAGAAGTTTGGACTATGCAAGATAGTGAAGAGGCATGATGCTGGCAATGTGTATGAAGTGGAGTTGCCTGCTGAATTGAAGATTTCACTAGTATTTAATATTTCAAATTTGACAAAGTATTATGAAGGAGGTGATGGAGATGAAGTTGCAGAAGTGCAATGGAGCAATCTAGTAGCTAGTTCGGCTATAAAGGAAATTGAGTAGATACTAGATAGTCATGTTGGAAAAAGTACTAGAAATAGAACTTATGAGGAATATTTGGTCAAATGGAAAGGGAGACTAGTTGAGGATTCATCATGGTTAGCAAAGGATGAGGTTAACCATCTTGGTTTTCCTCTAAACACCTAAGACGTAATGTGGTCACTTCTCAAATTACCCCGGGTGTTTGATGCAGGAGTATCCTAGGTGCAAGGGCAATCTTGCATCACCCAAAAATATTTTATTTTTAGTCTTTTCTATTTTAATAAGGACTAGTAAATAGGGTGGTTACTGAACTTATTATTTTTAGTAAGTTTGTGTTATATGAGCTCAAAATGTTCTCATTTTCTATAAGAAGGTTCATTTTAGAGTTGTAAGCCTACCATAAAAATCTGATTGCTCAAGCATTAGTATCAGAGAATTTATTGAGGATTTTCAGTGGAAAAATTTGTAGAAAATCTTCAAGCTCACAGTTGGAGGCCTTAGAGTGCCTGGATGAGGTCTAAAATCTCGACAGAAGGGTGCTAATGCAATTATGAGCCTATAGATTAGGAGCTGGCATTTTTGAAACGTGGTTATAATAGCCAATCGGAGCAATAGTTCCTGAGTTATGGCCTTCAAAAGTTGGGCTACTGAAATTTCTAAAATAATTTGTCAAAGATGTATTTGACCAACTCTATGTGTATTGTTAGGGTCTGTCGGCCCTAGGTATTAAGTTTGAACATCTAGAACCTTCTCGGGTGGCATAAAACTGACTATTTAAGAAAGGCCTGAACATTGTCTAGGGCAACTCTGGGTGATAGTTCACAACCTGTCTTGTAGATTATTGCAATGAAGGCACCCATGTGGGTTAGCATATTTACTTATGAATTCTATAATTTTGCATTTGCAGTGAAAATAAGAAATCCATATTTTGTTCTTGCATTTTCTATTATTTCTATGTTTTTGTTATGAGTTTACAGTATTAAGGGGAGCTCCTCGCATTAATTTTGCACAGTATTATAGAAATTTTGTGAGGCATTTTAGTGATATGTGTGCTCCCATTTTGGAGATAACCAAGGGAGGTATGAAGACAAAGTTTCATTGGACCCCACAAGCTGATCATGGTTTTGAGGCACTAAAAAAGAAGATAGAAGAACTACCTACACTAGTGCTTCTTAGCTTTGAGAATATTTTCCAAGTAGAGTGTGATGCCAACAATGTAGCTATTGGGGCTTTTCTAAGCCAAGAAGGAAGGTCCATGGCTTTTCATAGTGAGAAGCTCAATGATGCAAAGAGGAAGTACTCTTCTTATGATTAGAGTTGTATGCTCTAGTCCAAGCTCTAAGGAAGTGGAGACACTATTTTCTTCCAAAATAATTTATTGTATACTCAGACAACCTTGCTCTCAATTTCCTTAACTCCTAAGACAAGTTTAGCAACAAGCATATGAAGTGGGTAGAACACCTACAAGCCTACATATTTAATATCAAACATAAGAAGGGGGTGTAGAATAAGGTAACTGATGAATTGAGTAGGAGACTCCTCATAGTTCATGAGGTTCAACTCCAAAGCATAGGAATTGAAAGATTTGAAGAACTATATGCTGATGATGAAGACTTTGCTCAAATCTACAAGGTATGCAAGGAGTTCAAAAATAACTTTCATGGTGAGTTTTCTAATTATACATTTAGAATGATTTATTCTTTAAGGGAAGTCAACTTTGTATACCTAGAGGGTTAATGAGGGAGAATTTGATCCAAGAAAAGCATAATGGGGCACTTAGTTGGAGTCAATAAGACTCAAGAGTTAGTCACTAGGTTCTATTTTTGGCCTAGGATGACTAGATATATTAGATAGTTTGTGGAAAGTTGTATAGTGTGTCAAAAGGAAAAGAGCACATCCACCAATGTTGGTCTTTACCAACCACTTCCAATTCCTAGCATACCATGGGAGTGCATCTCTATGGATTTTGTAGTTGGCCTACCAAAGAGAAGGCAAGGATATGATAACATTTATGTGATTGTGGATAGGTTTAGCAAGATGACCCATTTTGTCCCTTGTAAGACCATGCATGATGCTTCTCAAATTTCTCACTTATTTTTCAGAGAGGTGGTTAGGATCCATGGACTACCTATGAGCATTGTTTCAGATAGGGACACCAAATTGTTGAGTCACTTTTAGAAGACACTATGGAAAAATCTTGGAACTAACTTATCTTTTGGATCTGCCTATCACCAATAGATAGATGGCCATAAAAGGTTGATTAATAAAAGTCTTGGCAACTTGCAGAGGTATCTCACAAAGGATTATGGTTAGACATGGGACCAATTCATTAGGGAGACTGAATATACATACAATGACATAATGAATAGATCAACTAGTAAGAGTCCTTTTGGAATTATTTAAGGTTTACATCTAAGAGGGATATTTAAGTTGAGAGCATTGAAGGATGGAGCAAAAGGTAGTGGTTATGCTGAGGAATTTATTCAATCCATGAGGGAAGTCCTTGAAAAGGTGAGGAAGACACTAGCTAAAAATGCTAACAAACTAAAACGAAAGGTAGATGCATCAAAAAGGGATGTTCAGTTTCATATAGGGGATCTTTTGATGGTGTACTTGAACAAAGAAAGGCTGCAAAAAGGGGTCCCATAAAAGTTACATATGAGAAGATTAGGTCCTTGTAAAATACTTGCAAAGTATGGTAATAATGCCTATATAGTTGAACTCCTTGAAGACATAGGGTTGTCACCTATCTTCAATGTTGCAAATTTATTTTCATACAAAGGACCTATTTAAGATGATGATCAAAACCTTCAAGAGGTTACACAAGATGTAGCAGATTTGAATGTAACTCCTACTCCACCTCTAACAATAGATGAGATTCTAAATTCAAGAGTCTACAAGAAGATTAGGTAGTAGAACTACATGGAACACCTAATCAAATGGCTTGGCATGGATTATGATGATGCTACTTGGATAAAAGAAACATACTTCAAGAGGTTGGGCATTGACTTCAATTTGCTGAATACAAGGATGGATTAACTTCCTTTTGTTTGGGGGAGTATGGTGTAGGAGCACCTAGTCAAAGCTCCTTGCTTTGATTGCTAGTTTTGATTTTTGCATGTACTTACTCTAGCCAAGCTAGGATTGTGAGTTTAGACCTTTCAAGGCCATATTTGAGCTTTTTCCTAGGTGAAATTTCCATTCTAGGTGGTTTGGTTTGCTTGTTTAATGTTGCTTATGTTAGGGGTTATGGGTCTAGCACCATAAAAATATGAGGAAGGTATGATTTTTAACCTATCTTTTCCTTCATGATGTTTTTACACCCCATTGCATGGGTTGGATATCCTACACCACATTAAAGGATTGAAGTTGTAGTTTCTGCTCTAGATTAGTGTCATTCATGTTTGTACAATTCTTTTTGTTTCATATTACTAGGTTATATAAGTTCATTTGGTTAGCTTTTCAAAATCCTTTGCAATTAGACTATGTGTTGTTATAGTATTCACAATTTTGCAAAAATGGCTCCCCCATGAGTTCCTACAGTGGATTCATCATGACCTTAAGGGAAAAGGGAATGCAACTAGTGTACATAATGTATATATATTTTGGGGCCCTGGAGAGTTGGTTAGCTATTTTAGATATGATGCCCTAGGTGTAATCACTCAAAAATGGTCATCTGGACTATGAGCTCCCTTTCTAGCATTTTTGCTTAATTTATCCATTGGTTATCTTTGATTAAATATTCAAAAATTAATTTATTTGGTTTTAACCTATAGTTTGACCACTTTTTCCTAAGTTCATATTTAATTAAAAGAACATATCCCCCTTTTAATTAAATAAAATTCCTCACTTCTCACTTATCCTAACTATGCACACATAAAGCATTATGTCTATTTTAGAAATAAAAGAAAAGATATTTTTGTTTACACATGAATGCACAATTTTCTAGGTGGGAGGAATCTTCTATTTTAAAAATAACTTTAATTCTCCCCCACACATTTCAAACTCTCTAAAAAGTCAACCATTAATTGTGATTGGTTGAGATGCTTGTGCACATGGATCACTCAAGATGCATTCTCGTCCCTTGATTGTTCCTCTTTTGCCTCTTAATCTCTACCATCCATTTTTATTTAAAAGGGAGGGCTCTCTCCTCATTCAAAAATTCTGTCTCTCATGCTATTATTATGATGCAAGTTTTCTTGGTGATTTTGGAGACTTGGAGCATTCTTGCATTTTTTCATTTTAGCTTAGCTCTCATTCTACTTACCTTATGGCATACTTTTTAGCTTAGTTTCATTGATTCTTTAGCTTAGTTGTCTTAGTTAGCTTGCATTTCATTTAGAATAGGTTGCATTTGCATTGCCTTTTATTCTAGATTCTTGGATATTGGCACTCTTGCCTCTACTCTTTGAATCTTTCGTTCTATGGTGCACCTTGTAAGGGTTGCATAGTTTGATTCATTTGAAAGCAGCTATCTCATAGCGTTTGCATGTCATAGATAGAGATCTATAAGCTACCTCTTGAGATGCCCTCTTTCATGGATATTCTTAAGAATAATGGTTTATAGAAGTGTGTCCATATTTTCTACACACATTTTTTGCGCCCACTGTGGGGCTTGAACCCACGACCACAAGGTATAGAGAGTTCTGTTGTCTGGATTAGGAAGAAATATCATATAGGAAGGTTCTATCACACACATATACTGAGAAGTATCGTATGACAATCTTCCAACAAAAAATATCACCTGACTTGAATTTGCTTGCTATTTAGGGTGATTTTGTCAGTTTTTCAAATTTTGCTTGCTGCTTACTGGCTTTTACAAGTCCTTAGCTATTTTATAGAGGTTTTTGTTTACAGATTGCATATTGTTTTTGAAGCTAAATTGTGGGGCTAATGTTATAGAAATTTTCGTTGTCTAGGTTAGGAAGAAATATCACATAGGAAGGTTTTGTCACACATGTATACTAAGAAGTATCGTACGACAGTCTTCCAACAAAAAACTATTGCCTAACTTGAATTTGATTACTATTTAGGGTGATTTTGTCTATTTTTTAGTTGATGCTTGCTTCTTACTAGTTTTTATAGGTTCTTAGCTATTTTGTAGAGGTTATTGTTTACAGATTGCATATTATTTTTGAAGCTAACTTGTGGGGCTAATAGTTGTGATTGCAGGGTGTTATCTTAAAACATTAACATTTCCTAAATTGCCTTTAAAAGAATGCAGGTCAAAGCTTCAAATGCACAAGGGATACTAACAATTGTTTGTAGGGCTGCCTAACACATAAAAACCAAACTTGCTTGTATTTCTTTTTATTCCATGTGTGGCATTCTACTAGTTTCTTTCATTTCTTAGGCACATTAAACTTACGATTGGGGTTCTTTGGTGATAGGAGAGTATGCTCTTCACCCTTGCAGTGAATCAAAATTTTTGACCCACCTTTGGATTTTGAAAGCAAGGGGGTAATTGGATCTTCTTGGCATGTTTGGGGGAAGCAATCAAGATAGGAGAGTATGCTCTTCACCCTTGAGGTGAATCAAAAATCTTGACCCTTGAGAGTGGATCCAATTTGTGGCAATTAGAATCTTTTAGAGGGCTTGCTCTTGGAAAACCTAAGAGGAATGACCCAAGTGGGGACAAGCTAATACCCAACTCTTCCAACCCACTAAAAACTCAAGGCTATCAAGGACACAAAACCTTGGTAGATGTAGTGTTTTTCTTTTCTTAGTGTGATCACTTATGGTATTTCGACCATGAGGAGATCACTAGGCAAGAACACTTAAGGTGCTCTTGTGACCGTGAGGTCTATTACCCACTGCAAGGTGGGTTGTCCTTTAATTGAATGTAAGAGGAACATTATGAATGGAAGCCCTTTCTAAACACCCTAGGTTAGTAGCTACCCTATTTTGCTGCTCAATTTCTTGGTGCAAGGATCGATCCTAGTGGACTACCCGGATCGCCCCAAGATTTTACACTCACCATCTGTGCTCCCTTGGTTGTACTTATGGCACTTCAATGAAAAAGCCAATATCTCTTGTGGGCAACCACTTTGTGTGAGGCGAAGGAGCATCAAGTGTGGGCCAAGTTGTTGAGTAATGAACCATGACTTTTAGGTAGATATTGCTTGATGTGTTCTCGAATGTGCTAGATCTATGGAAATATTTTGAACATACACATGATGATAGTTCTAGGGATTTCTTTTAAGACCTCACATATGCTTGTATCATGCAAGGTTACTTTGATCCTTGCTTGATTGTTCGAAAACTACTCCATGTGTCACTATCTTGCTTGGAAAGAAATTGCTTTTGAACATCAAACTTGCTATGCTATCAACTATTGTCAAAATTTGTCAACCAAGTCAAAGCATCAAATCTTAACATTTTTCTTGTGTTTCTTTCTAAGGAGAATCTCATCATTTTATTTTTCTTTTCTATGTCTCTAGTACTTGAACATGCTAAAATTGACTCTTTGGTCTTAGTGCTCTTGGTCTTTCTATCTTCATGGTCTATGTCTACTTGCTAGTTACCTTTTGGCTAAAATGGTTACCTTGATTTCTTGACTGCACTCTTATGGTCACTAGTGTTGTAAGTTTCTTGGACACTTTCTTGACAAGTCACTTTATTCTATCTTTACTATTTTGGCAAGTGAACACTCTACCTCTTTAGTTTGGACATCAAGTTATCTTGTGTCACCTTCTTAGCTTCCTCTAATCTCCTTTAGGCTTGATTATCTATCTACCACTATGGAATTCAAACCTTGTGATACCAAACCTCAACCAAATCTAGATGATCATGACATCCTCCATGCCACTAAAGAGTTTCAAGATCTATATGCTCAATACAAAGAACTATAAGAGACAAATGATCTTTCTTACCTTTAGCTATCTAAGTGTACAATAGAAATGAAGTCTAAACTTGAGAAAATATTAGAGGAGAAGATTTCATTCTGAAATGAATCTCCCTTAAGACCTTTACATACACATGGTTCATCTTTTTCAAGGTCTACATATTCTACTCCAAGACATCAAATGTCTTCATCTTATAGATCTATAGACCTCCTTAGAGAGAAAGAAAGTGATACCTCCTTTGAGCCTATTCCAAACTATCATGATGGACCTATCTTTGACCAAGACAATGATGAAGACATGGATGCATACCATTCACTTGAGAAACAACAAAAGGACTCTAGACATTCTTTTGATAAAACTTTTTCTCCCTTGGAAGATTCTTATGATGACACTTTGCAAACACTTCTTGACACTGAGCTCATCATGTTACCTAGTCTAGCTCATATGGAAACCCATTCTTGGATATCTTTTGTGCTTATCATCGACATAATGAGCATAGTACTTCATATTGTATTGAGCTAAAACATAAAATTCAAGATCTTTGATAATGGGATTATTGATACCTCTAATGACTCATGTAATGAGGATACTTTTCTTGAGAAAGATCATATTAATGAACCTATGTCTAGTGATGGTTTCCTTGATACCTCTACTTCTTCTAACACTCATGCACCTCCTAACACTTCAAATATTTCCAACATGCCTCTATCAAATAAAGAACCTAATGCTTTTCACATAAACTATGCCTATCCTCAAGGGCTATCTCTAAAAGAAACTCAAGCTAACCTTCACTTGGCTGCAAACCTTTTCCATGCTACTAAGCCTAAAGATCCAAGCACTACTCTATTCACTCTTTATTCTCCCTTTTCCTTAGAAGTGGCTCCATGTCAAGAGGACTCTCAAAAATAAAAAGCTATAAATGTCAAGAAAGATCAAGATCAAGCACCCTTTCATCTCCTTCAAAATTTCACCCCTCCATATCCTATGTCTTTTCCATCCCCCAAGTATGATGAAGATACCACTTCCATTATCTCCCTTGAGCTTACTAAAAATTATGAGAAAATTTCTCTTCCTATGCTATCCAAAGCTACTTGTCAAGATCAAAGTGTCCTTGATGTTTTACTTCTCCATATCCACTTCAAAATTGTGCTCAAGCTTCATGTGCTCCTATTAAAAATGTTGTTCCTATTAAAGATACTCATGAGTCTATTGATGGCTTTGACTATGTTGCTCACCCTAAAGATGTTGATATCCCTTTTCACTATCCATTTGCATATCCAAAGTCTATCCTTGGTCCTTAACCATCAAAGCTAAAGCCTTTAAACCTTCCATCATAAGAATCCATTGAAAAATGAAGACCACTATGTCCCATCTAATCGACATGTGAATGAAAAGAAGAAATTAAAGAGACCACAAAGGTCCACTATTAAAAAAGCTAAATCAAAGAAAATATGGGTTCCTAAACCCATTATTAAAGAAATTTGTTTTGAAGTATCCAAAGGAAAATCTAAAGCTATATGGATTCCCAAGTCTCTCTTGAAAGACTTTAACATTGAAAAGAAATAAAATTTGACATTCAAGCTTCCAAAGGCTTCCATTCCATCTTCTTCCAAAAATCTTCCTAAATTATTCCAAATCCTTCCATTCCACTTTTTTCCAAATCTCTTCTACCACCTCATACATCTAAACCTCAAGCTATTTCATCCATGATTCCTCCATCATTCCAATACCCTTCAAGGTGTGTGTCAACGTTGATCTTGCCCAATATTTTAGCTAGCCTCATAAAATCCTCTAAAACTTACACTTACTATCCATGCTCATTCATTTCTTTCAAGCCATGAACCCTTATCCTCTATATAATCCTACTATCATCTCCCTTCCATCACCCTATCAACACCTTTGAGCATACTTATCTATGATCTTAGCTTATCATGACTTATCCTTCCTATAAGAGCATTATATAAATTGAAAAAAAGCTTGAACTATTTCTAAAAATTCCAAAAAAAGAAGAAGAAAAAAAAGGAAAAAAGGAAAAACTGCCTTGGTGAAAACCACTTCATATGGCGCCTTGGTAGCAAAAGTAAAGAGAAATAAATTTTTCCTATGGTGAAAACCACTTCTTATGGTGCCTTTGATTAGTACCATGATGAAAACTTGGAAAACATGCATCATGTGTGATTCTTTTATAATCAATTTGTTCCCTCTTCCTCTTTGATCTTTACATCATTGAGCTATCCAAGTGCATTGGCTATCTTATCTATCACTCACCCCATCCTTCTCATTCATTCATAGCCTTCATATCTAGCTTCATTATTATTTCTCTATCCCATCACTATCCTATCTATTTGACCCCTTGGTCTTGATCACAACAAAGAAAAACATGGTTCTAATAGGTCTCTTGGCATGCCTACTCTTTTGGACTACACACTTTCATGCTATATTTCTTATTGGCTTCAAATTCTTATTCTATACGCTATCTTGTTCATTGGTTCCATTGCTTATCCAAAATCTACTATATATGGCTATCTTTCCCTAGCTTGGGTACTCTTGAGAATCACTTTCACTTGCTTCATACTCACTTATTATCCATATTTGCTTATCTACCAGCTCTATGCTCCATCACATCCTACACCTCGCTAGACATTGAAAGAAAATGTTGCGATCTTTCTTGAGAACTAATAATCTCTAATTCATTTTAAAAATCCTAAAAATCAGAAAATGTTTTGAAAAAATGATCATCTTAGTGAAAACCTAGCAATAGGCACTTTGATGTATCACCAAAAAAGTAAAAAAATAAACAATTTGAAAAAAATCCAGATAAAATTTGCTAAGTGGTGAAAACCTTGAAACATGTGCTACTTGAGACCCTTGCACCTATGTCTATCAGTCTCATCCACTTTGCACCACATTTCCTAGCTTGGGATTGTTTCTTGTCCTTGTCTTAGAGGCATAACTACTTAGCCTATTGAGGTGTCCTTATGCATTAGGGTTTCTTTAACTACTCACACAATAGTGTTTCTCAACACTACACCCAACTTGACATCAAGTATTTCTCAACACTTTTCAGATAGTTTACCTATAGTCTCTACTGTCTCGATATTTCTCACTATTAGAATTAAGTCTTGAAGAAATAGCCAAGTGACTTACATACACGCACTTAAACATTGGAATGACTGAGATATGATGAACACTATCTACTTTGTGTGCTATCTATGATAATTTCTTTGTTGTGTTCCCTCCCTAATAGTCTTTCGAGGATGTCATGGACTAGAAGATTAGAGGCATGGGGCTTGTTTTACTTGCTTTTTGCTTGTGGGTATAATTTGTTAGTCTAAGCTGTTTAGAGCATTTATGCTTGTCCTACTTGACACTTTGGACCTACAACGTATCATCCTTGTCTATTTTTGCAAGACTGCACTCGAGGGTTATCCTAGCGCTTATGCTTTGGTACAGATGTAATCTTGCTATACTAAATCTAACTGCATAGTCATCTTGACCTATATGTCTTTGATGCATAAGTTGGATTCCCACATTCCTATCTAATATATATCATATTCATATCCTCATAGTTTATGCTAGTGATGATTGTATGATCTTCTGACGTCCCTAATAAGGCTTGATGATAAAAACTAGGACCTACTTATGTAACCCTTGCAATTGCACCTTTTCATACTAGCTTGCATTCTAGGGTTCATTATAGCTTAGCTTTTCAATTTTAATGTTGAGAGAGCTCTCTTTTTTATCTTTCATGGATGTGTCAGTTAATTGCGTTCATCCTTTCTTCCATCTTCTCGATCTTATCTTATCTCTTCTTTCCTATTTCTCGCTTCTTTTCTATCTTACAATCTCATCTATGCTTTTGACCTATCTTTGCTAATCTCTACATCTTAGATCCATTTTCGGGATTGAAATCCAAATTTGGGTTCATCTTGCTACTCAAAATTTCTTCCTTCTTTTATGTAGTTGGCTGACCTATTGAGGCTTAATCTTTATATCTTGTTGGGGAAATCATCATTTCTTCATTACTTTGTCATTTCTACTCTCTTCCACTCTTCACTTTCATTTCTATTTCATATCATTTCATCTTTCTTCTCTATTTGACCTAATTATTATGCTTTATATTTCTTAGTCAAAGTTAGTCAGGCTGGGGCATATCTTCATTAATTGGTGGTCACTCTTTGGTCTTAATCTCTTATCTATCATCATGAACTTTTCTTTGTTCCAATTTGATCAAATCTAGCTTATTTCTACATCTCTTCTATCTCATTTTGATTTCGATCCCAAGGGGGCATGAATATTCTATCATTGTTGCAAATTGCTTTTCACTAAAACTATCTATTTTCTCTTGATCTATCTACTTTTCTTGGTGTTAGTACTCTTCTTGAGTTCTACTATCAACTCTATCCTAGTGTTTAGTACTATCACTATTAGAATTCACATTCAAGATTTACTATGTCTCTTTGCTTTGTTCTTCATAATCAGATCTCTTTATCATCTTGGCTTCTTTATTCTTTGATGTCACGTGTTCCTAGATCAATCAAACATTAGTCAAAGAGGGGCAAATGTAATCAACCAAAAATGGTCATCTAGACTATGAGCTCCCTTTCTAGTATTTTTTCTTAATTTATCCATTGGTTATCTTTGATATAATCTCCAAAAATCAATTTATTTGATTTTAACCTATAGTTTGACCACTTTTTCCTAATTTCATATTTAATTAAAAGAACATGTCCTCCTTTTAATTAAATAAAATTCCCCACTTCCCGCTTATCCTAACTGTGCACACATAAAGCATTATTCCTATTTTAGAAATAAAAGAAAAAATTTTTTTATCTACACATGAATGCACAATTTTCTAGGTGGAAGGAATATTCTATTTTAAAAATAACTTTAATTCTCCCCCACACATTTCAAACTCTCTAAAAAGTCAACCATTAAATGTGATTGGTTGAGATGCTTGTGCACATGGATCACTCAAGATGCATTCTCCTCCCTTGATTATTCCTCTTTTGCTTCTTAGTGTCTACCATCTATTTTTCTTTAAAAGGGAGGGCTCTCTCCTCGTTCAAAAAATCTCAGTCTCTCATGCTATTGTTATGTTGCAGGTTTTCTTGGTGATTTTGGAGACTTGGAGCATTCTTGCATTTTTGCATTTTAGCTTAGCTCTCATTCTACTTACATTATGGCATACTTTTTAGCTTACTATCATTTATGCTTTAGCTTAGTTCTCTTTGCTAGATTGCATTTCATTTAGAATAGCTTGTATTTTATTCTAGATTCTCGGATATTAGCACTCTTGCCTCTACTCTTTGAATCTCTCATTCTATGGTGCACCTTGCAAGGGTTGCATAGTTTGGTTCATTTGAGAGCCACCATCTCATAGCCTTTTCACATCATATATAGAGAGCTATAATCCACTTCTTGAGCTACCCTCTTTCATGGATATTTTTAAGAGTAATGGTTTATATAAGTGTGTCCACATTTTCTACACACACTAGGCAAGTCAAAGTCACTTGGTTAGGCAATCACAATGTTGACAAGAATATTTTGGGGGGTTTGAATGTGATGGATACTTCAAACCAAAAGTTATAGAATGGATAGGGATGAGTGATATTCCTATATTCTAGAGGAGAAAGTTTCAAAATAGATTTTTTTAAGGAAATGATTAGACCCTAGTCCACACTATCATTCATATTGTGAAACCCTTGATTATAGGCTTAACAATTTCTTTTAGGTGTACGGATGGTTTGGAGACCTAAGACCCACAAAATATTTTAGGGTTTCTAAGATAATACTCAAATCCAAAATTTTTGTTCCACCTTGTTTAGAGAAAATTGGAGTTAAATTCCAAAAGCCCAAGTAGGAGGGCTAATTCTATTAGGACAATTTTTGGCAGTTTTGGTGTAGAAGGAAGGAACTTGAGGAAAAATTGTGGGATTTGTATCTAGGATCCTAGGTGAGGTCTAAATACATAATATATGAGCCCCTCACTCCATGTAGTTGAGAAAATTATTAGGAAGTAAGGACAAAGAGATGAAGTCGACAAGTCAACTTGTAAAGGCATTTGGTGAAGGAAGAAGCTAAATCATTGGTGTAGCTAGGTAGTGAGTAGTTAGAGGATAAAATAGAGATCCTCTAGAGATTAGAGTGTTAAAGGGAACTTGAATTGGATAAGAGATATCCTTAGAAATTCCTTGAAAATATAAGGACTAAGGAAGAAAACTACCTTTGTTTACATCAAAGTGGTATCATAGCTTGATTAGTTTGGGCTTGTGGTTAGATGTTTCAGACTAAAGAGTTAGTTGGAGAAAAAAAACATGGTGACCGATGCAGAGTTGGATAAAGAAATAGATGAGAAAAAGGAGAGGAATATAATTCTTGAAGAAGCCCTAGAATAAATGAAAACCAAATTAGAAGAAGTTGCTGAGACAACTAAGAAGAAAGACCAAGAATGTGAAAGCAACATTAAAGGTAAAGAGAAAATTGATGAAGAAGATATTATTCCATACTAGACCCTCCAATAGATCAAGATCCATTCCTAAAGGCCATCAAGGCATTAGGTGGGAAATCCCTAGAAGGGATTCCTTTGTTTAGTGGGAAAATGGACATTGGACTTATAATGGTGTGGATTGAAGGGATGGAGAACAACTCGGAGTGTGGAGGTGTGACTGAAGCAAAAAGAGTTAAGGTAGCCAAATCTAGGCAAAGGGGATCAACCCTAACATGATGGAAGTACCTCCAAGAAGAGAGGGAGAAGAAGAACATATTTTTGCAAAAAGTATGGTAAGCGAGAAAGGAAAGTACAAAGGTAAGCTTCCTTTCAAATGCTTCAACTACAAAAGGTAGGACACTATGCTACTAGATAAACTAAACCTATCAAGAAAGAGATCAATGTATGGAGAGAAAAAATTAAGTGGAAAGGATCCAAATAAAAGTGGTTTAAGGAAAAAGAAAAAGTGGCACTACATCATTGAAGAAGGTGTGACTGATGTAGAGTCAACCAATGATGAGGAGGAAGTATCTTTTGTAACCATTAAAAAGGAAAAAGTAGAGAAAGCCCTAATAACTAGTAACAATATCTAACAATATCTAGAAGAACTATAACTTTGAATGAGTCCACTACCTATGAAGATGTGTATCTAATGGAAGGATTGAAGTACAACCTATTGAGCATAGCTTAGCTAATGGACAAAGACCACAAATTTGAGTTCAACAAAAGGTCTTGCAAAATATTTGACAAGTAGGGAAGCTGCTAGCCATTGGAGAATAAAGTAGAGGTAACCTCTTCTACCTCAATATTTCAAGTAATACTTGTATGGTAGGAATGACAATAAATGGATATGGAATAGAAGATTATGTCATATGTATTTTTAAAATATTGTCAAACTAGGAAGGAAAAATTGCATAAGGGGTTTAACCCCCTTACCAAAATTGATAATATTACATGGAAGGACTGTCAACTAGGAAAGTTGGTATACTCAAGTTTCTCTAGCAAGTCATTTACTTTTCAACATGTATTAGATTTGGTCCATATTGACTTGTATGCTTCCATGAGGATGAAGAGTTTATTTGGACGCATATACTTTTTGTTGTTTATTGATGATTTTTCTAGAATGATGTGGATTGTTTACTTAAAATAAAAATGAGAAGCTTTCCACATGTTCAAGGTCTACAGAGAAAAAGTGGAAAGATAAATCAGTAGAGCATTAAAATGCTTGAGACTAGACCAGGGAGGTGAGTTCACCTCATAAGAATTCAAGAGCTACTATGAGGAGCATGGAATCAAGAGGAAAATGTCAACTCCTAGAACACTTCAGTAGAATGGGGTCGCAAAGAGAAGAATTAGGACCATCATAGACTGTGCAAGAACATTGATGATTCAAAACAGCATTGCACAAATCTACTAGAAATAAGTTGTAAGCACATTAATGTACACCTTGAGTAGAGTACAATTGAAGAAAGGGACAAAGAAGACTCCCTATGAGCTATGGTTTGGTCACACACCATCTGTCAGGTACTTCACAATGTTTGGAAGCAAGTGCTATATTATGAGGGAAGAATACCAAGGGAAGTTTAAGCCCAAGAGTGATGAGGGTATCTTCTTGGGATGCTCTACCAAGAGCAAAACTTTGTTGTCCTGCATTTTGTCACCTCAAAATTTAGGTAACAATATGAAACTTTTTCAACCCAGTTTTGCATTTCTTTGAGTTAGCTCATTATTTAATTGACTAAAATTGATCAATCAATCAATTTCAATTAGTATAATGAATCCTTTTATTAAAGGCTTTCATCAAGTCCTTTTCATTTTTCATTTAAATAAGCCTATGCTTGATTTTTGAAGCCTTTAAACTCCTTTTTCACATTTTGAGTGCCTATTTTTTTGCTTTTGTTTTTGTTCAATCCCTTGCTTTCAGTTTTCCCTTCAATTCAGTATATCTTAGGGATTAATCAGACTTGGAAGTCAAAATATATGATCATTTAAGTGCCCAAAAGGTGGAATCTCCAAATGCAATTGCATATTTAACATATCATGTTATATTTTAATGTTGACATTCACTTTTTGAAAAATATAACATAAATTTTCTTTATATTATGTTTTTAAGTTACTTTATCAGTTAAATTTATCACTTAAGTGACTATGGAGCACTTTATGTTATATTTTCATGTTGAGTTGCTTTTAAAAAAATTCACTTAAGTGACTTTATTAACTATATAGTTTGATTTATTTTTGAGTTACTTTATTTAAAACATTTAAGTTAAATATTGTTTTTTGAAATAATATTTGCAAATGATGTATTGATTATATAATGTAAATGTTATTTTTTACCCAATTAAGTGATATTTCCTCAAAAGTCAATTAAACATGTGCTTAATTTATCACTTTATTTGTGCAAATGTAACTTTCAACCCATTTACATGTTTACATGTAAAGGGCCTTCAAGAGTGCATTTTGTACTAGAAAGGCACTTTTAAACACTTAAAACATGTAATAGACCTCCAAGAATGTGATTTTCATGAAAAAGGTCTTTTACATGTTAAGTGTCACATGTAAATGCATCTAGAGTCCACAATTTTTCCTACTAAGGCCAAAATTGTTAAATGCATATTACATATTGCATGTTTTTAAAATATGTAATGGAGGACGAAGAGTGGGATTTGCATTGTTTGTCCATATTGCAAGTTTTAAAATATGTAATGAAGCCTAAAGAGTACAATTTGCATTGGATAACCAAAGGATATACATTTTAAAATATGCAAAGGGCCTCCAAGAGTGCAATTTGCACTTCTTTCCAGTTACATGCAAATAAGTTCATGCATTTGGCCTGCAAGAGTGCAATTTATCTTCTAACTCAAAAAATGCATTAATTTTAAACATGTAAAGGCTGTAAGAGAATACAATTTGGTATTTAAACACATGTAAATGCTACTGGAGACCACGATTTTGCATTCCTAAGCCATAAATGGCTCAAATACATGCATTCGTAGGGCACATTTTTGCTAAAAATGTCCAAAAAAATTATTTTTTTAATCCACATTTTTGTATTTTGGAGCCACATTTTTGCATTTGGATCCATGTTTTAGCATTTAGGGAAGACATTTTTGCATTCACAAGCCAAAAAAAACCAAATATATATGCATTTTTAGGGCACATTTTTATTAAAAAAAATGCCCATATTTTGGTATTTCTAGCTCATATTTTTGGTTCAATAGGAGGCATTTTGGAGTTGTGATCCATGTTATTGCTATTGAAAATCATGTGTTCTTATTCCCTTTCAAAAAAATATGGTTTCATGTTATTGCATCTAGAGACCACATTTTTACTAAAAAAAAGTCCAAAAATAAGGTATTTGCTAAAAATGTGTTACACATTGGAGTTTTGAGATCATGTTTTTGGGCATTTTCATATACAAAGCCATCATTTGAAAACATTGAAAAGGTCAAGAGAGTTTATTGAACATCTAAATTTGGAGGAAAGTCAATCATTCAAACCTATTAATCTTCCACGTTTGGCGCTTTGATCACTACGTAAGTTGAAGTTTGCAATTCTTTTCTATTTCATTTTCAAGTGCTCCAAATTTCCCCAAATTCAAATTTTGAATTTGTATAACAGAGTGTCTTGTTATTTGTCATGTCCAAGCCAAAAACCAAAGGTATGTTTTTATTTTGTACATAGTTTTTCTTGTTGTTTGATTGCTTGTTTAGAAGAAAGTTGAGGACTCTTTGTCAAGAATGCAAGAGCATTTTACACCTTTCCATACAATTGCATCACATCTTTCCATATTTAACCAATACATGTCAAAGCATATTGCATCCATTTTCAAATATATGCAAATATATTCCAAGAGCATTTACATGTAATTTCATCCTTCCTCCTCATTTACATGCAATTACCTCCATACCCGCTTACATATAATTCCATCCTCTAAACCTAATTACATATTTTCATCAAACACAATTACATGTAAATCACTTTACATATAATTACCTCCAAAGAACCCAATTTTGTTTAAAGGTCACACTATTAAACACCAAATTCACCATTTGCACACATCCATATGCATCCCAATTTGCATTCTTCGCCATACTCATGAAAGCCCATCTTTTTCCACATGCAATCCACCCTTGAGAGTCTAATTTTGGCCCTTTTTACCCAAATACATATGCTTTCCAATTCATTTCCAGCCATCATTTGTGTTTCATAAGTATCTAATCCATACTTTTCATAGATTCATCATTGTAACTTGAATCCCAAACTTTTCATGGATCCAATCCCATTGGAAGATGCTTTCATCTTCATCTTGTGATGCACTCTTTAAGATATGCTAGAACTTCTTCAAAGAATAAGGACATATCATTAAGAAGATATGCTTTGATTCTCAGGAAGTAGTAATTCATTTGATCTCCATTTTCCCAATGGTTGTTTAATAACCCGAGTTCATGTGGGAATGTGCCAAGCACTCTACTTCAAAAAGAAGAAGAAAGAGTTAAAGGTGTTGATGAAATTTTTTTTTGAGTTTACATCTATACACCATCAAGAAGGTTTTCAAAGTGTTAGAGAATTTAGACCGTGCCAATCTACAAAGGATAATACACAACTACTCAAGCGAGAAAAATCTTGGTCACATCAACTTTTCAAATGACAATGAGCAATTCACCAAAGAGAGTCAGAGGCTATCAAAATACATAACACCATGGTTATTAAGGTGAATGTAGTGGCACAAAATACATGAACTCTTGATCCTATGATCATTCAAGATTGCATCATCAAGTACAAGGCCTTTGCCAACAATTAAAAGGATTGATTCATTCTGAATCAACAACCTCAACATTTTCTTCAAGTGATTTTTGTGTTTGTAGTTGAGGAGAATGAATTGCATGAAATTATGTAATTACATGTAATTCGATTGCATATTCCTATGAAATGTAATCAAATAACTTCTCTCACCTAGTTTGACTGGGTCAAAGTTGGTTGAGTTGCTCCCACTTTTCCCTCCACTTTTTTCTCAACTTCTTTGCCTATATAAAAGAGTGTCCTCTCATTGTAAAAATCATCTATTATTTATATTCAAGAAATCTCTACCAAACTTGTGTAAGTATACCTTTGATTGTATAGTACCAATTTGGGAGAAAAGTGAATAAAAGAAGCATTTGGTTTCTAAGCTTTGACTTGAAGCAATTGTGATAGAGCAAATTAGAAGCTTTGAATTTAATTTGTGCCTATTTTCTTTTATTCATGTTATTATTTTGTGTTCAATAATAGAGCATAGTAAGTTAAGAAGCAATTAGAGTCAAAGATTTGACTAAGATCGAATGTGGTAATACACAGACTAGAAGTTTTGACTATAGATTTTGTTACCATCTAAAATGCACAAAAAATAGTTAGAATTTCCCTACTTCTAGATGTCTTTGAGGTTTTAATTGTAGAATATATTTATAACTAAAAATAAGTTAGAATAGAGATCACCTACTTCTAGAACTCTTTGTGCCCCAATGGTAATGATTTTTCTTATAAATTTGACAAACATGACTTAAAGCCAAATTGATACATTTTCAATCAGCCTTTGAGTTGGTGTTGGTTTATCAGTATTACAATTTCTAGCTACTAGATAGTATCTTTCCCATTACTCGATCCATGGGTAAGTGCATTCTTTCCTAATAGCTAAGAGGAAAGAATATTGGTAACACCCCTTAAAAAATCTCTCAACTTCTTGCTTACCTTGAGTTGATCCAAGGAATAGTGAGAAGGGGGAGCCTTACCTTTAATTTAGGAGAGACTTGGTCTCATACACTTTGGTTGGACTACCTATTTTACAATTAGATCTAAAAAAATTGTCGGTTGCAAAATATCCACCCAACAAGCTTATTGGTTTCTGAATCTTTAGAAAAATAATATTATGGAGTTTGCCAATATAAAGGTAGTTGAATTCTCAAAAAAGAATGAAGAAGGTTATAAGAAAGAAGCAAAGGATTACTAATAATTTGAATACATCCCACTCAACAATGTAGTGGAGAGAGTACTAATAGAAGAGGAGACTATGCAAGAAGTCATACCAACTCAAGTAGAAGAAGCTCAACAAGGAGAGCAGAGAGTCATTGGAAAAATATGTAAGGATACATCATTAAGTAGATCAAATTATTGGTGAAAAATATATAGGAGTGACAACCAAAAGAAATATGAGAGAGGAAGTCTGCCTACTATCACGTATAGAGCCCATAGCAATAGTCAAGGCTCTAAAAGATGAAGACTAGAAAAACAAATAAAATAGATAGTGCAAAATGACACATGGACCTTTTTAGGTAGGTCTAATGATAATAATGTCATAGGAACAAAATGGGTGTTCAAAAATAAAATGAATGAATACGGAAAAATAATAAAAAATAAGGCAAAGCTTGTTTATAAGGGATATGCACAAGAGGAAGGGATATATTATGGAGAAACATTTGTACTAGTAGAAAGACTAGAAGGAGTCAGAATATTCCTAGCATTTGTAGCACACAAGAACTTCAAGGTATACCAAATGGATATAAAGTTGCATTCTCAAATGAAGTTTCAGAGGAAGAAGTGTACATAGAATAATGTAAAGGGTTTGAAAATGAACAAGGAAGGAATCAAGTATGTAGACTAAGGAAATCCCTATATGGTCTTAAACATGCACCAAGAGCATGGTATGAGAGACTACTCTCATACCTAATAAAGATTGAGTTCATTAAAACCAATAACAATTATAATCTATACATGAAGCAAGAAAAAGAGTAGGCTTGTTGATTGTAGAGATCTTTGTGGATGATATCATCTTTGGAGGAGATGACAAGTTAAGTGATGATTTTGTAAAGTCCATGAAGAAGGAGTTCAAAATGTCCATGATTAGAGAGATAAAATTCTTCATTGGAATCCAAGTGTCCCAACTAAAAGGATGAATCCTCATTAGACATACTAAGTACATAAAGGAGGCACTTAAGACATTCAGAATGGATGAAGCAAACTGATAGGCACCTTGATGGTGATTGGATGCAAATTATAGAGGGAAGATGAAAGTATCAAAGTGAATGAAACACTTTACTAGTCCATGATTGGTAAACTATAATATATGCTGCATAATAGACCAGATATTGCACAAGCACTTGGAATTTTGGCTAGATTCTTAGCCAATCCAAAGGAGTCACACATGGTAGTTGTGAAGTAGATCTTCATATATTTGAAGGGTACCAAGGAGTATGACCTATGGCACCTATTGGAAATATAAGAGAAACAATTAAGAGGGGAGGGGTGAATTAGTTACCACAAAAATAAATACCAGATCCTTTAGATGTCAATACAAATCAAAACTCAGTGAAATACAACTTTGCTATAACTCAACAAATACACAGGCACTCAATTTATACTAACAAATGCTAAAGCTCGGCAAACACTGAAATAACTCAGCAAATGCTTATCATGAAATACCTAAGATATTATCTATGATTGATCTTACTTTAACTTAGTTGCAAACACATAAAAGAAATAACATGAACACAATTGACACCAAGATTTTAACATGGAAACCCAATTTGCGAAAAACCACCAATTGTAACTAGTTACTGATTTTCACTCTTCTAAAGTGAGCCCTGTTAGGAGCTAACCCTATTAAAGGTTATAAAACATGCTATTAGGTGTGACCTTGTTAGAGGATTTAATCACCCTATTAGGAGTTGCCTTGTTAGAGGTCTTTAGACAATTAAATAGAAATGCCACCTTGTTAGAGGATTTACAAATAACTATTAAGCCAACTCTGTTAAGAGATTTAGATCACTACTATAATGGTTAGAGAGTAAAAATGAGATGACATGATTTCTGATGCAATTGAATTATTGATTACAAATCTCAATTCTGGCTTGTATACTTGATCCTTCCTGATCAAATGTATCTTTGCATCTCAACAAGGATATTATGCTCATCCTTCTAATTCACTTCCTCTAGGCACCATCAAATCTTGAATTATGTTCCACACATTCAATTCTCAACTTGACCTTATATTTATATCTTACACATTGTCAAGTCAACTTGAATATAACTTAGACTAATTAATATTCATCTTCTTACTCAACTAGAACTAACAAATAAATCAATTGAAATCAATATGCCAAAACAACAAAATACTTCATTAGTCAACCCTGCTTTGTAGATACTAACTTTAGAAGTGATTTTCCTGTGTTGACCAAGTGAACTCAGTTAACACTACATATTCACAAAGTTCCTTTGGTAATCGAGTGAGCTTGGTTAACACTGGTTCCATCCAACATTTCCTTCATTAACCGAGTCAACTCAATTAACACTCAACTTCTGCAAACTTTTCTTTGTAGCCCGAGTGAACTCAGTAGACACTGTCTTTTGAACTAGTCAAACTTTGGAATGCTCAACAAACATAGGAAACTATCTTCAATTCTTGAGTGATATTGACATACACTGATTGGCAATGGTAAGACATTTTGTGTAACATCAAAGACAATATAGAATTAATCAATTATTTCCAACAATCTCCCTCTTTGGAATTGATGGAAACACAACATGTCATAATACAATAAAACTTTTAGAGCAAGAAAAAAGTAATGAATATATCCTTAGTTTCATTTTGATTCTCATCCTTGAGAACTCAACTCCCTCTATTCATGTGAAATCCCTCTACATCAGCAAAACTATGCCTTCAACATCTTCTTTTGATAGCAAATTCTCCCTCTTTGGTATCATACCAAGTTCTTCCTTATTGACATCAAACAAAATTTCTTTTGATATGATAGCCAAACTCTCCCTCTTTAACATCTTGTGCCAAAGACAATATTTAGTGAATTTCAATGTACCTTATGTACTAATTCATTTGCAATGCACCCTTGTCAATACTACATCAACTGAGTGATCTTCAACATGCTCTAGTTGATGCATCACTAAACTTTATTTACTAAGATTTAGATAGGGGAATGACCCCTAACTTACCTGTTAGATACATAAATGCATCCTTAGGTAATGGCTTAGTGAATATGTTTGCAATTTATTCTTTAGTATTCACATATTCTAATCTTACCTCTTTATCTTGTACCAATTCTCTCAAAAAATGATATTTTATAGCAATATGTTTTTTTTGGTATGCATCACTAGATTCTTTGATATATTAATTGTACTAGTGTTATCACAGTATATAACCACTAGATCCTTGATCTCTACCTTCATACCTACCAACTGTTGCTTGAACCAAATAATATTAGAACAATTAACTACTACTACCACATATTTTACCCCTATTATGGATTGAGAAATATAATTTTGTTTCTTGCTTGTCCAAGACACTAGTCTTTTACCAAGAAAGAATACTCCACCATTAGTGTTCTTTCTATCATCAACACTTCTTGCCCAAACAACATCTGTGAATGCTTTCAAATCCAAATTAGCTCCTTTTTCATACCATAAACCATAGTCTTTAGTACCTTTTAGACATTTCATGATTCTTTTGATTACCATCATGTGATTTTCTTTGAGATTTGCTGAGAATCTTATCACCATACCAACTGCTAATGGAATATCAGGCCTTGTATGCACTACATATTGCAATTTTCCAATCATTGATCTATATGTAGTCTAATCTACCTCCTTGGAATCATCATTTTTGGAAAGGTTATGTCTAGTAGACATAAAAGTTCCAATTGGTCTTGAATCTTCCATTCCAAACTTCTTTCTTCTGTTGGATTCACAATCCAACAAAGAATTTTTTTCTCTCCAAACATAGACATCTCAAATTCTTTACTCATTTCTTATAAAAATGCTTTGCACAAGTCATCATTTCCCATGAATAAAGTTTCATCCACAAATATTTCTGCTAACACAATCTTCTTGTCTAGTCCTTCTTTGATATATAAACTACTGTTATCATTTGTTCTTTGAAAACCAATCTTTATCAAGTTGTTATGAAGTCTTTCATACCAAGCTTTGGGAGCCTGCTTGAGACCATACAATGCTTTGTGTAATTTGTAGACCATATCTCTTTTGCTGGGATCTACAAAACCTTTAGGTTGTTCTATGTAGACTTCCTCATCAAGAATGCAGATTTTACATCCATTTGATGAACTTTAAATCCTCTATGAGCTGCATATGCTAGTAAAGTTCTAACACCTTATAATCTTGCAACAGGAGCAAAATTTTCACCATAATCAATACCTTCTTCTTGAGAATAACCTTTACATACTAACCTTGCTTTGTTTATGGAAACTTCTCCTACTTCATTTAGCTTATTTTTGAATACCCACTTTGTGCTAATTACATTTTATCCTTGGGTCTAGGAATAAGAGTCCAAGTTTTATTCTTCTCTTTTTTTTCTATTTCCTCATTTATTGCTTCAATCCAACTTTCATTATCCAAAGCATCTTTAACATTTCTAGGTTCAAATTTAGCACGCAAACATGTACCTTTCAATTTTTTTCTTGTTGTTGTTCTATCTCACGTGTCTCCAATGATCTGATCAGGTGCATGATGCCTTCTGACATATCTTGCTAACATAGGTACTTTGGATTTGGCATTTTTTCCACTAACTTCTTCATGATCTTCTATATTAAGCTTGGGTCCCACTATCTATGACTCGGGTTCATCAGACTCAATTTGCTCCAGCAACAACTCAATAGCTTCTAACTACAACTCGAGTCCTTCAAACTATGACTCAGGTTGCACTGGATGCAACTTAGTAGCTTTTGGAGATTTTGGGGACTTAGGAGGTGAGGCTTCCTAACTTCCAAATAGATTTGGAACTATATCAAATTCAAAGTAAACAAATGTTCTGTAATCCTTAGGTTCTTTGTTGCTCTCTTCTTCACTCTTTTCTACAAACTCATCAATTCTCACATGTGCACTTTCTATGATTTTATGAGTAGAAAAATTCAAACATTAGTATGCTTTACTTCTGCAAGAGTATCCTAGGAATATACCTTCATCACCTTTGACATCAAATTTACCTTTCATGGATTCTTTCAAGATATAATATTCACTACCAAATACTTTCAAGTAACTTACATTAGGTTTATAGACATACCATAGTTCATAAAGAGTTTGATTTGAGTCTTTCTTTAGTTGTACTCTATTCAAGGTATGCAATGTAGTACTGATTGTTTCCTTCTAGTATTTGATTGCAACATTCTTTTCTATCATCAATGTTCTTGCACAATCCATAATGGATTTGTTCCTTCTTTAAGCTATACCATTCTGCTGAGGTGTAGTAGGGGCTAATACCTATCTCTTAATTCCTTTTTTAATGAAAAATTCATTGAATTAATTGGAAATGAACTCACCATCTTTGTCTAATCTCAAACATTTCAGCTTCTTTCTAGTTTCTTTCTCTACTCTTGCTAGATACCACTTAAATTTTTGAAAATTTTCAGATTTTTCTTTTAGATACATTACAATCATCATTCAAGAATATTCATAAAAAAAAAGAATAAAAAACTTATCTCCATTGTAACTTTCTATTCCAATAGGTCCACATAAGTCTTTTTGTACAAGCTCTAAGACTTCTTTAGAATGATAGTTCTCGCTTTTAAAACTAGTTTTTCCCATCTTACCAACTTGACAATTTTTGCATAGATCCATATAAGATTTTCTCAAGCTAGGAATACCTCTTACTCTTCTATTTTTGCTTATCTTGACCAAATTATCAAAGTTTACATGACATAATCTTTTGTGCCATAACCAACTTTCTTCTACTTGAGCAATAAAACATGAACTTTCACTGAGATCTAGATAGAATAGATTACCTTTGTTTGTTTGCTAGATCCAACCAGATTTCCTTTTCCATCCAGTAGTTTGGCCTCCCCATTTATGAATTTTACCTTGAATCCATTTTTATTCACCTGTGCCACACTCAGTAGATTATTCTTTAGTCTTTCAACACAATAAGCATTGTCACATCTAAGTTCATTGGTTAATGAGATACACCCTTTTCCCTTTATGCAACAAGGTTCATTGTTTCCAAATTTCACACTACCACCATCATAATTTCCACATGTTCAAATTTTTTTTTATCACCAGTCATATGATGTGAGCAACCACTATCAATAATCCATGTATCATTTTTGTTAACATGAGAGATAAGTGCCATTTTATCTCTTTCATCATTAGATTCATGTTTTACAACAATATATACCATTTCATCTTCACTGTTATCAGAATCTTTAGCCATAAAACAAGATTTCTTACCTTTTTCCTTATAGTCCTTGTAGTTTTTGAATTCTTTCTTGCCTTTTAACTTATTGCTTTTCTTTTCATCTTCATCTTCTCTGTTTGGGCACCTTGTAGCAATGCGACCAACTTCTTCACAAGAAAAATAGATTAGAGGGATCTTACCTTTGTACTTTCCTTTGCCTTTGGAATATTTCCTTGCAAGTAGGGCTTCAACAACTTCAAGATCACTATCTGAACTTTCTTCCTCTTCTTTACTTTTTAATTGATTGGCTTTTGATTTCTTACCCTTTTTCTTGAGTGAAAGCTTGGCTTCAAATGCAAACTCAATGAACTAGGGACATAATTATCATAGTTATCCAACTCAAAAGCTGTCAATCTTCCAATTATAGCATCCAAAGTTATATTGCTATTTGGATCACACCTTATTTCTTGATTACCTTGTTTACAACTATTTTGTCACCAATGTATCCTCTAGATGCTTTGATTGTGCTCACACTTGTTTTAATTCACTCAACATATTTTGCAATGGTTTCATCTTCTCTCATCTTTATCTAATCAAATCGCCCTTTGAGACTTTTAGTTTTAGCTCTTCTTACATTATCATCTCCTCCATAGATGGATTTCAGTTTGATCCACATATTATTAGCTATAGTGCAACTTTTGACTTTATAAATTCAACATAATTAAGAGTAGAAGCAATGTCAATCATCATGATATGATTTTTCTTTTCAGTAATTTGTTCAACTGATAATGTTCTAGCAGGAGTCTTGTATTCACCATCAAGATATTTACAACTTGAATCATTGATAGTTTCCAATTATAACCTCATAAGTCCTTGTCATACTACAAAGTTGTCTTGGTTCAACTTGGAAATCTCTCTTCTATAAGACATCCTGATCAAGTTAGCTTTGGTCTTTGAAACCTTCTCTGTAAGAACCAAAAGCTCTGATACCAATTGTTGGAAATATAAGAGGAGTAACTAAGAGGGGAGGGGTGAATCAGTTACCACAAGAATAAATCCCATATCCCTTAGATGTTAATACAAATCAAAATTGAGTGAAAATAGAACTCTGCTGTAACTTGGCAAATATATAGGCACTTGGTTTACATTAACAAATGCTAAAGCTCGATAAACACATAAATAACTTGGCAAATTCTTATCATGAAAAACTATATATATTAGTTGTGATTGATCTTACTTTAACTTAGTTGCAAACACATAAAGGAAATAACATGAACACAATTGACAACAATATTTTAACATGGAAACCCAATTTAGGAAAAACCACCAATTGCAACTAGTTACTGATTTTCACTCTTCTGAAGTGAGCCCTATTAGGAGTGAACCCTATTAAAGGTTATAAAACACACAGTTAGGTGTGACCCTTTTAGAGGATTTAATCACCCTATTAGGAGTTGCCTTGTTAGATGTCTTTAGACAATTCAATAGAAATTTCACCTTGCTAGAGGATTTACAAATAGTTGTTAAGCCAACTTTGTTAAGAGATTTAGATCACTAGTACAATGGTTAGAGAGTAACAATACGATGGCCTAATTTCTAATGCAACTTAATTGCTGATTATAGATCTCAATTATAGCTTGTATACTTGATCCTTCATGATCGAATACATCTTTGCATCTCAATAAGGATATTTTACTTATCCTTCTAATTCACTTCCTCTAAGCATAATCAAATCTTCAATTATGTTCCACACATTCAATCCTCAACTTAACCTTATATTTATATCTTATATTTTGTCAAGTCAGCTTGAATGTAACTTAGAATAATTAATATTCATCCTCTTAGTTGGCTAGAACCAACAAACAAATCAATAGAACTCAATATGTCAAAATAAGAAAATCCTTCGTTAGTCAACCCTGCTCGGTAGATACTAACTTTAGAAGTGATATTCTTGTGTTAACCAAGTGAGCTCAATTAACACTGGTTCCATCCAAAATTTTCTTCATTAACCAAGTGAGCTCGATTAACACTCAATTTCTACAAACTTTCCTTTGTCACCTGAGTGAACTCAGTAGACACTCTTCTAAACTAGGCAAACTTTGGAATGCTTGGTAGACATGGGAAACTGTCTTCAATGCCCAAGTGAGCTTGACATACACTGACTAGCAATGCTCATGATATTTTGTATAACATCAAAGATAATACACAATTAATCAATTATTTCCATATTACTTGCACAAAGACACTTTTAAACTAATTTATTTTACTCAAGTAGATTTGACAGGGAATATAGATGATAGAAATAACACAAGTGGTGGTGAATTCTTTCTTGGAGGAAGACTGGCAGCATGGACCAAAAAAATCAAAACTGCACATCATAATCAACTACTAAAGCAAAATATGTTTCTGTAGTAATTAACTACACTCAGGTTGTTTGGATCAAACAACTACTTGAAGGAATTCAAGAGAAAATGGAGTAACTGGTAGTTATGCACTCAAATACTAAGCATATATCCATCAAGTACCAGTTTCTAAGGAAGCAGGTACAAGCAAAGAAGGTTAAGTTAGAATACATACCAACCAAGGAACAACTAGCATATATCTTCACAAAGCCTCTTCAAAAGGACATGTTTGAGTATCTAAGAGAAACATTACGGGTTTAACCCTTATCAAACCTGAACTAAAAGCCTGAAGTGGACAAGCATCAATCCATATTCAAGAATTGAAGAAATATAAAAGTGGTTTGATGAGTACAAGGGACTAATCCATAGGGGAAGAAGTTAAGAACAAGAAGATAATGACCTTTTTCATTGCTATCAAAGGGTGAGAAGTTGAGGAGGTTGAGGAAAGAAGAAGATGTTGGGAAAAGTTGCACAAGATTTGATGCATGAAAGTGCACTATCTTAGGAGGAGAAAAATAAAGTAGGAAAGAAGAACAAAAGTATGTCCAATTGACAAAGTGTTTCCATCAATTCCAAAGGGGGATATTTTTTGCCTAAGTGTTGTTGACTGACAAAAAAATAGACTGGTAGACTTAGTCAGTAATAGTATTATCATTGCTGAAAAAACTCATGAAAGAAAGTGAAGTGGTAGTAAAGTATAATCAATGAGACAGGACAATGTGCATCCCTCACTCACACAAGTATTTTGAGTATGAGAAGATATGTGAACCCAAGAAAGGTGATAAAGGTGATCCACTTAGCTAAAGGATGCAAAGTGAAGTTTGCACGTATAACAAAAAACTAAGCGGAAGGAACAATGGACATATCAACAAGAAGATCTAGCATGGACACCACAATAGACATCAAGCAAGAAACATGTGACTGTCTACTCACACTATCTAGTCATGCAAAGGGTAAGAGTGCACTCAACACTGCATATAATGGTAATGGGAAAATAGCTCAAGAAATGACTCAAAGAATTTGAATTTGAATCATTCCCAACTAGAGCAAACCATCAAAGGTACATGACACTTGTGACTCTTGTACAAGCATGCTACATCTAATAGAAGTGGTACACTACTACAATCGAAAGACAAGCTAGTAGTAGGGGTGAATTCAAAATTTAAATTCAAAGTCTGAGGCTTCCAAGTGAAGCTAAAAGGGAAGAATAAAAGAAAATGAAATGAAAAGGTGAAATATTAGATTGCTAATTAATTAGCCACAGAGCTAGAGTGAGTTGAGCTAAGTGGAATGTCAAACAGGAGAAGAGCAATGATAAGGGAGGTCATCTTCAAAGAGCTATTGCATCAAGGAAATCTTGGGAGAATATTCAAAGAATAAGTATAAAAAAGATATCATGTGAAAGTTCTAGGAGAGCCAAGTGCACTAGTGATCAAAAGCTAAGGACTATAGAGCCAAGAGAAGGTAGAGAACAATGACAAATTGGTCAAGAGAGCCAACAAGAGGATCTACATAAAGCTCATTTTAATAGATAAATAGCTAGACCACTTTTTCTGTTGTTTACTTACCTTCAAAACAATAAACCTTGATGAGGGTGGACACTAGCAGATTCTTTGTATAAATATTCTAACAAGGTGACACATTAACATGTGTTCTAAACTCCTTTGACCAGGATGCTCCTAATAGGGAAAGATAAATATTATGTTATGTGTTGCTATTACATATGATGATTTTTTTCTTTTCCCATAATTGGTTTAGCTATAGTTTGCATTTACCAATAGATAGGTATAAAGTGCAATTTAGGAGAAAATGTTGAAACTAGTAAGTATACTGATTCACCCCCCTCTCAGTATACTGACCTATAGTTGGGACAAAAAAACTATACATATACTAATGATGAAGATTTAATCAATATGTTTGAACCTATGGAGCCTAAATTCTGTGATGCCATAACAATAAAGGGAAAAAGTGAAAAAACTTCATTTGTCCTTAAAGGAGTTGCATCTCTTGAATCTGATCAAGGACAACTCAAATTTTGTTCAAATGTTGTCACATAATCCTATGCAAAAATAATGCTCAAGGGTCCTACACCTTCTACATTTGAGCCATAATTGACTAAAGATAAACCTACTACTTGTACTACTAGCAAGAATACAAAAATAAAAACATCCTCTATCATTTCCAACTATAACATCCTAGAATAGATTCAAAGAACTAATGCTCAGATCACCATCTTTGAACTGCTAAAAATATCACCTGCTTACAAGGAGATTCTTGACAAAGCTCTTATTGAGTCTAGCATACCTAAGGATTTAGATCTCAATTAGTTTCAATCTATGGTGGGCCATTTGAATTCATTGCACTACCTATCCTTATCCGAGGACAATTACTCTCTGAGTCATTGTCATAACCAACCACTGCATATCAAGGTCATGATCCATAAGAAATGTGTCTTAATGTGCTAATAGATAATGTTGCTCATCTTAACATTTGTTGTATTTATTTTTTAACTCAAATAGGTTACGAGGAGTCCATTGAACCTTGCATGAAAATTATGTCTAGTGAACACCATATCAAAAAGCTGAAGGATATGTAAAAGTCTCTCAAACTGAAATATATTGGCATAGGAGAGTTAAAAATAGAACCAATACTATCTTTGAAATCTCTCCCACTTTTTTGCTCCCAATTTAATAGAGATTTCAACTACCTAGTAGCCAAGACAAAATTGCATCAAAGGGTAGCTATCTCCTATGATGGACATAATTTATCTAGAACTCAAGCCAACTATAAGGCTTAACTCCTTCTTCTTCTTTAGGCTCTGCAAAACCTAGGTAGGTAGACCTCAAATTTGTTCATATGGTATTAGTTGCCAAAACATACATCTAAATATGTATCAAGTAGATAAAACCCCAAATATTCTATACTTATGCAAATGATAAAGGCATGAAACAACTAATAACATGACATATGAGATTGACAAGCTAAGTTTGGGTTATCCTTTTCAACTCTACAACATGAAAAGGAAATGGATTTTGATTAATTCATTGATATCAGAAAAACCCAAATATGAAACAACAATATACTTGCAGATCCTAATAATGATCAATTCCCTATCCATTGGGTATTCCACAAATCACACCATACATTAGGTATTGGTGATCTATCCATTTACTTTGTAAATCAAACATCTATGTTCAATCTGAACCTCATACTCATCAAATATATTTCTCATGAAATTAACAACACTGTTAAGATATATCAAGCATTTATGATTATTTGAACCAAAGACAAAACATATCAAGACATACAACCCAAAATGTATTGCAACTAGGTCTATGATCTTTTCCCATAAACCACAAAAGATTGTAAACAATAGAGAAAGGAGACAAGAATCATAATCAAACTAAGCAACTTGATGCTCTTTGTATTCATTTATTTGAAGAAAATAAATTCAAGATGTATGGAAAATGACTCATTAAACACCAAATAGATTAGAACTATATACTATACTTCATTATTTGTTGTTCATATAGAGAAAAATTGCCGAAGAATGGTGGAAATCCAGTTGAGAACTTGCTCAAAACTTTGGGAAACAACCCTGTACAATAAGAGAAGAAAGAAAGATATAGAATAAGGAAGGAATCATAGATATAATATGGAATAAACTATTATACACTTGAATCTCCATCCATTGCTATTGCAAAACATCTTTCTTCTCTCAAGAATTGAAAACTGGATCAAATCCCATCATTGCCCAACAAACTCACAAATATCTTTAAGAAATGATGAGAAAAGCTCCTTTCTGAAAAAATATTAGATCTGGTATCAAAATTCTACCAAAAACCTCTACAAAAATGATTTTGAGCCAAAGTAATACTACTAAAATGAACCTCTTTAAGTTTGGCGCATACCTATTTCACCAGTTTGCCACAAACTAAATCTGAACTACCCATACTTGAATACAATTTCATATGGAGTACCTTGGACAAAAAATAATATAGCCCTTACCCATAGATTCTTGTACAATAACTGATAGTAGATCTAGAAAGTAGACTTTGAGTGCTTTCCGTTGATATATAATAGGCCTATGTTGGCCTCTTAGATATGCCCTAGACAACCATTTGAAACTCCATATTCAAACTGCTCAACAACCCCTCTATTTCTTCCAAATATTTCATTTTAACCCAAAGATGAAACTTTAGAAAATAAAATAGTTTGATTTAAAATGACCCAATGTGAAAACTGATTGAAATGAATAAAAAATTAAATTTTCTAAATTTTTCATTTTCCCTTAATTTTTCATTTCAGTTCAAACTTGGTTGACCAGGCCTATAAAACATAGTGCTCTATGATTTGTTGGTCTGTAGATTGTCATCTCAACACATCAGCATATTGGGAACCTCTATCCACCTAGGCACCACATGTCACCATCTGATTAGCCTACTGACTGCTTCCTTGCCTCTTATTGGTTGTCACATTATCACATTAGTTAACGAGTGAGCAACTTCCCATAGCAACTATGAGACAACTATTGATTTTCTACCACATGACAGAAACTTGTGCATCATTCTAAATCTTCCTTGTTAGCCCCTACTGCCACATGTCAATCTCTCACATTCTTGCATACATGGTCAATAATTTTCCATGTCATCACAACATAGTGACATCACAACACATGGCACCTTTATCCACCTTAGCACTTCAAAATTTGTGCTACGTCACTAATGCCACATCATCACCTCGAACACATGGTGGCCTATCACTTTGTCATGTGCTAACTCATCAATTGCCATATAATCTACGATAATGTGAGGTTCCACCAAGTGTCCTTACAACCCAGTCAGCTTGCCTTAGAATCTGTGCCATGCTTGAAAATCAATGCCAAGTGTCATTCACTTATTTACTCTCTAGATGCCATGTGTCAATCACTGAGTGGTTTCTCTAGGGTCCAAGTCATCATCCATCTAGTGTAGATATTTGATCAAAACTTGCTACCTTGTACTTAACTATAGTAGGTCCCACCAAGAAGCATCTCATCCTTGTCTACAAGTGTGCATTGCTTAAGACATTTACTCTTTGAGTTTTCCAATATAAAAATACCAAAAGGACCCAACCCAAGACCAATGTGGGATATTTAAACCTTAAGCACTTGCTCTATTCTATTCCATCTACTCCTGAGAAAAATTTCCCATTGCTCAAGAAGTATTTTCAGAATCAAAACTTTTATCAGTTAGTAGGCTTGCTATCTGTAGATACATGAATGACATTGGGCTTGCACAAATTGATTTTCAACAATAATAAAGTCATCACATTTATTTCTAGTCTACACTCCCATAGTAGTTCTTCATTGCAGAGATAAAATTTTGCATCAACTAAAAGGGGATGGTTGAAGGCTATCGATTGTATCTACTATGTGTTTCTATTGTGCCATTACCATAAGTGCATCTAGTGCTACTACCTCTTAATCTAATATAATTCAAAGTTCATTAGTGTGGTCTATGTGACAACTCATAAGCCATCATTGTAGATGAAATGTCTCCCCCTTTTTTCATGGTGATGATCTAATTTCAAGTCTAACTTTTTTGCCATCAACCTTAGTATATTCCTTCCTATGTACACATACACAACTAAGGGATGTCCATCTAAACTAAAAATTGAAACACCCATATTCCTCTAGCCTTGTGCCTTTTTCCACACGTCATGTAGAGGACACTCATTGCATGGCTCATGCTTTGTGCTCTTTGATTTACTTATAAAATCATCTAAGCTCTACAAAAAATAGTGATGAGGGAGAATTGTTTCCCTTCAATTTCTTCTCAGCCTTCTACTAGATGAACAAGATAGCTCTCTCAATTTCTTAACCCTTTCGATCTCATAGATGTCTTTCTTAAAGAGAAGCACGCAAAAAACTCACTCTTTACACGATACACTTTGTGCTATGCTTCCATTATCATCCATATAGCCAAAAAATCTCCAACAACCCTCTTTCAGATATCAACAAGAGTAATATGAAAACAATTGGGAAATGGACTCAAATGGTAGAGCCTTTACATCACCTTTCCACATCTCATCAACGTTATCTTAAAATTTTCACTAGCTATCTTGATAATGTAGCTGAGGGCTCTATTTTTTTGGGAGAACTTAGCATTAAAATTATTCAATTAGGAAAGGATCTTTCACAAAAACATTCGAGACATCAAGTTCAAACATTATTTTCTCCTATTTTGTGTGAATGAAAATTTAAAAAAAGGAGACTTGTGACTTAACCTTAATCACCACAATAAAGATGTATGACTGTCTACATGGGATAAGACTCTATGGAACAACTATTATAGCCAATCCTTAATCATTTGGATATATACCTATATTAAATTCTCCAAGTGAAGACACACAAACATTTTGATTTCATTCAATGATCAACTAACACTACTTTTACTCACCAAGCATACATGTTTCCTCACAATTTTGAACAGAACTTCAAAAGGATGAATAGGCATGACCAACATGACTTGGACCATTCAAGCATTCAAATCAGCTTATGAGAAGGTCTTTATAACAACACGAAAGGAATATAAGTAATGGATTGATCTTGAACAACTGTGAGCATTAGCAATTTATCAATATGTTTTAATTCCCTCCCCTAGTGTTCACCATGTGTATATAGCCCCACATACCCATTTAATCAAAGAAAGATAAGGTATACATATAAAAAATTTATAATGATTAAAAAATTATAATCTCCTTAAACATTTCACATCTCCAATTCTCATCAGCCTAATGAAAACTAGTCGGGTCCAAAAGTGGGACCGACTGAATTTTTTTTTTGAACTCAAACACTTGACCTCTTAGAAATTCCCTCATTGATCTTATTGAATTGAATTTGATCCCTTGTTCATAATTTAAAAACTCATTTTCACCTATTTGCAAATTTTGAACTTCTATGTTGGGAGGCTTTTGAGCCAGCCTTAAAAACTGACTAGATCAAACAATTAAGTCTTGAAACCTTGCACTTATGTTCTCTATTATATACACTATCAGTCCACACAATTTTCCCTCTTGATGATCACTCAGTCATAAGATATTGACTGGCAATCTTTCCTTTTTAAAATTGCTCCTGCAAATGAGCAAGTTAGAAATAGATAAATGCTTTCGGTTTTGGCTTGGGAAATAGGTCATATGATGACTTGGAGACCCAAAATCTGGGGCATTGGTTCATTATCACATGGAGAATATAAATTTTTGATTTAGGATCATGATGAATAATTAAGAAAATTTGGCAAGCAATCAAAGTTGGGTACTTGGAGTTGCAAAACTGGGTATACTAGCTGAATAGTGATTTTTGCAAATAGAATGAACCTGGGAAAGTGTGCAAATAGATTTGTCAAAACTTGCAAACTAGCACAATTGAAGCATTTTTAGAGAAGAACACAATAGTACAATCATTTTAGGCTCATCTATCATAGATTCAAAGTTATAACATCCCAAATAGTGAAATGGATTCGTCATAGGATCAAAATTAAAACATAGAAAGTATCTAAACCCTAGAATATAATGAAAAAGAATCTTTATATTTCAATGAACTCGATCAAATTTATAATTAGTCAAATAGGGCATCCCATAATTATGAACAATATGCATCAACATGAGAACATTAAACAACCAATTTTGAGGGATTCAAAACTTGGTTGAAACATATCAAAACAAATTGAAATATGAAAAATAGGTTCTCTAATATACATAGTAGACACTCCCAAAGTGGTGAGTCATGAAACTTAACTAGGTGCTAGATATTAAATTCCAAACTAGGCTTCTTATCGTTATTTGACACTTAGGCAAAAATGTAGATTTGAGAAATTCTCAAAATGACACTTCACAGAATGACTCAGAATGAAAAATTATCATCATATGATGAATGCATGTATTGGATGAAAGGTTTTAAATGTATAAAATATATCATAGGCCTCAAAATGATGGATAGGTACATATGTATGAAAAGCTCTTATAGGGGCTTGATTAGACTTAGTTTTCAGAATGGTACTCAAAATTAGTGCTTCAATTTTGAGTCCTAATACCATTGTCTTCTCAACACTATGGGAGATATTTTGAAGAGATGAAACCTTGTTCTATAAAAATCATAACTATTTATGATTGAACTTTTGTATAGGTAACCATACCTCTAGAAGATAAGGATGAGGATAGAGCCATTTTTGCTTGGCTATATACAAGAGAGGGCAAAACTGATACTAAAACTCAAACTTGTGAAATAATGCATAAAATATATGGGCAAGGCCTCAAGCTAATCAAACAAATAAACTATAATGTAAATGGTCCTTTAGGGTGTAATAATAAAGGCTTGATCAATTTGATTGAATCTACATCCAGATAACCACATGATACATTGGGTCTAGGCTTCAAGAAAGTGCCCTTTCACCTAGGAATAAATAAGTTCGTGCCATAATATAATAGTTCACCTAAACTTGAAGATCAGTGTGAAACTAAAAATTAGGAGGAGATCTAAAATGACGAGGATACCTTTCCTTGTCCCATTCTTGTAGAGTTTGCTAAACTATTTGTGGAGCCTAACGATTTGGTCGCATGAGTTAGAACTATTAAAAATGATAGTGATTCTGATGATGCTACTTCTATTACTCTCCCAAAAAATTGGAACAAGGTGAATCTAGTTAGACTCTAATGGCTAAAATAAAAAAGACAATGAAAACGAAGACTAGATACCCATAACTGTTGGAGAATACTTCAATCTACCTCCATTTAGCACTAGTTCTTGAGAGTATAATTTTTATTCATCCAATGCAACTTCTAAGAAAGATGTAGACATGGTATATACATATGAAAATAAGCTCAAAGTAGGAGAGGGGTCAAGGGCTAGGTCTGATGAGTCCAATTCTACTAATGTCAACTTGTCTTCTATTAATGTCATTAGGAATCAAATGGATTTGAACATACCTCTAGATGAGATTATTCTAAACCTTGACTTACTAGTATAAAATTTTGAGGATTATGTTGTGAACACACTAGAACTAGTCAATTCTATTCCACTCATCTATCCTTAGCTCATAGATCAAAACTCCAATTCTATATCCGACGAAGTCCTCATGTTCCAAAATTACTATAGTCTGGCATGTTACCTAGACACTATTGAATTTGTAATGCCTTCCACCAGCCAACACAATATAAACATGACTAAAGCTGACATCAAATATCTCAATTATACAATAGAAAAGAAAAAGAAAAAGTTCTCTAATGGTGAAAACCACATTGTGGCAATATCAAACCCTAAAATAGTAAAAAGAAAAGATGCATCTAAAGGTGAAAAATGATTAGTTAGAATAATATCCTAGTAACACAAGGATTGGACATCCTTAAACAATGATTTATTTTTGAAAATCATCATGTTTCTACTTATAACATCATGCTAGACTCATTTACTATATCAATCCGGGAACATAAATATGAGATAGTGACTGCAAAGTTTATGATCTAGTTCTTCTCATTAGTCATCACTTACTAAGGTAAAAGCAGTTGCTATGAGAAACTTATACTAGTAACTAAACTTAAAAATTAAATAAATAATGCTCTAGAAATAAACCTATGCTGCAGGATACAGTCAATTGTTCTGCTATTAGTGACTACAGGAACAACAATACTTAACAACTCAAAAGAAACTTAACTAAATTCTACCTAAGCATGAACAAAGAATTCACCTTTCACGTGGGCCCCCACAGAAGTGTGAATGAATTATAAATTAGAGATAGAAGTGAAGAACTTGTTGGGATTAAATATAGAGTAATTGAGAGGGGGGTTGAATCAGTTATTCACAAAAACTTTAATCACAAATCCCTTAGATGTCTTAAAGATCTAGTTGCTGGTGATACTCGGTAAACATAATAAAAATGCTGTAACTCAGTAAATTAAACTATTACTTATCTTCAAGAAATTGAAAAAAAAATGAACACAAGAGACACCAGAGTAACGTGAAAACCCAAAATGGGAAAAACCACCAAGTAACTAGTTACCAATTTTTACTCTTTTGAAGTGAGCCCTGTTAGGAGCCAACCCTATTAAAGGTTGCAATACACATTGTTAGGTGTGACCCTGTTAGAGGATTTTGATCATCCTATTAGGAGTGGCCTTGCTAGAGGTCTTTAGAACAATTCAACTAAACTGTCACCTTGTTAGAGGATTTACAAAATGGCTGTTAAACCAACTCTGTTAAGAGATTTGAAAATACTGCTACAATTGTTAGAAAGCAACAATGAATTGACCTGAACAAGATGCAACTAATTTTTTTGATTACATGTCTCTATTCTACATCATTAGATCCTCCTTGATCAAATATGACTTTGCTGCTCCTCAATGATCTCTGATCATCCTTCAAATTTGCTTCCACAATAATCAGTCCTCATATCACATTAATTCCACTTGCACACTTAGAATTCACAACTTGACCTCTTATTTATACCATTCAGATTATCAAGTCAGCTCATTCTCATGTTACATTTACTAATAATCCATACATTAGTCGGCTACAAATATTACTTTAAACAAATAGACGTTATTTCAAAAATCAATGAAATCCTTCACTGGCCGACCCTGCTCAGTAAATACTGCTTCCAGAGATTTCCTAAGTTAACCATCTTAACTCGATTAACATTGCATCATCTGCAAAATACTTTGGCTATCGAGTTGACTCGGTAAGAACTAAATTCCTTCTCTATCCATGAGCGCTTGGTAAGAACTATTTCTTCCATATTTCCCTTTGATGGCCGAGTGAGCTCGGTAACAACTAAATTTATTTTCTTATCCTTGAAAGCTCGGTAACAACTATCTACTAGGTAGACACTGCAAATTTTCTTTAATAATCTTCTAGGCTTGGTAGACTCTGTCTTTTGACCATCTGAGCTTGGTAGACTCTGACTTTTTCCTTTTTGACCATCTGAGCTCGGTAGACTCTATCTTTTGCCTTGCTGACCATTTGAGCTTGGTAGACTCTGTCTTTTACCTTGCTGACCATTTGAGCTCGGTAGACTCTATCTTTTGCCTTGCTGACCATCTAAGCTCAGTAGACTCTGTCTTTTTCCTTGCTGACCATCTGAGCTTAGTAGACTCTATCTGATGACTGTTATGACATTTGTGTGACATCAAAGACAACACACAATTGAACAATTGTATCCAACAATCTCTCTCTTTGGCATTGATGGAAACACAACATGTCATAGCATAATGAAATTTGAAAAAAAGTCTTTACTAATAGAATACTTCACTTTCTTCTTCAAACACAAAAAACTCCCTATTTCATAATAATCTCTCCCTCTTACACAAACTCTTATTATTTTTCAAATTTCAGAAAGATATGATAGTATACTCTCCCTCTTCCAAAGACAACACAAATCAACTGAATAGCATTGTACCTAATGTACTGATTCATATGCAATGTCTTCATTGGTTTGCTGCATCAACTGATAGATCTTCAATTCTATTCCTATTGATGCATCACTAAAACTATATTTTAGTGAGCTTCAGATAGGGGAGTGACCCCTAACTTACCTCTAAGATACAAGAATGCATCCTTAGGTAAAGGCTTTGTGAATATGTTAGCAATTTGTTCCTTTGTATGGACATATTCCAATTTGATTTCTTTTTCTTGTACCAATTCTTTAACAAAGTGATTCTTTATGGCAATATGCTTGGTTTTTGAATGCATCACTGGATTCTTGGAGATATTAATTGTGCTTATGTTATCACAAAACATAACAATAGTTTATTTGATTTCTTGCTTCATACCTTCTAATAATTGTTTCAACCACACAATGTTTGAGCAGTTTACTGCTGTTGCAACATATTCAACCTCTGCTATGGATTGGGATGTACAATTCTGCTTTTTACTTGTCCAAGAAACCAACCTTTTTCCAAGAAAGAAAGCTCCTCCACTTGTGCTCTTTTTGTCATCAACATTCCCTGCCCAATCTGCATCAGTGAACACTTTTAAATCTAGATTTTCTCCAAGTTTATACCATAATCCATAATCTTCAGTTCCTTTTAAGTATCTCATGATTCTTTTGATCACCATCATGTGATTTTCTTTTGGTTTTTTCGAGAATCTTGCTACAATTCCTACTGCAAGGGAAATGTCTGGTCTTGTTTGCACTTTAATACCCCAAAATTGGCTCATTGCCATGATACCAATTTTGGTCTATTTTTGATCAATCCTAAAGTCCTATTCCATTCGGAAAATTCTTATTTGGCTACTCACTACTTGACTTAATTGTTAGATGCAGAAAATCCTAATCTACATTCATCATGCTTATTATTTAATTCCTATAGTATTTACTCATATTAGTCAATAAATCAACTTATTGGAACTAAACCACAAACAAAAAGTAAAGAAAAGATCACGCCTCCAGTCATTACTTCTCTAGTCAAAGATGACATCATTGAGTTGCTCAAGGAGATATGATAAAGCAAAAAAAAGCAAACAAAGAAAAAGCCCAACATATCCAAACAAGTATATCATTTTTGAGTTCATTTTTTTTATTGATGTCAAGTATCAGTGTCCATAACATGTTTGAAAGAAATCTCTTCAGTAGGGTGATGACAGTAGGTAGATGCAGTCAGAACGACTAGTGATTGAGGTCAAAGAGGAATCTTCACGATGAAGAACCGAAGAAGGACTGAGTGACAATAGACAGACACAGCCAGGATGACTGGTGATTGACGCAAAAGAGATCTTCCATAAAGGAATCTGGAGACATGAACTTAGCAACAGTAGGCAGACACAATTGAAACAACTGGTTACTATTGCAAAAGAGATTCTATGAGGATAATCTTAAAGAGAGTGTCACTGGTGATAGTAGGCAGACGCAGTGAGGACCACTGGTGACTGTCGCGAAGGAGATTCTATGAGGAGAATCTCAAAAAGAGTGACACTAGTGATAGTAGGCAGATGTAGTGAGGACCACTGGTGACTATCACAAAGGAGATTCTATGAGGAGAATCTCAAAAAGAGTGACACTAAGGGGGGATGCCCTCGAGCTGTGAAAAGACTCAATCCATGGATACATGAGCATAAAGCAGGAAGCAGGAAAGTGAAAGCATGAAAGCGACTATACATAATAGCCATAAGATGCGCTACAAGATGTAGCATTGGGAACAAGAGGCACCTGTTTACTAGGTTTTCACCTTCTTGGAAATTTTTTCTTTTTTTGCTACCATGATGCCTGTTTCCAGGTTTTCATCAATGACACTATTTTTGTTTTTTTTTTTTTTTTCATTTTTTTTGTATTTTTCTCTTTTTGATTTTTAAATTTTTTTTTTGATTTTTCATTTTTTTTGGTATTACCAAGGTGCCTATTGCTAGGTTTTCACTAGGGTAACAATTTTTTAGGAATTTTTGCAAATTTTAGATTTTTTCAGAGATTACTAGGTCTCAAGAAGGATTACCTTGATTTTGTTCCAATGTCTAGCAAGGTGCAGGACAATATGTAGTAGCAAGCTAGTTGATAAGTAGAGATGGAAAGACAAGGAGTATGAAGTAATGAATGTTACCCTCAAGGAAAGCCTTCACAAGATTACCCAAGCTAGGGAAAAGGATATAACAATATAAGCTCATGGTGTAATGAAGGGTGTCATGTAAGTAATCCAAGAAAATGACCATGTCAAGAGATTGCTAAGAACTGAGTTTTGTTCTTTCTTTCGTTGATGAAAACCAAAGGGTTAACTGAATAGGATAGAAAATTTTGTTATGGAGGTTATGAGTGAACGGCTTTAGGAATGAGGACATCTAAAGGATAAGCAAGATCATGATAGGATGTCATGGATGGAAGAATTACACATGACACTTGTTTACCAGGTTTTCATGGTACTTATCCAAGGTGCCACAAGAAGTGGTTTTCACCATAGGATGGATTTATTTTTCTTTACTTTTGCTACCAAGGTGCCTATTTCCAGGTTTTCACTGAGGCACTTTTTTTTCTTTTTTTTTGGATTTTTAGAGTTTTTTGGAAAGAATTCAAGCCTTTCTCAAGTTATATAGCATGCCTATAAGAAAGACAAGTTATGATAATCCAAGGCCATAGCAAGGTACACTCAAAGATGTTGATAAGGTAATGGAGGGAAAATGATAGGAAAATGAGAGGTAGATGGATGATAAGGTTGTTGGTTTTGAAAGACTAAAACAAGCAAGGATGGAAAGTAGGCATAAGATTTAGACGATCTCATGAGGGTGGATGAGATATTAGGCAAGATCAACATTGACACACACCTTGAAGGGTAGTGGAATGATGGAGGAAATATGGATGAAATAGATTGAGGCTTAGATATATGAGGTAGAAAAGCCATTTTGGAGAGGGGTGGAGTAGAAGGTTTTGAAACCTTTTTAGGAAGATGTTGGGAAGAAGATGGAGTGGAAGCCTTTGGAAGCTTGAATGTCAACTTTGATTTGTTTTCGATATTCAAGTCCTTCAAAAGAGACTTGGGAATCCATATAGCTTTTGATTTTTCATTAGATGCTTTGCAATGCATTTCTTCAATAACAGATTTAAGAACCCATACTTTCTTTGGTTGAGCTCTTTGAATAGTGGAACTTTGCGGTCTCTTTTTTGTTTTTTCCTTCTAGACATTCACATTTCGATTAGAGGAGACATAGTGAACTTTTGAGGATGGATTCATGCACTTGTGTTTGAGTTGAGCATCCAAATTGCTTCCAAAGGACTTGGGATTTATGGATGAATGAGGCCAATATGACTAGTTTAGATGGAAAGGTGGATGTGAAGAGTTCAAGTATGGGTATCTTTGTTGATCTTGGGGTAGGGTAGGAGGAATGTATAATGAGCTAAGAGTGGAAGTAGGAGATAGAGGAACATAAGGTCCCAATATGGATGGAAGACTTGAAGGTTTTAGCTTAGATGGGTAGGGACCAAGGATAGATTTAGAAGATGTGAATGGACCATGAGTATGGATATCAACATCTTTAGAGTGAGCAATATGACCAAAGTCATCAATAGATTTATGAGTAATTGTTATAGGAGCAACACCTTTGATAGGAGTATTTAAAGCTTGAGCATAGTTTGGAAGTGAATGTAGCAAGGTAGAATAAGATAGCGAGGTAGAATAAGAGAGCGAGGGAAAAATTTTCTCTTCAAAAGGAATTTTAGGTAGTATAGGAAAAGTATCCTTCTCTTGGTCTTTTGTAATCTCCTTAAGGATGGTGGAAGGAATATCTTGGTCTTGCTTAGTAGAGGTGCATGAAATGGGAGATGGAGGACTATGTGGCTCTTGAGATGGAGGCACAAGATCTTGGAAGACTTGAAAGGGGATGAAGGAATCTTGGTCTTGATCAACACTTTTTTCTTCATCATTTAAGTGGTCCTCTTGACATGAAACTAAATCCAAGGATGAGGGAGTATCTGAATATATATTTGAATATATTTCTAGAGTCTCCATAACAGGCTCTTGAAGGGACAATGGAGGAATAGTTGGATTGGGGATAATAGGAGGAGAAACACATGGAGGTTTTGGATCTTTGCTTTGTTTAGTATGGGAGAGGTTTGCAGCCAAGTCAATATTAGCTTGAGTTTCCTTTAAAGGTAGTCCTTGAGGTTACACATAGTCAACTAGGGGAGTAGTGAGTTCTTTTGGTGAATATGTGTTCGAAAGATTGGACAATTTAGAAGGTGGATGTATGTTGGAAGAAGTAGAAGTTGCATTTGAACCATTACTAGACATGGTTTCATGAGGTTGATCCTTCTTGATAGTAGAATCTTTAGTAGTTGAGAGCTTATATTTTTGAATTATACCATTGTCAAAGAGATCTTGGATCTTGTTTTTCAGCTCCTTACAATGGGAAGCTTTATGTAAATTATGTCTATGATAGACACAATAGTTACTCATAAAGGAAACTCCCGCCAAAGTGAGCTTAGGTAAAGTAATGAGTTTTTCTTGAAGAAGTTCTTCCAAGGTTAATTCATAAGATTTTCCCAAAGGTGTGAAATCACGCTTTGGTTTAGGTTCCCAAGGTTTGTTTTCAAAGATATTCCTAGATTTCTTGGGTGTTTGTGAAGTGTTCTTAGATGTCTTGGATTCAAGATCACAAGAATGTGATTTTTGGTTGTCATAGGAGGAAGGGAAATTTTCTCTCAAAGAGAATTTGTTCGATGATGTTTCATCTTCCTCCTTTAGTCTTTGAAGTTGAGCATTCATTGATTGGATTTGTTGCTTCATGTTTGCAATAAGTAGCTTTTCTTCCTCACTAGGAATATTGGATTTAGCACATTTTTTGTTAGCCATTTTGATGTACTATGTTTCAAGTAGTGACAACCAAGTTTTAGAACATAAGTCAAGTTGCCACAGTCATAAACAATGATAAAAAGCAAAAGCTTAGACAAAGACCACACTAGAGTGTAGTCTCAGAAAAGCAAGATAAGAGTGCAGTATACTAAGGTATGAATAGTCTGATTTGAAGGCTAGAACAACCAAAGATTATGACTATCATGACACAGAGTACAACAAGCACTAAAGGACAAGAGCAAGATAACTGAGAGACAAGACTAGTTAAAGTATGGATCACAAGTCATTAGCTAAGTAGGATGCCACTATTTAAGGAATGTTTACAGACAGAAAGTGACAAACATACGCATAAAAGGGCAATGTGCAGATCGCAGATAGATAAATCAGACCAAAAGTGGAAATACTGACACAAAGTCTCGCGAGAAAAACTTTTACGGGCCACATGAAGAAGTTTTACAGCTCGCGCAAAGTTCAGTGACAGTTTTTAATTTCACGCGAGAAAGCTCATAGGGTCGCGTGAAGACTCATGAAAATAGTTTAATTTCGTGTAAGAACAAAATGATTTCACAAGAGGACCAGATGATTTCGTGCGAGACTAAAAAATTTTTCGCATGAGAAGGTAGATCAGTTTTAGAATAGCAATTGATTTTGGCAAGATTTCTGGACTTTTTAGACAGATTGGGTAGATTTTTTAGACAAGTTCAATTTAATAAACAGTGAGGTTGACCTCGCAAGACATTTGGATAGTGCTTTCAGTTCACAATTTCTGAGTTTGATTTAAATGACAAGTACATAGTCAAAATCAACTCGTTGTTTTGGCAAATTTGATCATTTTAGTAAGCAAGCAGATAAACAGGCACGTAGAATAGCAAGCAGGTGATATCAAGCATGTCTAAAAATAATGAGCAAGGGAAAAAGCAACCTTGCGCATGAACAATCAAGTGACTTAGTTTGTGCTAATCCCTAGGAGAGCTAATTGTGTATGTTTTCAAAAAGTTTTGCAATCACGCATACATCCCTAGAAAATAAAAGTTTGGCCTCTCTATGGTTTTTAGTAATGTTTTGACTCTGCAACTTTTATGACTCACTGGGGTGACCTCCAATCCCGATGCACTGAAATTTCAACAAAGTCTGAGAACTTAATCTTTAAGAGCTACTAGGGAGATCTGACAACCCAAAATGAACCACACCTATGGAGATTTCTTCCACAAGGACATTTATATAGCGGTTGTCACTACCACGTCAAAAATGGCTATTATCGCTTGAGGTTCCGTCAATGCAATTTTCCCTGTAGAGGGATTGTCTGCTACGGTTAACCCTCTCTAAAGGTGACTGACTCACAATAGTGTACCATAAGGGGACTTAGCTTCCAGATTCAAGGTCTTGACACCTTTTCACTTATAGCGCAATCAAAGCAGATAGATTAATCCGACATGCTAAACTAAGAGTATCTCTTAAAGATCTATGATATCAACTCTCAGTGATCTATCAACCTCTCCAGAGAAAGGATGCCTCAATCAACAAGTTGAAGATTCATCTATGTGCGAGATGCTCAAAGTATCCTCCCCACCTACAAGGAATCTATCTTAGAGAGAAGTTTCACTAGGAACCCACTCCCTCAAGATCCAAGAATAGTGTTCATGGGGCCTAATTACTATGTGTGTACAGATGTTAATTCCCAAAAGCAAATCTATCCAAAAGAAATCAAAGAGCACAAGGTGGTATACTTAACGATTTAACTAATGCAAGGTGAGTCCAAAGATGTGGAACATTTAACCCCTCACACAAGCCAAAACGAGTCCACAACTCAAAAACTAGTGAGTTTTAGAAAGCACAAAAGGGTTTCCTAGTGGAGCATTTAACACTTCTTTCCTGTAGAACCCTCCCCTTTAACGTGGTCCTAATCTTGTAACCACAGGGTGGAACGAGGGACCGATAGATTAGCAAGTCCAATAACCCAAAATAACTAATTAGATCTATCACTAGTAACTAAGCTTGCTAGATGAAAACTAATAGAGCTCACAACCTAGTATCAAATTATGCATGTGTTGTAAAATGAGAACATGGAAGGAAACACACACAAGCTTGACATGAGGGATGTTCATTTTAGGTACAAATGAAGTGTTATCAATCAAAAAGAATTACTTGATAATCCTCACAACACGCTTAGTAGATGTTTTACCTATTTTTAGCAACTTTATCACACTTTTCCAATTGTCCCGCAAACCGCTGTTATGTTGCAAAAAAATTAGAAAAATGGAAATAAAGATGCTTAAGGGAAAACATGTTAGTGAAAACTGAAGCTTAACTATGGGAAAATAAAATTTAACTTTTTTTGTTCATTTTTATATCCATAAAAAAGCTTAGAGAATGCTAAAACCTATGAAAACATCAAAAGTCAAAATTTGTTTTATACTCTTTTAAAAATAAATAATAATAATAATAATAAAATCTGAAAACAATGGTTAAGCTGCAAGAAATCCAGAGAAACGGAAACAAAAACAGATCAGATAAGCTGAAGATAAAAAATGCTCAAAAACTAAGCTGCTGTTACAAGATCTTGTGCGAAATCTTTGACAGAGCCGCGTGAAATTGTTTCAGGCTCATGCAAAATTCTGTTATTGCCTGCGCAAAATCTTGCGCAGTGTCATGTGAAGAAATAGGTTTTGCACAAAATTTTTTTATGACCTGTGTGAAGAAAATAGGTGCCGCGCAAAGTTTCATGTGCTCAGGCACTTTCTCGTGTGACACGTAGAGAATCTTTGCACAAAGATTCAGAATCCTTGCACGAAAATAAATAGTCTCGCGCAAAGGTTCTCGATTTTGTAAGGACCCCACGGTGGGTGCCAGAAATGTATGCGTGAATATGTGGCCTATGCTAACACACACACTTCAACACGGTCATTGTATGCGGATTCATCTCGGAATGAACATTGGATTGTTCATCCAAAAATCAGCCAGCAAGATGATCTGTTACCTTCTATCTAAAGGGAATTGCTTGTTAGATATCCTCATATTTGAGGTGTTTAAGCAACCAGACCCTCTACGAATGAAGGATTAAGCACATTTAATCTAAGAACATGTAAAAGAAAGCTATGCTAAAATGTATGCATATTATGCTAAATGAGATTAAGCTAGAAAATGAATATCTTATGAAAGTAAAGAGCTCAAATGAATGCACAATCCAACAGCAATTCGATGCAAATTCTCATTCAACCTCTCTCCAAATGAAGAGATGAGGGTCTCTTAAATAGACTTTCCTGGAATCCATCAACGGTTGAGATCGATTTCAATCAACGATCAGGATTAAAGGTGAAGTTTAGTCATAAAGGAAGATTCCCAAATTAAAGAGAGTTAACTGATTTAATTTGAGTAAAATAAGGAGTTAACTGATTTAATTTGAGTAGAATAAGGAGTTAATTGATTTAATTCCTTTTTGATCAATAGTGAACTAGAAATTTTACTTTTTGAACTGAAGAGAGATTTTGGTGAGATATTTAATTTAATAAAATGAGATATGCTCTCATAATTACCTTTTCCATTTAATTAAATAATCCTTTAATTAATTAGACACACTTTTCTTATTTAATTAAATAACTTCATTTAATTAATTAGGAATGGCTTCCCATTTAATTAAATAACTTTGTTTAATTAATTAGAAGTAAGTTCTCCATTTAATTAAATAAATTTGTTTAATTAATTAAGTTCTCCTTCCTTTATGTACAAACTACTATTGTCATTAGCTCTTTGAAAACCAATCTGAATAAGATAGTTATGCAATCTTTCATACCATGCTCTAGGTGCTTACTTCAGACCATACAATGCTTTATGCAATTTGTAGACCATGTCCTTCTTGTCTGGATCAACAAAACTTTTAGGTTGTTCAATGTAAACCTCTTCATCCAATATACCATTGAGAAATGCTGATTTGACATCCATCTGATAAAACTTGAATCCTTTGTATGCAAAATATGCAAGTAAGGTTCTGACACCTTTCAATCTTGAATCCTTTGCATACCAATCTAGCTTTGTTCCTTGATACCTTACCATCTTCATTTAGCTTGTTTCTGAATACCCACTTAGTTCCAATCACATTCTTGTCTTTGGGTCTAGGTACAAGAGTCCATGTTTTTTTTTTCTCTGTTTGTTCTATCTCTTCATTCATAGCTTCAATCCAACTTTCATTGTCTAGTGCATTTTTGACATTTCTAGGTTCAAAATTAGCAAGTAAATAAGTGCTTTTCAACTTATTTCTTATCATTGTTCCTTCTAATTTATCTCCAATGATCTGATTTCGTACATGATGTTTCCTAACATATTTGGCTAACACAAGCTCCTTGTCTTTTAGATGACTTGCTTTTTTAACCTTCTGTGCTTCAACTTCTGGTTTTGATTCTGGTTGCTCGAGCATGGTAGATGCTGATTTAGTAGCTTCTTTTTGCAACTCAGATTCTTGTAGCTCGGTAGGTACTGATTCGGTTTGAACTTCCTATGACTCGGTTAATGAGGACTTGGGAGTTGAAGATTCCTGATCGACATATGTATTTGGTATTGTATCAGGTTCAATGTAAAAAAATCTCCTAGAGTCTTTAGGTTCCCTTTTGCTTTCTTCTTCTATTCTTTTTGCAAACTCATCAACTTTCACATGTGCACTTTCTATGACTTTTTGAGTAGATAAGTTCAAACATCTATATGCTTTACTTTTGCAAGAGTATCCCAAAAATATTCCTTCATCACCTTTTACATCAAATTTACCTTTTCTAGATTCTTTCAAAATGTAACATTTGCTTCAAAATACTTTTAGGTAACTTACATTGGGTTTGTAGCCATACCATAACTCATAGGGGGTTTTGAATGAATCCTTTTTTAGTTGTACTTGGTTCAAGGTATGAACTGCAGTGCTGATAGCTTCCTTCCAGTATTTGATAGCAATGTTTTTCTCAATCATTAAGGTTCTTGCATAGTCCATGATAGATATGTTCCTTCTTTTTGCTATTCCATTTTGTTCAGGAGTTCTAGGTTCTGAAACTTGTCTTTTGATTCCCCTTTCAATGCAAAAGTTATTAACTCATATGAAATGAATTCACCACCTCTGTCAGACCTTAAGCATTTTAGTCTTTTGCCTGTTTCCTTTTCTACTCTAGCCAAATACCATTTGAACTTTTCAAATGCTTCTGATTTCTCTCTCAGGTACATAAAAATCATCATTCTTGAATAATCATCAACAAAAAGAATGAAAAATTTCTCACCAGTATAACTTTCAATGCCAATAGGTCCACACAAATTAGTATGCACAATTTCTAGAACTTCTTCAGTCTGATAGTTCTTGCTTTTAAAGCTAGTCTTTCCCATTTTACCAATTTGACAATTCTTGCATAGACCAACCTCAAGTTTCTTTATGTTAGGAATGCCTCTTGCTTTCCTGAATTTACTAATTTTTATCAAGTTGTCAAATTCTACATGGCATTTTTGGAATATTCAAATAGGAATAATGCTTCTAAGGGGGGGGGGGGGGGGTGTGAATCAAAAGTACTATACTTTGACCATAAAAACTTTTAATTGAATGTAGACTGCATGCATATAAACACATCAAACAATTATGAAAAACACATATGCATCACCACATAACACTTGAAATTTTGGTAACCCAGAAACCCTCTAGAAATAAGAAGGTAAAACTAGGGTGGGGATGATACCCACAAAATCACTGCAGTAATAATGTTTAACCACTTTTGATGGTCTGCCCTATTAAAGGCCTACCGTGTTAAATGCTTTACACTGTATCAATAGTGACCTGATTAAAGGATTTCAAACACTTTACATGAAGTGTTACCTTGTTAAAGGTTTTAATCACCTATTTATAGGATCTACGAAATAGCTATTAAGCTAACCTATCACCATAGGATTTCCTTTCTAATAAAATTGCTAGAGAGTATTAGGTATAATAAACTTGATAGCTTACAATCCTTCAATTGCTGAATACAGACACTTGATCTACTTTCTTTGATCTTGATCCTGTGTGATCTGATACTCTTCACTCTGAGAATAGTTTTTCTTACATACCCTCATCCATCCACACATATACAATGAGATTTAGTCTTCCTTATAAAGACATTTGAAGACTTAGGGTTAGGTATGGATCTACGATCCATATTGAATCTCTGTTTCCCGCTCATTCCTTTCACATTTACTATTAGTTGCATGCCTTCTCCATTTTTCTTATTGGCTATATGTAGATTGCATAGGAAATAGAAAAGATTTGATTTTATTATTTAATCCTTCGAGATTCATCATATGTCGGTCATGAAAATGGTTTACATCTGCATTTGTAAAGTTACAAACTCATATGTGCATTCTGTGTTGCTCGACACTTACTGATTCTTGATGCTGGGCACTTATATTAAACTGGCTTACTCAGCTCCTATTGTATTTCTATATTGATTAGCATCATCTATGACTCAGCACTCAAATACCATTCGACACTTGTACCATGCTTGAAACCTAAAGTCATTCAACACTTGATCTTCACTTGACACCTGATCTTCACTTGGCACCTAAAGGCTGCTCGACACCTAAAGATCACTCGACACCTGAAGGCTTTCCTGACTTGGCTCATGTTGTGGCTCAGCATACATGGTGTACTCGGCTCCAATGTAGAAAGTGGTTAAGTGTGTTGGCACTCAAGTGTGAAAAACCATTTTGAGGCTAACAATCTATAATCTCCTATGCCATAACCAACTCTCTTCAATTTGAGCAATAAAACATGAACATTCACCAAGTTCAAGATAAAATAAGTTACCTTTTGTTTGAGTGCCTAATCCAATCAGCTTACCTTTGCCATCCAGTAGTCTTGTTTTTCCTTGCATGAATTCTACTTTAAATCCATTATTGAGTAGCTATGCCACACTCAACAGATTGTGCTTTAGTCCTTCAAGCCAATATGCATTATCACATACAAGTTCCTTGGTCAGAGAGATTCTTCCTTTTCCTTTTATACAACAAGGTTCATTGTTATGAAATCTTACACTATCACCATCATAGTTTTCAAAGTGTTCAAACTTAGTTTTATCACCAGTCATGTGATGAGAACTGTAATACCCCAAAATTGGCTCATTGCCATTATACCAATTTTGGTCTATTTCTGACCAATCCTAAAGTCCTATTCCATTAGGAAAATTCTTATTTGGCTACTCGCTACTTGACTTAATTTTCAGATGTAGAAAACCCTAATCTGCATTCATCATGCTTATTATTTAATTCTTATAGTATTTACTCATATTAGTCACATTAAACCTATTGATTAATATTTAATTTAATTACTAAGTATTTATACTTTAATTAAATTAAATTATATCCTAAGGCTAATGTACTATGAAATTAAATTTATTTAATCTAATAAATGTGCCTATTTTAATTAATAAAATGAAATTATTTAATTAAATGGAGAACTTACTTCTAATCAATTAAACAAAGTTATTTAATTAAATGGGAAGCCATTCCTAATTAATTAAATGAAGTTATTTAATTAAATAAGAAAAACGTCTCTAATTAATTCAATAGAAAAGGTAATTATGAGAGCATATCTCATTTTATTAAATTAAATATCTCACCAAAATCTCTCTTCAGTTCAAAAAAAGAAATTCCCACTTCACTGCTGATCAAACTAGAAGTGACCTAGATCATTTGCTTTTACACTAAAGTCTATCTGAGTTGACTGACTCTTACACTCAAATCTGAGTTAGTTAACTCCCTTTAATTTGGGAATCTTCCTTTATGACTGAAACCTCAGTGCATCGGGATTGGAGGTCACCCTTGTGAGTCATAAAAGTTGCAGAGTCAAAACATTACTAAAAACTTTAGAGAGGCCAACTTTTATTTTCTAGGGATGTATGCATGATTTCAAAAACTTTTGAAAACATACACAATTAGCTCTCTTAGGAATCAACGTGTACTAAGTCACTTGATTGTTCATGCGCAGGGTTGCTTTTTCCCTTGCTCATTATTTTCAAACATGCTTGATATCACTTGCTTTCTATTCTACATGCCTATTTATCTGCTTGCTTACTAAAATGATCAAATTTGCCAAAACAACGAGTTGATTTTGGCTACGCACTTGTCATTTAAATCAAATTGAAAAATTACGAACTGAAAGCACTATCCAATCATCTTGCGAGGTCAACCTCACTATTTGTTAAATTGAACTTGTCTTGAAAATCTACCCAATCTGTCTAAAAAGTCCAGAAACCTTGTCAAAATTAGTTGCTATTGTAAAACTGGTCTGCCTTCTCGTGCAAAATCATTTGGGTCTCACGCAAAATCATTTGGTCCTTGTGCGAAATCATTTTTTTCTTGCGCAAAATTAAACTGCTGTAATGAGTATTCATGTATCCCTGTGAACTTCTTCGCGCAAAATTAAACTACTATCATTGACCTTCGCACACGCTAGAAAACTTCTTCGTGTGGTCTGTAAAACTTCTTCGCGCAGCTTGTAAAGGTTTTTTTTGCGAGATCTTGTGTCAGTATTACCAATTTTGGTCTATTTTAGCTGTTTACGCTCTGCACGCTATCCTTTTTTGCGTCCATTTATCACTCTCTATCTGCAAACAGTCTTGAAACAATGAGACTTTGCTTAGCTGAAGACTTGTGTCTTGTACTTTGATTAGTCTCATCTCATAAGTAATTTTTGGTCCTTGTCTTAATGCTTGTCATACTTTGTGTCGCATTGGTCATAATCTTTGGCTGTTCTAGCCTTTAAATCAGACCATTTGTGCCTTAGTGAACAACATTCTTACTATTATCTTGTCCTTTTTGAGACTCAATCTTAGTGTAGTCCTTGTCCAGGTTCTAGCTTCTTGTCCTTGTCTATGACTATCACAACCAGAAGTGGCAACGTGTTTTATCCCTATAACCTTAGATGTGGTCATGCTAGGGGTCATAATCATGGCAGAGGTTGCTTACCTTTCACTACACAATCTGTATCCAGTTCGGCTAGTGAGGCATCTTCATGATCTCCCTCACTTGCCAAGTCATCTTGAGTTCAACAAACATTTTTCATAAATTTGCAACAAATTAGGAATCCTTTTTACCAAGAGGATACTGAGACAGGTAGAGGTCCTGCATTCCCAAACATGATGTATGATCCTTTCTCTAGAGAACCTTTTGAAACATAATATACAAAAAATGAACATGTTCCTATAATGACTAACCGTGAACCTGAACATGGTAGTCATAGTTGACATCAAGAACCACCTAGGAATGACAAAGAGAAAGAGAAAGACTATGACACTGATGAGGAACAGGAAGAGGTGGAAATCCTCCCTGAACACATAGCAAAATGTTGAAGAGAAAAAAAACTTTTAGAAGGTGATGGGAATCCTAATCAACAAAGAGAGAGCAAAGTTACCTTCTCATTTCAATGTAGAAACCATTGTCAAAATTGAAGAAGAAACTGAGACTTCCAAACTCCAAAAATAATTGAAAATTATGCAAGACCAATTGGCTTAGATGCATGAGAAAGAGAAACCCATAAAGACATACACATTGGACGCTCTTTGTTCATTTCCATTTGACAAAAGCATAAACATGCCACCTTTCCCACGAGGCATAGAGCTACCCAAATATGATAAGTACTTTGGTACTACTGATCCCCAAGATTACTTGCAAAAATTTGGTGCTTTGCCTATTGAGTTTATACATGATCAAACCTACCTCATGCGTTTATTCCCTAGAAGCCTAGGTGGTCAAGCTTTGGAGTGGTTCTCACATTTACCTCCTGGTATCAAAATGTTTGACAAAATTGCCAATCTCTTTGTTCAGCAATATTCTCATAACATTCAACATCCTGTCAATATTTGAGATCTATGCAACCTCAAACAGAAAGTTGGTGAGCCTTTTCTCACATTCCTCCAATGGTGGAGACAACTATACACTAAGTATTCTCGCAAAATTCTAAAAACGAAGAAGCTTGAAATTTTCACTGATAACCTCCTACCTAATTTCAGATACATAGTCTAACTTCAAGGTCCACGTACCTTTGAAGACATGATTACACAGGCTATCCGTATTGAAGAATTTATGGTTAAGAAAGGTGAGCTCACTCTTTAGAGAGACATAAAACAAGGTTCCACTTCCAACAGGGATAAAACCAAACATGTCAACAAGAACCGAGAAATTGTACATGATGGAGTTGTTGACAATGTCACACCGAAACTGGCTAAAGCAACGTTTAATCTCACAGACTACCTCAAAGCGGCCAAAAATGTCGAGAAACCTCACCCTGACAATAAGATGTCTGGGAAAAAACTAAGAAACTCATGGACAACATGCCCCAAGCGAGAATATATGCCTTTGGGAGAACCTTTGGATGTGGTTTACAAAACATTGCTACAACATAAGCTTATTTCTCCAATGGATAACCCTCATCCCTATGATCCACAACCACGTCCACCATGGTGGAATAAGACCTCATTTTGTGAGTATCACCAAAACAAGGGACACAAAACCAACAACTGTATAAACTTGCATCATAAAGTCTAGGACATGATTGATGCTGGTGATCTTGTGGTAGATGGACATAATAAAAACTTGGACCACAAGGCATTCAAAGAACCTTTCTTAGCTTATGAAAAAGGAGAGACTTCAAAACTAGAACCCTACAATAAGGTCAACTATTCATATTTCAATGATGACAATGTCATTCACATGGTTGAACTTGTAGATTTTGAATACTGTGATGTTATTACCATAAAGGGGAAGAAAGATAACGACAAACCCAAGACACCATTTGTCTTGAGGGGCCCTACTTTGAATGAGATAGATAATATGCCTTCGCAATACTATGCTAATGCTATTACTCACTCTCATGCCAAGTTGGTGCTCAAAGGCCCTGTGCCTCCTACTTCAAATATTAAACAACACAAAGACAAAGCCCTTGCTAGTCTATCTGGTAAATATGCAAAACCCACAACGAATTTGATCGTAACCAGTTATAGTGTTCTTGATCAGTTAAAATGAACTAATGCTCAGATTTCCATCTTTGAGCTGCTTAAACTCTCGCCTGCTCATAGGTAGATTCTAGACAAAGCCCTCGCTGAGGCAAATGTTCCTCAAGATCTTGATCTTGAGTGATTCCAATCCATGGTAGGTCACCTGACCTCACCTTATCTTATGACCTTCTCCGAGGAGGATGACAACTCGCTGATTCACCCACACAATCAACCTCTACTCATTGATAATGGCGTTGGCCTAAATATTGTCTCTACTACTTTTCTTAGACAATTGAATTATTTTGAGGGTTCTATTCATCCTCGACGAAAGATCACAATCAAAGCATACGATGAAGTGGAATGAAAGTCACTAGGTCTTGTGGTTTTACCAATTCACGTCGGTCCTGTTGAAAGGGATGTCACCTGTTAGGTGCTTGACATTCCCTTGGCCTACAACATTCTGTTGGGATGACGATGGATACATGAGATGCATGCTATGCCATCCACATACCATCAATGCATCAAGTTCCCATTTCATGGTTCCAAAGTTACTATTCCTGCCACTACTAGCTACACCTGCAATATGCTCAAAGTTGCTGAAACTTTCGTCCCTGCTAACCATGAGTCTACTGATTATCATGATAATAAACTGAAACAAATTGAGCAGTCATTCAAACTGAAAGAAACTGGTATGGGAGAGTACCACATTGAACCAGTGCTGTCATTGACATCTCTCCTAGAGTCTCCTCGATATTATGGGAAACCCTCAGAAGCAAAGAAGCCATTCGTGCTGAAACCTTAGACCAAGTAAAATGGCACTTTTTTTAAGGCTATAGTTCCCTTAGAAGATGAAAGTGAAAATAGAGCCATTTCTACATGGCTTTACAGAGAAGAGGCTCTAGTGGACCTAACAGAACAAGCTCAAGAAATCACTCCTAAGAAATATGGACCTAGTCTTAGGCTTATGAAGCATTTTGGTTACAAGGGAACTAGCCCTATTGGGTGAAATAACAATGGCCTAATTGATCCTATCAAAGCAAAAAATCAAAGAAATAGTGATACAACTGGCCTAGGGTTTAAGAAGGTCCCTTTCCATTTGGGATCAAATCAAATCATCCCCAAACTTGAGAGTTCATTTGAAAATGAGTCACAAGCTGAGTCAGATACTTAAGAGGAAGAATCTGATGATGAGGATTCCTACACTCATCCTATTCCTTATGATCTCACTAAATTCTTTATTGAGCTAGATGACTTTGTGCCATGTGTTAGCACTATGGATGATACGAGTGATTCTTCTGAGGATAATATAGAGAAACTCAAATAGCATTCTGAAAAGGGAGAATCTAGTCAGTCATGCTGTATTGAGTATTTGTGTAAGAATCTAGAGGCTGAAGGAGAGTATGTCCCTATCACTATTGGGGAGTTCTATAGTCTCTCACCATGTAGCACCGATTCTCATGAATATGAATTTGACTCGCTTTCAGAAGCTACTACTGATAAAGACATTGACAAAGTGCATGTCTATGAAAACCAAATTGAAGTGCGTGAAGTGTCTAGGGTTAGGTCTCGGGGGTCTAATCCAACTAGTGTCCTAGAGTCATCAATTACTAACATTCATACTTTGAGGCATTTGAACATACCTGTGGACGAAGTCACCGTAGGTCTCGAATTGCTAGTCCATGAACTTAATGACTATACTGTGAATGCAATTGAACCAACCACTACTCTCTCACTCACACATCCCAATCTTATAGACTGGAACCCCAATGCTTCTAACAAAGTCCCCACATTCCAGAATGACTATGCTCTCACCTGTTACCTAAATGCTATTGAACCTATAATGTCTTCCACTAATGAGTAGAGTATCAACATGATTGAGACCGACATCAAATATCTCAGTCACACAATTAAAAAGAAAAAATGCAAGAGGTCCAATGGTGAAAACCACATTGTGGCAGTGTTGGATCCCAAAAAAGTAAAAACAAAAGACGTATCCAAGGGTGAAAACCTCTCTGAGGTGCCCGCAGATGAGATATTTGATGTCCTTCCCAGTCACTTTCAAGAGAGATCATCAGTGTTAATAGAGCTGACACAACCAATTAACCTGGGCATAGAAGAAAATCCTCATGTGATACATCTGGCGTAGTCACTGTCACCTGAAGAGAAGGAACAATTCATTGCCTTTTTCAAGGAAAAGAAAATAAATTTTGCCTAGACATATTCTAACATGCCCAGATTGGATCCTGATCTTATCATGCATCACTTGTCCATAGCACCAGACATCAAACTAGTTAAATAGAAGCTTCAAAAAATGCACCCTCACATTGCATTGCTCATCAAAGTAGAATTGGAGAAACTTTTAAAGGCTGGTTTCATCTGTGCAATTGATTATGCTGAATGGATATCCAATATTGTTCCTATTTCCAAGCACGATAAATCTATCAAGGTTTGTACAAACTTCCATGATCTTAACTTGGCATATCCTAAAGATGACTTTTCGCTCCCTAATATTGATATGATTGTGGACATGACGATAGCTATGAGATGTACTCACTTATGGATGGTTTTTCTAGATATAATCAGATAAAAATTATGCCAGAAGATCAAGAGAAAATGGCTTTCACATGTGCATGGGGAACCTTTTGTTGGAATGTGATGCCATTTGGTTTAAAGAATGCTGGTGCTACATATCAGTGGGCTATTACTACAATTTTCCATAACATGATTGATAGAACCATGGAGGACTATGTTGATGATACCTTGGTCAAAAGCACTAAATGCAATACTCATTTTCAAGATTTGGGACCCATCCTAGATCGTATGAAAAAATTCAGTCTTCGGCTCAATCCTAAGAAATGTGCATTTGGTGTCACATCAGAGAAATTGTTGGGATATATTATTTCTGCAAAAGGAATTGAAGTAGATCCAGAGAAAGTACAAGCAACAATGGACATGCCACCACCTTGAAACATCAATCAGATGAGAGGAATACAGGGAAGGCTTCAATCTATTCACAGGTTTATTTCCCAATTGGTAGATAGATCACAACCCATCACCAAGACCTTACATAAGGGTGTGAAATTCAATTAGAGCCAGGATTGCGAGCAAAGATTAACATAGATCAAACAATATCTTGTCAATCCACCAAGTCTGATGCCTCCTATGCATGGGAAGCCTTTTCTTTTATACATTTCAGCCACTGAAACATCTCTAGGAATCTTGTTGGCTCAGGAAGACAATGACAAAAAAGAAAGAGCTATTTATTACTTGAGCCAAACATTGGTCTCTTATGAGAAGAACTACAACATTATTGAGAAAGCCTGCTTGGCAGTTGTCTTTGCTTCCCAGAAGTTGAGACACTACATGCTTGCCCACAGTACATGGCTTGTGGCTAAAATAGATCCATTATAGTACTTGCTTAGTAAGGAAACTCTCACAGGAAGATTTGCTAAATGGGTCATGATACTTAGTGAGTTTGATATCCAATATGTTGAATGCAAGGTTATAAAGGGACAGGCAATTGAAGACTAGCTGGCCGAGGCACCCATACAGAGTCTTCTACCAATGAACATTGATTTCTCAGATGAGTCAATTCTAACACTCAAACACCATACATGGGTTATGTTCTTCGATGGGTCCTTCATGCAACAAGGATTAGGTGCAAGATTACTCTTTATTATACCACAGAGATACTCATTGCCCAAAGTGTCCAAGATTCTGTTTCCTTGTACAAATAAAATTGCTGAATATGAAGCTTTGATCAATGGCATGAAAATTGCAGCTAAATGGAGAGTGGATCAGTTAGACATCTTTGGTGACTCTTAGCTTGTCATCAACCAGGTTAATGATGTGTACCACACAAAGGATGAGAAACTAATTCCTTACAAGTGCATGGTTGATGACTTGCAGAAGTATTTTGCACGCATTACCTTCCAGCAAGTTCCATGAGCAGATAATAAAACGGCTGATGCCATGGCTACTCTAGCCTCCTTGCTACAAATGCTAGAAAATGATCTCTAACATGAGTTCTTGGTGGAAGCGTTACACTACCCAGACAATGACACCCATAATTCCAAGATGATCTATTCTATTATAGGATACGAATCATCTTGCTACTATCACATCTATTCCTACCTTCATAATCAAACCATTCCAAAAGGTCTGACCCAGAATGAGAAACATTACCTAATCCGTAATGGTTCACATTATGTCATTATTGCTGATGATCTATATAGGAGAGGTCTCAATGGAACACTCCTTAGGTGTTTAGAACCCGACGAGTCCAAATGCGCACTAATCGATGTTCACAAAGGCATTTGCGGATCTCATTCCAATGGCCTGACACTAGCTTGTAAACTCCTTTGTGCTAGTTACTACTAGCCCAAAATGGAGCAAGAAGCTATCAAGTACACTAGGTTTTGCAAGCAGTGTCAGCTACACAGGAATCTCATTCACGCTCCAGCTAGAGAGCTGATTCCCTCTACTACAACATGGCCATTTCAACAATGGGCCTTCGACTTGGTGGGGCAAATTCACCCAACCTCCTCTAATGGACATAAGTTCATTATCATGGCTACAGATTATTTCACAAAATGGGTAGAGGTAGTACCTCTCATAGTTGCTGATGGAAAAACTATAGCGCTTTCCATCATAAACTACATCATTCACAGATATGGTGTATCATCCTCAATCATTACTAACAATGGAGGACAATTCAAGAATAAAGACTTCAAGGACCTGTGCAAGAAATTCAAGATCACACAACATTGGTCTTGCATTTATTACCCCTAGGGTAATGGCAAGGCTGAGGCATCCAATAAGGCGATCCTCAAAATTCTTCATTGCACAGTCAATAAGTCAGGGACAGAATGGCATCTCTAGATCAACCCAGCCTTGTGGGCATATAGGAAAAGCATTAGAACTCCATTGGGCACAACTCCCTTTGCATTAGTGTATGGGGCAGATGTTGTGCTTCCAATAGAGGTCGAGATTCCTACCTTGAGAATCTCTATGAAGGGTCTTATCACTGATGATGACTATAGGATAGCTTAGCTTCAAGAGCTTGTATTACTGGATGAATGATGACAAGTGGCATGTGATCATCTACGAGCATATCAACAACAAATGGAAAGAAGCTACAATTGGAAGGTCAAGCCATGTGACTTCTAGTTGGGTGATCTCATCCTGCATGAGAATCCCAAGAATCAACAACAATGAGTGCAAAAGGGAAAGTTTGAACCAAACTGGCTCGGTCCGTACATCATCATTGCAATATATGGATCTGGCGCTTATCATCTTTCCACAACCAAAGGAGAAGTACTCAAAGAACTTATCAACACTCTCACCTAAATCGGTTTTATAGTTGATTTAATCTCAGCAAGATCTTTGTACATATCTATATGTCTTGAAAAAATCATAAAAATTAGAAAAAGTCCTAAAAAAAAATAAAAAAAATAAAAAAGAGAACAATACAAACAAATTGAAAAACAAAAAAAAGTGCCATTGGTGAGAACCTGGAAATAGGCATCATGGTAGCAAAAAAGAGAATCTTGCCGAGAAGGTGAAAACCTGGTAAATAGGCACCTCTTGTTCCCAATGCTCCATCTTTCAGCTCATCTTCTGGCTTTCTGTACAGTCACTTTCATGCTTTTCCTACTTTCTACTCATGTATCCATGGATTGAGTCTTGTCACAACTCGAGGGCATTCCCCTTTAGTGTCACTATTTTCGAGATTCTCCTCATAGAATTTCCTTCACAATAGTCATGAGTGGTTCTCATTGCGTCTATCTACTATCGCTAGTGTCACTATTTTTGAGATTCTCCTCATAGAATCTCCTTTGTGACAGTCACCAGTGGTTCTCACTGTGTTTGTCTACTATCGCTAGTGTCACTATTTTTGAGATTCTCCTCATAGAATCTCCTTTGTGATAGTCACTAGTGGTTCTCACTGCGTCTACCTACTATCCCTAGTGTCAATCTTTTCAAAATTCTCCTCATAGAATCTCTTTCGCAATAGTCACCAGTTGTTTCAGCTGTGTCTGCCTACTGTTGCTTAGGTCATGTCTCCAGATTCCTTTATGGAAGATCTCTCTTGCATCAATCACCAGTCATCCTGGCTGTGTTTATCTACTATCGTTCAGTCCTTCTTAGGTTCTTCATCATGAAGATGCCTCTTTGACCTCAGTCACCAGTCGTTCTGGCTATGTCTGCCTACTGTCATCACCCTACTGAGGAGATTTCTTTCAAACATGTTCTGGACACTGACACTTGACATCAATCCCAAAACATTGAACTCAAAAATGATATACTTTTTTGGATATGCTGAGCATTTTCTTTATTTGATTTGTTTTTCTTTATCATATCCCCTCGAGAAACTCGATGATGTCATCTTTGACTAGATAAGTAATGACTGGGAGCATGACCTTTTCTTTGCTTTCTGTTTGCAGTTTAGTTCTAATAAGTTGATCTATTCCTATAAGAAGGGTGCCCACTATAAGAGCCTCCATCTCATATTGGATGGCCGTGTGTACCTTGACTCCTTTTATATGAATATGCCAATAATGTTGGTTCTTCTCCTTGTTTTTTGGAGTAAACTCTTCATGCTACAGTAAATACTGATACTTGTCCTGCTAAGTGAATGTACAGGTCACTACGAGTATATCTAGTGCACTTCTGTCTCAGGTTACGAATGCAAGGGTCATTACGGATAGAATAAATATTGAATGCTTAGCATAAGATGGATCTCCCATGTGATTGGTGTGTCTGTTATGCAAGCAACATTCATGTCATCCTAGCATTTATGCTCTGATGCTTATGTTAACTTGCTACATTAAAAGGAACAAATGTTCTGGTCATTCTGGCTTCTTGTGCCTCGAATGCTTACATTTAATCTCGACAAACCAATAACATATGTTATATTCATATTTTTATGATTGCAATGTTAGTGGAAATTGTATGACCTATGAGCTTTGTTCTATATCCGATGATGATTAAATATCAAGGCTTGGTAACTAGACTTAGGGTTGCATTTAACATAGTCTTGCATTACATACTTCATTTGCATGAGCATGCAATTCGATGGTCATTCTATTCCTACTCTTTGTAATGAAGGATTGGGGGGCATCTCCACATGTATTAGATTCCTCCATGAATGCACAAGCGTTTAGTTCATCGATTCACACTCCTTAATGGAATCCTTGTCACTGTCAACCAAAAACACACAATACTACGTGAGATGTCAGTCCATACATATGCATTCTATCCAAGTACAACATACATCTCATGTACATCAAAGTAAAGCAAAAAAAATAATGACATGTACACAGGAATACTTAGCTCAAGATGTCGTATATATATATATATCAAAAGAATGGATCAGTACAAAAATGGGCACTACTCGAGCGCAATCGATCAAAAAATGATACATGTAGTGCTGGCACACCAGTCAATACATAGCCAAAGATCAAAATCACAATTAGCCACAGAGCATCTAACTCTATCCTGTACCCTCACCTCTAGGAGGAGTAGGAGTAGTAGGTGGTGGAGGTGACAGTGGCATATCTAGCCTGATAGGAGGTCATGCACTCCTAAACTCTCATGCATACTGAGAAAAGCGCTGCACCTGGAGTGTCTCATTTGGCACTGCACTGGTATATGCAGCATACTAATACGTTGCCCGAGTCAACTAAAACTAGATCTCATCCTATGCTAGCTCCAATCTTTGCTTTGCAATCTCAATGCACTCTCTCCAAAGATCTATATCTCGCTGTCGCCCCACTAGCTGCGTATCTCGAACAGCCACTGTAATATGCAGGTCCCCCAACTATCGGGAGGCTTAAAGGATCTACTCTCGGTACTACCATACCGCATCCTGCACCCCAGCTGTAGGTTGATTCAGCATGTCCTCATCAAGCATCTCAGGTGCTTGCTGCTGTGGTGGTGCCTACTGCTGTGGTGGTGCCTGTGGCTGTGGTGGCACCTGCTACTGTGGAGCCTCCTACTGAGGGGCCTCCTCCTCTATCCTCTTCCTATAACGTCGACTGTGCCCTATCCTACTGCCCTCGACACTGGGTCTGATCCCATTTGACATGGGAGAATCTACATCTACTGAACTCGATGTCGGACCCGTGACCACTGTTGTGGCTGTGGCTGTGGCTGCTATTGCTAGGGCACCTGTCTCTCTACCTAACCTACCATCCCCACTAGATCTATAAAATGTGGGAATGGATGGCTAATAAAAAATGCCTGATATGAAGGCGTCATCCCTACATATACTACCTCTGGCAAGTAGTCCCATTGAACTACAACTAGACTGCGAATATCTATCATGGATTGCCTTGGATCCATCCGTGCTGGCCATCCTCGCTCAATGTCCTTCTGCAACTTGGCATAGGTGCAGTACTCAGTAGAAATGTCTTGTGGTTGGCCATACTACCACCACACTTGTGAGATCACAAATCTCTCGATAATAGATGTCATCCTACCCGCCAAAGGTCGAGAACTAAACATCCATGGTAACTCTTTAGGAGCATCATCCCAGTCCTCTATCTCTTGCCAAGGTCGCCATACAATAGACACCATGTCATCAAGATGTATCCTCCATTGCTCTCTCTTACCCAGGTGGGCCTGGGTAATATGCCCTTTATATTTACATATGTATGGCTCCATGGGCTCTCTAGAATCCTCAAAAATTGGCTCGCATATGGGAAGATGCTCCCAGGCCTAGATCTGCAATACATATACTCCCACTACCATGGTCTTCTTCTCATGGAAGATGACCTCGTGCATCTCATGGAAAAGGTGAGCTAGCATGCACTGACCCCACCCAAAGATCTCAGGTGCCTCTAGCATCCTACGAAGCATGACTCCCCACCCACACTCCAAACCATGCTGTCCTCCGTCAGGACATAAGAAACAACTCAAAAATATAGCTAGCACAGTTGCTAGCCTGTGTGTCAGTCCGTAAGTGTGCATAAGCTCATCCTAGCTAATGGCCCTACCCCTCGGTAGCTCTTGCCCAAATACAATAGACAGTGCCTCTATCCCTGCTTGGAGCACTGTATCATAGACAACTCGAGCGCCATGGAAAGGAATCCACAAAATCCTCCATATGTCCTCTAGTGTGATAGTCATCTCACCCATTGGCAAGTGGAAGGTGTTCGTCTTTGAATGAAAACGCTCAACCAATGTAGTGAGAAGGCCATGATTCACCATCACGGCTGGAATTTAGCACAAAGAAGATAAACCCAATCGAGCAATGTGTGCCCGATCTGCATCATCAAGACTCTGCAATAACTCCCCATATGGTGGGTAATGCAATCTGAATGCAACATCACCAAAAACCTCCTACACGCACAACAAAAATGACAAGAGAAAAAATCAGTATCAAGTCGAAACAATGCATTAGAACAAATTAAAATACAATTTTTGAGTGTGAAAATTAAATTTTTAAACATGACTATCACGGGATTTTGCGCAAAATTTATGAAATCTCTTGCAAAGTTCTCCCAATTTCATGTGAAATCATTCTTTCTTCGCATGAAGAATCACGTCATCGCGCAAAAAAAGAGCTGCTCGCGCTAAAAAAGTGCTGTCCACATGAGAAAAGAGATTTTTGCATGAGAAACTAATCACCTCACCCAAAGAATCTCATTCTTTGTGCAAAACATAATGTCTCCCACGTGAAGATCCTCCCTGCCGCACGCAAAGAAATAGTGCACCCTGTTTCTTTGCACGAAGAAAGAAGATCTTCATGCGAAAGTTGATAAGTCTCATGTGAAGAGAGATTGGACCCCCTAAAAACATGCTAAAACATGCAATAACTGACATTGAAATGCGTAAAAGTGAAAGTGCAAAGGAAGGGAATCGATGACTCATCGGTGGTCCGTAGTCTGCTGGGTGTAAGGAAACTTGGCAACAAAGAATATAACCGTTTCCACATAACCCATAATAGATCTAAAATAAATAGGGAATTAAAATCCACATGCAAGAGAATAGACAACATACCCACAAATGTGACACAAGATATACCCTGGGAAACCCTCATTGAGGGAAAAACCCAGCCTCCAAAAGCATCCATCATCATGTATTATTCAGCAAAAATACCATTGCCATACAACCATGGAAGCCTTCATGGCCATAGCCACAACTGAGCAAACTATGTGAACAAGCATGAATCCACACATCCCATGCCATGCTTTCAACCTTCACAAATGCTCCCTTGGCTAACTTGTGAAGCCTTGTCCTGCTCGACTCTTGCTTTTTGTCTTCTCCTTGTCACTCTCTCTCTCTCTCTCTCTCTCTCTCTACAACAACTACCCTTGTGGCTGCTTATATAGTAGCAAGTCCCACAAAACCACCAAGTGGTATTACATAAACCATGTGCTAAAACCATGTGCTACCTAACCCACTGACCCCACATTTAATATTGGGCATTTAAATCTTTTCTCCAATATTAAATAATTACATGAAATATTTTTACAATGTTACAATACAACTCATCAAGAATATTCCATGGGAATCTTTACATGTTGCACGTCCATCTAGGTACAACATTACATAATAAAAATAAAATAATAAAATAACAATATTATGCAATGTGTGCAACACCCATTATCTCAACACTGGGCGACTGTGACATCTTGTGCCCTTCTATCTGGCATGTTTTCTATCTATCTTATCTTTTTATCAATTGATCAACCTTATAACAACTCTTCTTAGAGTTCGGTGGATAGGTATTGGGACAGTCTAAACCTCAACTCCTGAGGATCAAGCCTCATTCTGGGGATGATTCTATGACTCATGATTGGACCTTGTTATCTTTTATCAATCTTAGATATCTAGGTGTTCTATTTGGATCCTTGAAGGTTAAGCTCCATTCTGGAGATAATCTTCTAAATGCTTTCAATCTCAGGTATCTAGGTTTTCTATCTGGATCCTTGAAGATTAAACTCCATTCTAGAGATAATCTTCTAAATGCTGTCAATTTTAGGTATCTAGATGTTCTATCTGGATCCTTAAAGATTACGCTCTATTTTGGAGATAGTCTTTTAAATGTTACCAATCTTAGGTATCTAGGTGCTCTACTTGGATTCCTTGGGATTAAGCTCTGTTCTAGAGATAGTCCTTAAAAGCTTATCAATTGGTCTCCATGTCATCAGCTTTGGAACCAATCTCATCTTCGCATCATGCTTTCTATTTTTTTTTGAATTGAACGTGCTGCTGGCACATTCATTCAAAGAGGGGCAAAATGTAATACCCCAAAATTGGCTCATTGCCATCATACCAATTCTGGTCTATTTTTGACCAATCCTAAAGTCCTATTCCATTAGGCAAATTCTTATTCAGCTACTCGGTACTTGACTTAATTATCAGATGCAAAAAACCCTAATCTACATTCATCATGCTTATTATTTAATTCCTATAGTATTTACTCATATTAGTCACATTAAACCTATTGATTAATATTTAATTTAATTACTAAGTATTTATACTCTAATTAAATTATATTATATCCTAAGGCTAATGTACTATGGAATTAAATTTATTTAATTTAATAAATGTGCCTATTTTAATTAATTAAACAAAATTATTTAATTAAATGGAGAACTTACTTCTAATCAATTAAACAAAGTTATTTAATTAAATGGGAAGCCATTCTTAATTAATTAAATGAAGTTATTTAATTAAATAAGAAAAGTGTCTCTAATTAATTAAATAGAATTATTTAATTACATAGAAAAGGTAATTATGAGAGCATATCTCATTTTATTAAATTAAATATCTCACCAAAATCTCTCTTTAGTTCAAAAAAAGAAATTCCCAGTTCACTGCTGATCAAATTAGAAGTGACCCAGATCATTTTCTTTTACACTAAAGTCTATCTGAGTTGACTGACTCTTACACTTAGATCTAAGTTAGTTAACTCCCTTTAATTTGGAAATCTTCCTTTATGATTGAACTTCATCTTCAATCTTGACCGTTGATCAAAATCAATCTTGACTGTTGATGGATTCCAAGAAAGTCTATTTAAGAGACCTTCATCTCTTCATTTTGGGAGAGGTTGAATGAGAATTTGCATTGATTTTTTGTTGGATTGTGCATTCATTTGAGCTTATTATTTTCATAAGATATTCATTTTCTAGTTTAATCTCATCTATCATAATATGCATACATTTTAGCATATCTTTCTTTTACATGTTCTTAGATTAAACGTGCATACTCCATTCTAGATTAATTCACATTCTCATATAGATTAGTCACATTTTTTTTTAAATCCTTCGTTCGTAAAGGGTCTGGTTGCTTAACACCTTAAATATGAGGATATCTAACAAGCAATTCCCTTTAGATAGAAGGCAACAGGTCGCCTTGCTGGTTGATTTTTGAATGAACAATCCAATGTTCATTCCGAGATGAAACTGCAAATAAGGACCATGTTGAAGTGTGTGTGTTAGCATAGGCTGCATTTTCACATATACAAGAACAACCACTATCTATAATCCATGTATCATTTCTACTCATGTGAGAAATAAGTGCCATTTCTTCATCATTATTAGATTCATCTTTCACAACAATGTAGACAATTTCATCTTCTTCTTCATCATCAGAATCATTAGAATCTTTAGCCATGAAACATGTTTTCTTAACTTTATCCTTGAATTATTTGAAGTCTTTCTTGCCATTGTACTTGTGACCTTTTTTCTCATCCTTGTTCTACTAATTTGGGCACCTAGCAACAATATGTCCAATTTCTTCACAAGAAAAATAGATTAGAGGAACCTTACCTTTGTATTTCCCTTTGCCTCTTGAATATTTTCCTGCTAGTAGAGCTTCAACCACCTCAAGATCACTGTCTAAACTTTGTTTTGATTCTTCATCACTATCTGACTGTAGATCCTTTTTCTTCTTCCCTTTTTCTTTGAGTGAAAGCTTGGCTTCAAATATTGATTCAATGTTCTTGGCAGCTAGAACATAATTATCATAGTTGTCTAGCTCAAATGCAGTCAATCTTCCAACTATGGCCTCTAAATTTATCTTGCGATTTTCTTCACATCTTCTTTCTTGAATTGTAGAGACTCTGATTGCATAGATAGGAAGTAGAGTTCTAAGAACTTTACTTATAACTATCTCCTCATTGATATCTCCACCAGATGCTTTGATAGCACTAACACATGCTTTGACTCTTTCAAGATACTTTGCGCAATGTTTTCATCTTCTCTAATCCTCATTTGATCAAATTGACCTCTCAAACTTTCTGCTTTGGCTCTTCTCACATTATCATCTCCTCCATAGATCTCTTTTAGCTTGTTCTAGATTTCAAAGGTAGTTTTGCAATCTTTGATGTCATCAAATTCTTCATAAATCAGAGTAGATGCTATATTTATCATCATGTTGTTGTGAGTCTTCTTTTCAGCAATATCATTGATAGATAATGTACCAGCAAGTTTTGCATAATTTTCATCAAGATACTTTAGTCCTGAATCACCAATAGAAGCCAGATGAAGTCTCATCAGTCCTTGCCATGCTGAGAAGTTGTCCTTGTTAAGTCTTGGAATTTTCCTCTTGTAAGACATTCTGATCTTTGGCTTAGATCCTTGAAATCTTTTCCTGTAAGTACCAAAAGCTCTGATACCAATTGTTGGGATTAAAGATAGAGTAACTGAGAGGGGGGGGTGAATCAGTTATTCAAAAAAACTTTAATCATAGATCCCTTAGATGTCTTAAAGATCTAGTTTCTGCTGATACTCGATAAACATAATAAAAATGCTGTAACTCGATAAATTAAATTGTTACTTATCTTCAAGCAATCGTGCAAGCAATTGAAAACAAAATGAACACAAGAGACACCAGATTTAATGTGGAAACCCAATATGGAAAAAACCACCAAGTAACTAGTTACCAATTTTCACTCTTTTGAAGTGAGCCCTAGTAGGAGCCAACCCTTTTAAAGGTTACAATACACACTGTTAGGTGTGACCTTGTTAGAGGATTTTGATCACCTTGTAAGGAGTGGCCTTGCTAGAGGTCTTTAGAATAATTCAACTGAGTTGTCACTTTGTTAGAGGATTTACAAAATGGCTATTAAACCAACTCTGTTAAGAGATTTGAAATTACTAGTAGAATTGTTAGAAAGCAACAATGAATTGACCTGAACAAGATGCAATTGAATTTTCTAATTACATGTCTCTATTCTGCATCATTGGATCCTCCTTGATCAAATATGGCTTTACTTCTCCTCAATGATCTCTGATCATCTTTCAAATTCACTTCCACAATAATCAGTCCTCATATCACATTAATTACACTTGCACAGTTAGAATTTGCAACTTGACCTCTTTTTTTATACCATTCATATTATCAAGTCAGCTCATTCTCATGTTACATTTACCAATAATCCATACATCAGTTGGCTACAAATATTACTTAAACAAATAGACATTATTTCAAAAATTAATGAAATCCTTCACTGGCCGACCCTTCTTGGTAAATACCACTTCCAGAGATTTCTTGAGTTAACCATCTTAACTTGGTTAACATTGCATCATCTGCAAAATCCTTTGGCTATTGAGTTGACTCGGTAAGAACTGAGTTCCTTCTCTATCCGTGAGAGCTTTGTAAGAACTGTTTCTTCCATATTTCCCTTTGATGATCAAGTGAGCTCGATAACAACTAAATTTCCTTGCTTAACCTTTAAAGCTTAGTAACAACTATCTACTTGGTAGACACTGCAAATTTTCTTTACTAATCTTTTGGGCTCGTTAGACTCTGTCTTTTGACCATCTGAGCTCGGTAGACTCTATCTTTTGCCTTGCTGACCATCTGAGCTCGGTAGTCTCTGTCTTTTGCCTTGCTAACCATCTGAGCTCGGTAGACTCTGTCTTTTGCCTTGCTGACCATTTGAGCTCAGTAGACTCTATCTTTTTCCTTGCTAACCATCTGAGCTTGGTAGACTCTATCTTTTGCCTTGCTAACCATCTGAGCTTGGTGGACTTTGTCTGATGACTGTTATGACATTTGTGTGACATCAAAGACAACACACAATTGAACAATTGTATCCAATAGAACTATCATATATTTATTTAATAAAACATGGACACAATATAGAATATCAAGATGCTTACTCTATTGCTTGATTATAACATAAATGTCTCAAAACAAAACATCTACCTCTCCTAGAAACAAAAGTTCCAACTTATTTAAAGGAAACTAGGAACAACAAAATGCCTAAAAACTAGGTCTTCCATTGCATAGCATAACAACTTTTAGCTTTAAGAGTGACAACATCATTTATGCAAGAAGATAAACCACATTCAATGATTAAAAAATATAGGAACTCTCAGAAACTAAATTATGTTGGACTAAATCAACAACCAAGACTGATGGAAGGAGTGGAGCTATAAATGAACTCTGAAACAATCACTTGCCTTGAAAGACCCACTCATCCTTTAGTCCACAATCCTTGTTTGACTTATTCTTCCTAGAAAAGGTTAACACAACAAAATCCAAAACATGAATCCAAGGCATAGATCATAATAAATTTTTCCTATTTAAATGTAGCCTTTTCACACAATTTCAGGAGGTCTACCCATTAAAGCTTGGTGAGAAAATATACAAGATTTATCATGGCATTCATTAATCTAGATATATATTTAGTATTTTAAGTTTCATAAGCATAAAATAGACATATAGTTAAAACTTATAAACATAGAAGATTGTATCATGTTCATGAAAAAACATAAAAACCATAAGATATGCAAGTATGTACTTTGAAAATCATAAACAAAAGATCCCAAAAACTTGACTCTTCAATCCCCCTAGCTTAGCCATTTGCTAGTCTCACAAAAAATAAATTCTTTAACCTGGCTACCATCCTATAGTCAACACCTATGCTCTATCTAGATCCTCCCTCTATGAAACTCTAGTAGAGCCCTTTTGTTTTCCTGTGGTTCTTACACCTGTCCTCTTCCTCTTGCATGGTAAAATCATCTAGACTATCTGAATTTTCAAGTAATGGAGATAGTAGCAATGGAGGTTGAAAGGTTAATGGAATCCAAAAACTCTCTCTCTCTCTTCCCAAAGAAATGTACCAAGGAGTACACTGGGTTGCCATAACAAAATTAGAGGTGAATGTGGTTCTCTCTTTCTCATTTCCTCAAATAAACTGTTCCAGTGCCAATATATGGAATTTCTAGCCTTAGGTAGTTCAATAGTCACCATCTATTCATATGTATTAAATTCTTGATGCCTCATTGGATAGATGATCTTACTACTTGATTTAGAGGGAGCTATTCTTAACCAGCTATAATAGAGAATCCAAGGATCCTTGGCTTCAGGTCTTAGGAACAAGGGAATGTATGACTCTAAATTTCTATACACTCTACCTTGAGTGTTCCAACTAATTTCATTCTGTGTCTAGGACATGAAGGGTCTAAGTTTAATATCCCTAGCATAAAGTATGGGATTCCAAACATGGTCATCTAGAACTACAAGATTGTGGAGATAAAGTTCACTTAACAAATTTTTGATGGTTGCAAGGGAGTTATGGAAAGCTCAAAAAAATTGGATAGGCTCTTGTAATGAGGTAGTCCTATCCCACATAAAGTAGGTCATTTGATAGTTCAAAAACTATTCTTTAAGAAATAAAGCATAAACAGGCGATGGGGATCTACAACCCATTAAGTCAGGGATTAAGGATGTAATTTTGTCAAGCTTTACACTTAACTATTCTACCTTTTCCTCCTAAACTAGTGTTTCCTGATAGTGATTGTCTATGATTTTGGTTAGTTCTTTCTTTTGTTGTTTCTACTCTTCTCTTAGAATTTAATTGCTTAACCAATGGGAAAATAACATCAAACAAAGAGGTTGGCCTAGACTGAGCTGCTATTGAATTATGGTGAGAATTATTTACTGCTTGAGGAATAGATGACTACCCTTGTTAGCACTTGTCCTTTTAAAAGGATCCATCCAAATAATCATAGCTTTATTAGGATTAGAGCATTGTTGAGCTATTGAAGCTAATGTTTCTAATCTTTCATTCAAAAACTATTCGACCACCCTATTGATAAAGCCCATATCGACAGCTAGATTTTCTTCGTAGGGATCCCTCACTACTAGAGGAGATTCTATTGTAGGAGGAAATGCTAGTTCATTTGCTCCCCTAATATAACTATTAGAATCATCACTTCACGAATCATCTCCCTAAAAATTCTTAGAGGCTGGTCATTGAAATACATAAGCCCACTCCTTCAAGTTTGAGTCATCTCTGATTGTAATGACTTCTGCATTCTCAAGCTTATCAAAAACCTTCTCCATTCTATCATTATGCTAGATATTTTCATTTTCTCCTTCGTTCAGCTTAGAATCTTGGGTGACATGAAGTTCTTTATCAGGAATCTCCTTAGTTGGTTTGGTTCTTTGCCTATTACTTTTTCTTAATGGAGTTTCCTCCTCTTTTGGGGCTTTCTTTTTTCAGGAAGTGCTCTTGGCTGTAGGAGGTACCTTAGCCTACTGACTAGTACTAGCATTAATTTTTCATTTCTTATGCTCTAGGAAAATTGTTTCTACCATAGAGGTAACTTCATCCTTCTTTTCAGGAGTCTCCAATTCCTCTTCATGAACTATTCTTAAAGGAGAGGAATTAGTAGTATTAGGTAAGTCAGAGGAATTAGGGCTTCTAACCTTATCTTCCTTTTTCTTTGGGTGAAGAAAATTGTCTAGTTTCGATAATTTTTTTTCTAATCCCCTTAGAAGTTTTGACCCTCTGACCTACTCTACACCCAACTGGATTTGGGATAGGCTCCTTAAACCCTTGCACCAAAAATTCCTCCCAGGAAATATCTGATTGTTCCTTTAAAGATTTTTTCCACTATCAACTTAATTAGGCAATGGTGGGAGATAGAGTTCCATCTACCCTCTTGTACTAGTATGGCTTGTTTTGACAAAATGCCAAGTACAAAACTAGGTACATTGATAGTTCTGATATCATGCCAAAGAAATCAAAAATTTGAAATGAACAACATACATAAATGAGTATTGCCCTTCATAGGTGAAATACTTAATGATAAATATTGCACATTGTGGAAATAGTTCAGGAAGAGATAGTCTACTAGTACCTTGTTTCTTATTAATATCAAGCTTTGGATCTCCATGTAGAGTGAACTAAGCTTTGGCAAAAATTGGGTCAAGATTCTCTATAAATTCCTCACCTTCTAACAGTAATCCCATAACTTCTGCCAAAACTATTTGAGAAAACAACACCTTCAATCCTTTAACTGTTACCACTTCAGGGTAAAAGCACAAACCTGTGTCACCCTTTTATAAAGAAAAAGGCTAACAAAAGTATAATTGTTCACCTTTAATGAAATAAAATTGGTATTATTATTTTGAACTTGAAAATGAAGTAAACTAATGAAATGTGTAGAAATAGATGAAATTTTGAAATTATAATTTTTAATAATTATTTGGAATAAAAATTGATACATTATCCTAATTTTTATACATAATTTTTTAGCTGTTGAAAAATGCTAAAAATTAGGGGTCTAGTTCCCACCACAAAATTATATGGAAATAAACTTATTTAACTTTGATCTTAGACTATGTTATAGATAACATACTTAGCTAGAACATTCAAAAATAAAAATTGGATTTAGACCTATATTTTCTCTTGTATAATGATTCAAATTTCAACTCACCTAAAATTGATAGTTTTCATCTCTCACCACATTTTTGAAAACAAATTTATTCTAACAAGGACAAAAATTATATATTGTAGAAGAAGGCTCTCTCCTCTAGAATGTCATATAATTTTTAAATTTTTTTATATGATTTAATATTTTTTTCTTTGTCAAAATTGACATATTTTTGAGTGTTAAAATGCGTGCTTGTAGAATTTTTAATTACAATATACTATATCTAATTAAAACACTATAAAATCTATATGAGAATGTTTTTGACTCTGAACTCTATAAAATGATATTTATATGTTATTAAAAAGATATCATAAAAAATATTAAGAGTTATTGAAATGCCACCTTTTTGATTTTTTTAAAAAAGTAATTGGATACAAACTAGTATAAAACATGCATTTAATAGACATTTGCAATTGGAAAAGTGTGAGACCATATATATCTTAGCTAGAATGAATTTATCTAGATCATATGTTTGAAAAAAATAATTTTTAGATATAAATACTCAAATTCCATCGTTCTAAAAAGTTAGCCTGAAAGGTGGTCCACAATTTTGTACTTTTACCCTTCATTTTTTAAGGAGTTGAGAAATTGAAATTCAACCTCGTCATCTTAGCTAGTTAGCTTTTGCACTAATCTGTCCATCCCCTTGCTTGAAAATATGACCTACAATTTTGGTCTTCGGGAAATGTATTATGCACAATAGGCTCTCTTCAAATCAGGTCTCCTCCCATCATATAATTCCCAGGGTACCCAGAACAAAGTTGTAGTAGAGAACAACAAAAAACCACAACTATGGCAAGAAAACTTGAAATAACAGGTTATAGGATGAGTTTAAATTTAAGCATTTGGTGAGTAATGAAGATCAAAAAAAACTTATGAGTAAAATAAATGCAAATTTCCACATTATCATTTCATAATTACTCATAAATACATTCCTTATAAATTGTACACAACATATCTTGCCACCTTAGCAATATACGTGCAAAAAATAACATGCAACAAAAGGATTTCAAAAAATGTCAAATCATTGGTAGGAAATGCAAGTACGACAAGGGAAAGATAAAAAATAAAAAGATTGCATAAATATAATGAGAAAACTAATATAACTCCCCCAGGTAAAATAATACAAGTGGTCCCCTACTTGCAACACTGACAAGGTATACAAATTTTTTTTGGAAAAATAAATTAATAACATATACCTTGGAATTGTGCTAACTGGAAGTGCTAGCGACATGGTAGCTGCTATCCATGAATGAAAGAAATGATGAGATGGATGGGTGAAAAACTAGAAATGAAGTGGAAATTTATTATGGAGAATTAACTTTTGCAATGAAAGTGTTTATTACGATAGTGACAAGAACAACTAGAGTGAGGAAGGCAAATGAGAAAAAAGCTCATTAGGAGATGCTATAGGAACTCCTCCTTACTCTTTGGTTTGTCATATAATTTTGTGACCATTGACCAAAAATTTGAACTGAACATGATCCTTAGTGGAGAGTTGGATCACTTCATTTGGAAAGACTACAATAATTCCATATGGTCCCAACCATCTGGTTTGAAATTTGCTAGGATTATGTGGATACCTAGAGTCATAAAGGAGTGCCTAGTTACCAACAAATTTTTTTTTTCCTGAGCATACTTGTCATGCCATTTCTTGGGCCAATTTTGTATTAATTCTATTTTAAGCTCCTTGTAGTCGATACAAACTCCCCACTTCTCTCCTTTCTTAGGTACTAAAAAAAGAGGGGAGACCCATTGACTATTTGAGATTGGAGAGATGAAGCCAAAATTTAACAACTTCTGCAACTCATTCTTGATTCTATCCCTAAGATCTGGGTTTATCCTATCTTGAGGTTGGTGAATAGGTTTGAATTCAAAGCTTATATAAATTTTGTGAGTGCAAAGCTAAGGGTGTAGGTCTTTCATGTCAGTATAATTCCAAGCAAAGGTTGATTGATGTTGTTTAAGAAACTACAAGATTTTTGACCATTAAAAGGAAGTCAAAGCAGTGTTGGCACTTAATTCCTTATCTGAGCTAACCACTATCTTGGTAACCGTTTCTTCCATGATCAATTGAGCAATTGGGAAAGAATCCATTTCATGAGGTAGCAATGTATGAATAGATGTTTAAGTGTTTGAATATTGTAGAGCATGAATAAGTGGTAGCAAAGTGTTAATAACACAGTTACCTTGGAAACACACCTGGGGTTTCCTCTCCATATTCATTCAGAATAATGGAGGAATGATCTCATCTTCCCCTTAGAAGCTATAAAAGGTTCCTTGAATATCATCATTAGCTGATGAATGAAAATGATCTTTGGTTTAGTATCATCCAAATCTGGCTAGATGATCTAATCATCTTGTAACAAAGGTTGAGCTAGGGAATATAGATTTAGATGTTTAGTGTTGACTCCATTAGATACAGTCATTTTTCCAAAGCAACAAGCTATATAGGCATCAACAGTAGCCAACCAAGGTCTACCTAGGTTGTTGGGTATCCTCTCATGTTAGGCTTTGGGGAAAGGACAAAAAAGTCAACCAGATATTCCTAAGAATTAAAGGTAATCATAACGTCTTCTACCATCCCATTAGGTGTAATGGTGAAACTATCAGCAAGTTGCAAGATGGTGGGTGTTTTCTTAATAGCTTTGGTATATGCAAATACTTCTTTTATGGCTCCTAACAAAGGAATTTTTACTACCATTTGCTTCATTTGCGTAAGTAAATCTAATAATACATGATTTTCCACTGGCTTGACGTGTTCCTCCAACCTATGAGGAGATGGAGGTTCTTGTGCTGTAGGAATAGTAGGAGCAGTAGGTTGGATTGGTATCTCAGTTGGCTCTGCTAAAGTATTTGCAACCTTGGTAATAACAGGCTACTGTGGAGAAGGAAGAGTTGTTCCATATCTTAAATGGATGTTATTTAGGGAAATTTCATAGCTTTTCTGCTTTTTTGGGATTAGGAGCAGGTTGAGTAGGCAATTGAGTATGTTTAGGGGAAGTGATATTGGCTATAGGGGGAGGCATCAAATCTTGCTGACTTGATTGGTTAGACCAACTATGTGGTTGTTGCCACCCCCAATGGGGCTATTGCCAACTATTATTTCTACTAGATCCATTATGATGTTGGGTTTTCCATGCATAATTACTATTAAAATTGTGAAGAGTATCTTGGGGCATTCTTGGTTTTAGAGCCCATGGCCTCTGCTAGGAAATCTAGAGGACCTCTCCATTCTCATCAATGGATTTGAACTAAATAGGCATAGGTTGAGATTCTAGGCTTGCAACAGACTCACACAGGAAATTCTTTTTCTTCTCCCTATAATGTCAACAATATTATGCAATCATTGCATCAAATTCATCTCTCTTTCTCCTTGCTTGCATTGTATCCAATTGAGTAGTAACATCATTAATGATGTCCTATTTAAAGTCTAACAATATTTTGGATAACTCCATTTTGGACACACCTCTTTTATTAGACTTATGAGGGAGGTCTCTCAAGCCTCTTCCTTTCTTGATAGTAGCTCTAGAATAGTTAAGGCACATACTCTTTCGATGATGGTGGTGAAGGCTATTGGTCATTGGTATCAACAAACACATTCTCAAATGGTTCTTCTTTTTGTGGAATTCTAATGGGTTCCCTCAGGTTCTAGATTGAGAACATCAAATTGTTCTTCCTAATTAAGATTAGGTAGGAATCACCCAAGATGGTCCCAAATCCTAGCATGCAAAATTAAGAAAAATACAAACTAACTTAATGACTACTGGGTTGAACTAAATTAACACCATCCCCAACAACGATGCCAAAAATTACTAGTTAGAACAATATCCTAGTAACACAAGGATTGGACATCCTTAAATAATGATTTATTGTTGAAATTCATCATGTTTCTACTTAGAACATCATGCTAGGCTCATTTACTATATTAGTCTTGGAATGTAAACTTGAGATAGTGATTGTAAAGTTTATGCTCTAGTTCTCATTAGTCATTACTTACTAAGGTAAAAGAAGTTGCTACAAGAAACTTATACTAGAAACTAAACTTATAGATTAAATAAACAATGCTCTGGAAATAAACGTATGCTGTAGGACACAGTCAATGGTTCTGCTACTAGTGATTACATGAACAACAATACTTAACAACTCAAAAGAAACTTAACTGAATTCTACCTAAGCATGAACAAATAATTCACCTTCCATGTGGGCCCCCATGGAAGTGTGAATGAATTATAACTTAGAGATAGAAGCGAAGAAATATCATATATATATATATATATATATTCAATAAAACATGGACACAATATAGAATATCAAGATGCTTACTCTATTGCTTGATTATAACATAAATGTCTCAAAACAAAACATCTAACTCTCTTGGAAATTGAAGTTCCAACTTATTTAAAGGAAACTAGGAAAAATAAAATGCCTACAAACTAGATCTTCCATTACATAGCATAACAACTTTTAGCTTCAAGAGAGACAACATCATTTATGCAAGAAGATAAACCACATTCAATGATTCAAAAGTATAGGAACACTCGACAACTAAATTGTCTTGGACTAAATCAGCAACCACAAAGTGATGGAAGGAGTGGAGCTATAAATGAACTTTGAAATAGTCACCCACCTTGAAAGACCTTCTCATCCTTTAGTCCGTGCTTCTTGTTTGACTTATTATTCCTACAAAAGGTTAACACAACAAAATTCAAAACACAAATCCAAGGCATAGATCATAATAAGTTTTTCCTATTTAAATGTAGTCTTGTCACACAACTTCAAGGGGTCTACCCATTAAAGGTTAGAGAGAAAATACAAAAGATTTATCATGACATTCATTAATCTAGATATATATATTTTTATTTTCTTTAAGTTTCATAAGCATCAAATATACATATAGTTAAAACTTATAAACATAAAAGACTGTATCATGTTCATGAAAAACCATAAAAACCATAAGATATGTAAGTCTGTACTTCAAAAATCATAAAAAAAAATCCCAAAAACTTGACTCATCAAAAACCTCTTTGAAGTGCCTAAAGATGTGATATTTATGCACTTTCAAGTCATGTTGAGGAAAGATCATCTGTGCTAATAAAATTGATACAAGAAAAAGAAGATTTGCACAATCCATATGAAACCGCTCAATTTTGTTTCTAGATTTGATTGTGTGAATATGTTTTTTTGTATCAATGTTTTGAATCACACTCTATGATCTTTCTCATGATGCTTCCTCTCATCCTGATGATGGATCGTAGAGTGTGATCCAAAATTATGATGCAAAAAAATATTCACACAATCAACTCCATAAACATAATTAAGAACCGATACAACTGGTAAGTTTGGGTACTGAAGAAAATTTGCACATCATACATCTTGCACAATCATTTTCATCTGAGAAGAAAGAAGAGTTTACTACCTTCTTCCAGGAAAAGAAAAGAAATTTCGTATGGATATAATTTGATATGTTGGGTTTAGAACCTGATCTCATAATCCATCACTTGTCCATTGCACTAGGTATGAAGGATATATAATATAAATTCTGGAAGATGCATCTGCATGTGGCACTTTTAGTGAAAGTTGAAGTGGAGAAACTACTAAAAGCCAGATTCATTTGAGCCATTGACTATGCTAAATGGATCTCCAACATAGTGCCAGTTTCTAAACATGACAAATCATAAGAGTCCACACTGATATCTAGGACTTAAAAAGAACATTCCCAAAGGATGACTTTACACTACCTAACCTTGACATGATAGTGGATATGACAATTGGGTATGAGATGTATTAATTGATAGATGGTTTCTTTGGGGAACCCACAATAGTGGGTTACACTTTATTGGAGGAATAAATTCCTCCAAAAATGTGCAAGACAAATTTTTGGCCCCAAAACTTTCAATAGAAAGTAATCACATAGTTTTGATAGAAACTATAAAAGTTTTGATTGAAACTACTTTTGAAGGTAGTTTTGATAGAAACTAACTAAACATTAAAAAACCTAGCCTAAATAGTTTCGATAGATAGAAACTATTTAGTTAGTTTCTATTGAAACTAACTAAACACAAAAAACTAGCCTAAATAGTTTCTATAGAAATTAGTTTCTATCGAAAATAACTAAAAGTAGTTTCTATCAGAACTATTTAAAAACTTTCGATAGAAAGTTGGTTTCTACCAAAACTAGCAAAGTAGATGGATTTTACAAAGTATATAATATTTTTAGTTGTTTTAATGGTTTCCAAACTCAATTGCCAAGTTCAGATGGAGCATTAAAGATTGTCATTTTGTATGACACAAGTATTTGTAATGAGCTTTCTGATGACTATGGATTTGATACATTTTGAATTTTTTAGGAATACATTTTTTTACATTAATTGAGTAGAGTCTTGTTATAAAAAATAAACCCTTATATTGGATGCTTGTGGAAAAACAGTAACTAAGAGATTTTTTTTTTGAAAAATAACTACAGCCTTTGTATTCAAGTCCTCTTTTAATAAAATAAATAAATTTTTAAATCAAGTAAATATATAATAAGTTACATGTGCCAAAATCCATGTGTGTCCAAATTAGTGTTAGTTCAACTTTAAACTTTGATAGAATATGAAATACCAATGATAAAGATATCAAACCACCTCCATGGTTTTGATATGGATGTTAGCAAACTAAATTCAAAAGAATTGCGTTGATATCTATTGTAGAAAAAAATTTGGGTGTCAAAAATAGTGTCACTCTTTAAAAATTAGGTTTTTGATAACATACCAATTTTCATGGGAGAAAAATAATTCAATGAAATCAATTAAAAAATAAATAAAAATAAATACATTGAGAATTTACACAAAAATGTTGGAATTACTTTAGAATAATTAGGAGTGGGAGGGGGGTGAATCAGTTATTCAAGGTCCAGATGTACAAAATAAAATTTTTCACAATGTAGTGAACCCATAAAACATTCATACCCATGGATGCATTCATTGTATATTTACTAAAACTTATATGTTATTGTCAAATCAACTTGTAGAAATGTAAAGCATGAAACACAACACATTCATCAACGCTCTTGACATAATGATTTATGTGGAAACCCAATTTGGGAAAAACCACCAGTAATATGCTACTCCTTTTCACTCTTTTGAAGTGATGCCATATGAAAGGCCAACCTTGTTAAAGGTTACAATACACAATGTTAAATGTGACCCGGGTAAGGGATTTCAACCACCTTATGAAAAGTGAGCCTTGTTAGAGGACTTTAGGCCATTCACTTGGAATGTCATCCTATTAAAGGATTTTCCAATGACTGTTAGGTCAACCTTAATCCAAAGGATTTACCCTAGACTGATACAATTGTTAGAGAGTAACAGTAGAGCTTTGATATGATACAACTTAAAAGTTCACTTTCATATTACAGATCTTTGTTTAGTCCTTAATTCTACTTGGCTTTCATACTTTGCTGCTCTAATAGCTTGTTCACCCTTCAAGAATTCATCTCCCTAAGCCTTCTTGCTTGGTATGCCATTGCAGACTCTTCTCTTGGGTCACTTGATGAAGCAAAACCCTTAATTCCTTCTCCTCCTTAGGTTCTCGCACATGACACCAACCTCTCTAACTCCCTTACTTCATGACTAGACATTCCTATATAAAGGAAATTAGAATATTTTCCTTCTTATTATCCATCATCTAAATTAGGGTTTTGGATGGATTAGGTAGGATACAATGTATCTAACCCATATCTTTTCTATTCTAGAAATTTCTCCTAGAATCCATTTGAATTTGCCTAAAATTGGTTTATATCAAATTTTGTGCCACTAGCTCATCAATTTTATCTTCCTCCTAGTTCACAAGTTCTAAGAAAACAAACTTGTCGGCTTAGATTTGGAAAATCTTTGATCTTTATCATAATGCAATAGCTCAACATTATCAATCTTCTAATGCTTGACACATACTACATTACTCAGAAACAAGTATAAAATGACTTGGCATCAACTAGATTTTATTGGTGCTAGACATCAACTAAAATTTACTCAGCATCAACTGTCTAGCTCGGTATCCACTAGAATTTGCTTTCACTCGGCTCCAATTGACTTTCTGCTCAGCTTGCACTAACTTTTCTCGATACCTACTATGCACTTGGTCAAGCTTGGTAGACAAATTTTATTTAACTTATTCTTCTAAACTTTCTAAGTGTAGCTAGCCATTTTGTAACCTTAAGTATATCATCAATACATCATGTCATCACTGTCTTAACTGATCCCTATACTTCATTACATAATAATAACTCAACCTTTTCTCTAGGTTCTTTTGTTACATCTTGTTGATCAAATCCTCTTCATCAATCAACTAAGTGATAATACTTGAATCTTATAAGTAATTGTCTTCCTGGAAAATAGTAGGTTCAATATCAGTGACAAAATAATGACTGAAACACATAATCTTCTTCAATAATCTCCTTCTTAACAATCTCTTTTCCAATGATCTTTTCAATTAGATATCAACAATCTCCCTCTTTGGCATTGATGGCAAACCAAACTGATCAACCTATATCATCAAATGATGAACATCTTGTTCAACTAAACTAATTAGGTTAAGATAGTAAGGCAATACCAAAGAAAGAACTTGTATTCCTCTTTCAACAACTTCAATCTTCTGATTAGGTTACAAAATCTCTTCCTTAAAACTCCCTCTAAGTGCCTTCTTGTATCTCCCTCTTACTAGGTAGATTAGGATTTCTTCCTCTCTTTTTTTGGCTCTCTAATCAATGTATTCCTCTCTTGTTCTAACTTGATTCATGATATTTTTCTCCCTCTCTTATCAACAACTTAGTTTAGGACTTTCTTCTACTTTTCTCTTAATCTTTCGATGACTACTTTCTCCACTTTTCTCTTGCACTTAAAAAAAAAAACTCTTCTTGTGATGATGATTAGTTTAATGTACTTTCTCCCTCTTTGACAATAATGCCAAAGACTTATACCAAATTTTTTTTTGTCATCCTTAAAATATGTCAATATAAGCTTTGTAGTTTCCTTATTTTCTCCCTCTGTCACCTTGCTTGTGACTGATTTGAAGTATCAACTTTGTGATTTCTTTAGACAGTTCCTAAAGTAAGATCCACTGCATCAATTTTTATTATATGAATATCAAATTGTTTGACGTAGGGCACGACTTATATTTCTTACATAGCCTTAGATAGGGGTATCACCCCTAGTTTACCTCTTAGATACTCATGAGCATCCTTAGGTAATGTTTTTGTGAAGATAGCAACAATTTTCTCCTTTGAGTTAACATATTCCATCTTCACCTCTTTGTCTTGAACTAACTCTCTTACATAGTGATACTTGATTGCAATGTGCTTTTTCTTTGTTGCATCATTGGATTCTTTGATATATTGATAACACTTGTATTATCACAATAAAGTATCACTAGTTCTATGATTTCTTCCTTCATTCCTTTGAGTAGCTGTTTGATCCATACAATGTTTTTGTAGTTTATAGTAGCAACAACATATTATGCTTTAGCAGTATATTGGGAAGCACAACTTTGTTTCTTGCTTGTCCATGTAACTAGTCTCTTGCCTAAGAAAAATGCTCATCCACTGGTGCTCTTTTTGTCATCAATATTTCCAGCCCAGTCAACATCAATGTAGGCTCTTAGGTCAAACCTTTCATTCTTCTTGTAGTATAGACCAAACTCTTATATTCCTTTCAAGTATCTCATTACTCTTTTCACAGCCATTAAGTGATTCTCTCTAGGATTAGCAAAGAATCTTACAACTATCCCCACAACTAATGCAATATCAAGTTTGCTATGTACTACATATTGCAATTTTCCAATCATAGACTTGTACAGTGTCTGATTCACCTTAGTTGAATCATCATTCTTTGACAATTTCTATCCTGTCACCATAGGTGTACTAGTTTGGAATTGTCTAATCCAAATGTCTTCAATATTTGTTTGACATACTTTGATCGAGTGATGTATATTTCATACTTCATCTAATATACTTGCAATCCCACAAAAAAATTGATTTCTCCAAACATAGACATTTCAAATTCTTGCTTCATCTAATTTGCAAAATCTCTACATAAAGCATCTTGTCCTTCAAATATGATATCAGCAACAAATATTTTAGATAGAAAAATACCTTTTTCTTTTTCTGCACCTTTATGTATGGATTGTTGTTGTCATCAATCCTTTCAAATCCAATCTTCACAAGATAAGTATGAAGTCTCTCATACCATACTTTTGGTGCTTGCTTCAATCCATATAGGGCTTTGTGCAATCTACATACCATTTTCTTGTTGTTACCATCAAAAAATCCTTCTAGCTATTCTATGTAGACTTCCTCTTCTAGTATGCTATTTAGAAATGTAGATTTAACATCCATCTAATAAACATTGAAACCTTGGTAAGCAGTATAAGCAAGTTGAGTTCTTACTCTTTCCATTCTTGCAATAGGGGAAAATGTCTCAGCATAATCAATTCCTTCTTCTTGTGCATATCCTTTGCAAACTAATCTTGCTTTGTTTCTTGTCACTTCACCATTCTCAGCTAGCTTGTTTTTGAATACCCACTTGGTGCCAATCACATTCTTGTCTACTGGTCTAGGGACTAGACTCCATATTTTCTTTTTCTCTATCTGCTGAATCTCTTCTTCCATGGCCCTATACCAATCATCATCTTCTAATGCATCTTTCACTATTTTGGGATCCTTCATGCTTAACAATCATGATTCACTTCTCAATCTATTTCTTATGATTGGCCTTGCATCTTTGTTTCCAATGATTTGATTAGTAGGATGATGCCTTTTGACATATTTAGACAATCTTGGCTCAACTCTTGTTTCTGCAATTTGTCTTTCAGCTTCAGTGTCATTGTGTACATCTCTCTCAGGTATCTCAACATCTCTTTCATGTGTACTGATCTCAAAATTAAAATGTGCATTTTTTCATTCTACAACTCAACATCTAAATGCAACTCAATTCTTGAATGCAACTCGGTATTCATAGGATGTGACTTGAAGTTATTGAGACTTGCTGTTGGTTTTTAACTTGATTTTCAACATCTTCTTCAGTAGGCATTCCTTCATAGAAGTATAAAAGTGATTTTTATTCTTTTGGTTCTTTCATAGGTTCAGCCTCATGTACTTCTGTAAATTCATAAAAATTCATATTTGCACTTTCCACAATTTTGTTAGTGTTATTATTTAAACACTTATAGGCTTTACTTCTTGTGGAGTATCCAAAGAATATACCTTCTTCACTTTTTGCATCAAACTTTCCATTCCTAACATTTTTAAGAATATAACACTTACTTCCAAATACCTTAAAGTATTTCACATTAGGTGGATATTTATACCATAGTTTAAAAGGTGTTGAATGAGTACCTTTCTTGACTTGCACATAGTTCAAGGTATATACAACAATACTAATAGCTTCTCTCCAATATTTCAAAGCAACATTCTTCTCCATCATAAGTATTCTGGCACAATCCATTATAGACTTGTTTCTTCTTTTAGCAATTTCATTTTGTGTAGGGGTCATAGGTGTAGATGTCTATCTTTTGATTCCTCTATCATTATAGAACATCTCAAACTCATTTGAAGTGAATTCTGGTCCTTTGTTTGATCTCAAGCATTTCAGACTCTTACCTATTTCTTTCTCAACTCTTGCCAAGTACCATTTAAAAATTTGAAAAGCATCAAAATTCTATTTCAGAAACATGACTATCATCATCGTAGAGTAATCATCAACAAATAACATTATGTACTTATCTCCTCTATAGCTTTGTACTTCAATTAGTCCACACAAGTCTATATGAACAATCTCTAGTATTTCTTTAGAGGTATAAGCTTTACTTTTAAAACTTGACTTTGACATTTTGCCTAGCTAACATTGTTTGCACACTATATTATCAGGTTTCTTCAACTTAGACAATCCTTAAACTCTTTTCATGTTACTGATACTAAGCAAATTATCAAAATTAACATGACATAATCTCTTCTGCCAAAGCCATACATCATCAAGTTTTGCAATAAGACAAGTAGCATCCTCTATATCTAGATAGAATAGATTACTTCTAGTTTGATCACCTTTTCCAATCAGTTTCCTATTCATCATATATCTTGACAGTCTTGTTTTCAAATTCAACCTTGCATCCCAGATTATTCAATTGTGACACACTTAACAAGTTATAATTTAATCCTTCAACATAGTAAGCATTGTCACATGAAATCTTGTTTATGAGTTTGATAGACCCTTTTACTTTTATCAAACATGGTGCATCATTACCAAATCTTACACTATTTCCATCATAACAAGTTAAGGTAATGAACTTACTTTTGTCTCCAGTCATGTGATGTGAGCATCCACTATCAATGATCCATCTATCATTCTTGTTCACACAAGTCACAAGTGCAGTTGTCTCATCTTCATCAGATTCATCCTTCATTGCAACATATAGCACTTCATCATCATGTTCATCAGAAATATAGCATGGCTTCTTGCCTTTGGCTTTGTAATCTTTGCTATCATCTTCTCTTTTGTTTTTGTACTTGTTTCCTTCTCTATAGTTCTTCTTCTGTGTACATCTTGCAGCAATATGACCAACTTCATTGCAATTGAAACAAATGATGGTTAGAACTTACCTTTACCTCTATAAAATCTCCTTGCCAGTAGTGTTTCTAATTGTTCAATGTCTTCCTCATCTATCTTACTATCACTAAGTGCATATTTTATCTTTCTTTTCTTCTTCTTCTACTAGTTACAAATATTGATCCATTGAAATATTTGCTAAGCAAATATTTCTAACAAGGAGACTAGAAAAATAGGTCATGATACTGAGTGAGTTCAAAATTGAATATGTGGAAAGGAAAGCTATCAAAGGGAAAAAATATTGATCATCTGACCAAGACACTATTGCAAGATCACTGACCCATGAGCATCTAGTTCTCTGATGATCCCATACTACTTTTGACGCAACAAACATGGACCATTTTCTTTGATGGTTATTTTACTCAATAAGGATCAAGTGCTGGAACACTATTCATCACACCCTAGAAATACTCTCCACCTAACGCATACAATATCCTTTTTCCCTTGTACAAACATAATTGAATATGACGCCTTAATCAATGAGATGGAAACTGCCATTGAATGGAAGGTGGATAAACTAAATATTTTTGAAGACTCATAACTTGTAATTAATCAACTCAATGATGTCTATCAGATAAAGGATGAGAAACTGATACCCTAAAAATGAATGGTTGATGACTTAAAGAAATACTTTGCACATGTCACTTTTCAATGAATTTCCCAAGTGAACAATAAGGTAGTTAATTCCATAGCTACTTTAGATTTCATTCTTAAAATGCCAAAAAATGATTTTTGACATTTCTTAGAATTCCTAGTGGAGACATTACACTACCTTACTTATAACTCTCCTAACTCTTGGATCATTTATTTTGTCATAGGACAAGATTCATCCCACTAGCACCATATCTACTCCAACTTGTGTGACCAAACTATTTCAAAAACTCTGACTTAGAATGAAAAATGTCACCTTATCCGAAATGCTTCATGGTATGTCATCATAGCTAATGACTTGTATAGAAGGAGTTTAGATGATAGCCTCCTCAAGTGTCTAGAACCTAAAGATTCCAAGTGTACATTAGCTGAGGTACATGAAGGAATTTATGGATCCCACAAAAATGGCCTAACACTGGCTCACAAACTTATTAGACCTATTTACTACTAGCTAGAAATGGACAAAGAAGATATTCCACATGATAAATAATGCAAATAGTGCCAACTCCACCACAATTTTATCCATGCTCTAGCCAGGGATTTTATTCCATTCATCACACTTTGGTTATTTCAATAATGGACCTTCAATCTAGTGGGTCAGATTCACCCATCTTCCTCAAATGGGCATAAGGTCATTATTATAGCTATGGACTATTTCATGAAGTAGGTAAAGGTAGTACCTCTTATTGAAGCAAGAAGGAAAATAATAACTATCTTCATTCTAAACTACATCATCTGTAGGTTTGGTGTACCCTCCTCAATCATTACTGCTAACATGGGGTAGTTCAAAAATAAGGATTTGGAAGAGCTACGTGATAAATTCAAAATCTCTCAACATTGGTCTTCTATCTACTACCCTCAAGGTAACATATAAGCATAAGCATCCAATAAGGCCATCCTTAAAATCCTACACTGCACATTAAACAAATATGTAAGGGACTCACCACTTCAAATCAATCCAGCTCTATAGGCTTATTGAACAAGTCTTAGAACACCTACTAGGGAAATTCCCTTTGCTTTTGTGTATAGAGTAGATATTGTGCTTTTGATTGAGGTCAAGATTCCTACTCTAAAAGTCTCTCTAAGAGGCCTCATCACTGATGATGATTATCAAATATCTCAACTATAAGAGCTGGAACTATTGGATAAACATCATCAAGTGACATTCAATTATCTAAGATCTTACCAAAAGAGGATGTCCCAAAGCTAAAAAAAGAAAATCAAACGACAAAACTTCAAAGTGGCTGACCTCATTTTGAGAGAGAATCCAAAATATAAGATACATCGGGTATAGAAGGGTAAGTTTGAGTCAAACCAACTTATTCCACACATCATTATTGCAGTATTTGGATTAGGCTTCTATCAACTCTCTATCATTAAAGGAGAACTTCTCAAGGAGATAATCAACATCCTTCACCTAAAAAGATTCTACAGCTGATACATGCTCATATGCTCTTTGTACATAGCCAAAAGTCTTGAAAAAAGTACTAAAAATTGCAAGAAGTCTTGAAAGAAATTTATCATCTTCATGAAAACCTAGTAGTAGGAACCTTGATAACACCAAAAAAATTTTAAAAAAGAAAAATACAAAAAATGAAAGAAGAGAAAAGAAAAAAAATTGAAAAGGAAGAAAAAAGTGCCATTGATGAAAACTTGGCAAACATGCATCATGGTAGAAAAAATAGGATCTCTGCTAAGACAATGAAAACTTGGTAAATAGGTGCCTCTTTTTCAAAATGCTCCATCTATTAGTGCACCTACTAGCTACTATACAATTGTTATTTTATTTTTCTTTGTTACTTTGAGTACTTTTTTTTCCCACACTTTCTTGCTTTAGTTCACTGCTCTTTCTTATGCATAACTTTCACTCATCTTTGAGACACTACTCATACCTATATGGCTTGAAATCAATCATAATCTAGTGGCAACCTACCTATTTTAGAGGAAATGTCCTATACTTTTAGGGAGTCTCTTATGCATCAATCACTCATTGTTCTAGCTAAGTCTATCCTATTGTCACCTTATTAGGGAGGATATTTCTCACAAACACTTTGAACATCAATCCACCAAAACCAAAACATAAACTGAAATAAAAAATTGAAACCTAAAACTGTTGGAGCTATGCTAAGATTTTATTTCTTTGCTTTTCCTTTTTGCTTTGTTATTCTCCTTTAAGAAACTTCTGTTAGAAATGTTTAGAATAGATGAGAAGGGGGGGGTGGGAGGGTGAATTCATTACTCAAGGTCTATATGTACCACTTCAATTATTAAACATTAAACACATCAATGTTCTACTGATCCTGCTTAACTTGCTATAGCTTAGTCTATAACGTAAAATTGTCATAAACTTAACATGTATTGCATAATGAAAAAAATTGTCACATGTAAAACATTCATCACAGTTTGAGAAAAGGATTTTATATAGAAACCCACTTTGGGAAAAACTACCAGCAATATGTTACTCTTTTTCACTCTCTTGTAGTGAGCTCTGTTAGGAGCCAACCTTGTTAAAGGTCTACAATACACACTATTAAATGCGACCTGGTTAGAGGATTTAATCACCCTATTACGAGTGGCCTTGTAAGAGGATTTTGATCATTCCATTTAGAATGTCACCTAGTTAAAGGATTTACATAGTTTTTAAAGTTTTCCAATGACTGTTAGGTCAACCTCTATTAAAATGATTTTAATAAAACTATTTACAATGATAAGAAATAAAACAATAGGTTTTGATCTATGTGATTACAACTCACTTTTGTTGGTTTAGATCTCTATTCAAACCTTATGTTGGTTCATTGATAAGCATTTCACTGTCATCTTTGATCTTGATCTCCTTAGACACCCTTCAAGTAATCAGTCTACACTTCTCATCAACACTTAAGCCTTTTTCTCAAAATCACTTATCAATAGCAATATCACATCTGCAAGCTTTCCCTTTAGCTTCACATTCACACTCTTGCGTGCTTTTGATCAACCTTGCTTTGTATACAAATTCACTCATACACACTGGCTAGGATAGGCTAGGCTTGACTAGACATGACACCAAAAGTTTGGTTCAATATCCCTTTAAATAGGCAATTTGTGCTTTAACATTTTGTATATCCACTATAGATCTTAGGTTTATGATCAACTTCAACTCGATTGAATGTATCTGTACAGCTTCATCATCCTTTAGAAAATTCTCTAGAATCTTTCTATTAGGTCTTTACCTAATCATCACCTTGAATTTAATGATCCAACTCATCAATCTAATTGTCAACACATTTTACATCTCCCAAGAAATCAACTGAGTTGGCCTAATCTTATAATTCCTTTGAATTTGATCTTTTACTTTCACTCGACACTCACTAAATTCTAATACTTGGTTGTCACTAAAATACTTGGTCATTGTTCAAGATTTCTAGCTCAACATCAACTAACTTGCTCTATTGATGCTAATGCTTAGTCAACACTTGATTTTCTCAACACTAACTGTGGCTTGATTGACACTAGAATTAATTGACACTCCTTAGTAATTTACTCTTTTTCTTAGCATGTGTTAGCTTTCTTGACATAAAAATTACTTTGGTTTATCAAAGTCTATCTAATCAAATATCCAGTGTAACTTTATTTTCATAACTTCAACCTTTCTTCTAGGTACTATAGTTATGAGTAACTCTCAAATCCTCTTCATCAATCAACTTAGATTAGGTAGCAATATGTCTCATCCATAGATTTGACATCAATGACAAAACAATAACTATTGCAATTGTAAGTTTCCAAAAATCTCCCTCTTTCACATTGATGATAACATCTCAAATATCTAAAGTACTCATAATAATCTTAGTTACCATACAATCCAAAATATTTCACTTCCATGAGTGACTACTATCCTTAGTTTGATTCTGCTTCTCATCCATTCAAACTATCAAACTCCCTATGTTAGCTTTCTCTCTTTCACGATTCAATCTCTCCCTTTGTCATCTTAGATTATTTCATCATAATTCTCAGTAATATCTTCCTCTTTGAAAATAATGCCAAAGATGTCTATCTGTCTTAGCTTCAAATTCTTCATACATGTAAATTATGTATATTTTGCATGTCTAGCTAATACTTGTCATCTAACTATGACTGATATTTGTATTCTACTCTAAAGTATTCTACCCTAGGCATGTCCCAAAGTAGAGTTGTATTGCACCACTATGTAGAATATGTTGTGTAGCAAATGTGATGTAATGCACCTTGTCTTTCTAAGTAGCCTTAGTTAGGGAAATGACCCCTCAATTACCTCTAAGATATTCAAAAGCATCTTTGGGTAATGGTTTTGTGAATATATCAGTAATTTGTTCCTTTGTATTCAAATATCCTAGCTTCACTTCTTTGTCTTGAACTAGTTCTCTCAAGTAGTGATACTTGATAACAATATTCTTTGTCTTGGTGTGCATTACTAGATTCTTTTAAATGTTACTGCATTACTAGATTCTCTCTTCTTTCATGCCTTTCAACAATTTCTTAATCCACATTATATTTGAACAGTTTACTGCAACTACCACATACTCAGGGTACACGATATAAATGACTATTCATGAAACTTTAATGTAGAATGCAGATAGACTAACAATGAACTAGACTAAACCCAAGAAATTGTTATCAGAAACATAAATTTTATGAATGTCTCATGTTTCCCTAACTATAACTACTAAGAAATCTCTTAGACCTAGCATCTTAGTGATAGTTCCAGAATAGGAGTATTCTTAGAATGCAGATCTATAAGAATGCATGCAAGATGTATGACTATAATGTAGATTATATGAAGATAAAAACTCTTAAAATGCTATGACAATGGACATACAATGATCTAACATGCAATAAATGATGCTAAATGACATAAAAACAATATTAAAATGCTATGAATTTTCTAGAATGATAATGCTAAAATGATAACTCAGAGTGTGCCTATAGTGCAGATGCCTAAAACTTAGGTCCTTTGGCTCTTGTATTTCCCTCCTATCTATAGGGTTTTAGAAGGGGTTGGGGTAAGAATTAAGATTTTTACCTTTGATTGGTGGATGAAAGTGAAATTGAAAATATCTCATAAGAGACCAGGAGGAAGAATCCATTAGACTTGGTTTTGAGGATAATTGAGGATATTTCTAATTCTATTAAAATGAAAAAGGGAGATTTTCTCTTTTATGAGAAAAAATGATTTAATAAATGTTTATTTATTTCCAACACTTTTTCTTTTTCTTCCTCTCTTTTTGAATTTCATTTTATGAATTTGAATTGTTTTTCTCCTCTTTTAAAGTTGATCTAGGTCTTGTCGATTTGATAGATAATTAATGACCAGATGTGATTTTGATTTGGAAGTCTGTTGTGTACTTCTGATTTTCTCCTCAATTTGCATTGATTGATTAGAATTGTGTAATTTAGGTCTTTTCCATTTTTTAGGTGTCTACACTCTACTTTAACTGTTGATTTAGAAATACAATTCTATTTCTTGCTTGTCCATGATACCAATCTCTTTCCTAGAAAGAATGCACCTCCACTAGTGTTTTTCCTATCATCAATATTTTTTGCCCAATCTAAGTTAGTGAAAACCTTCTATTCAAATCTATCACTTTTTTTGTAGTATAATCCATAATCTTCTTTATCTTTCAGATATCTCATTATCCTTTTTACAACCATCACATGATTCTCTTTAGGATTTTCTAAAAATCTAGCAACAATCCCAATTGTTAATGCAATAATTGGTCTTGAATCTTCCATACCAAAAGTCTTCAATATTTCCGTTTGTGAAATTAAAACACCAAAATTTATTTGGCACACTTGTAAATCAACAAAGAATTTGATCTCACAAAAAATAGACATTTCAAATTCCTTTTTCATTTTATCAGCAAATTATTTACACAACACTTCTCTTTCTCCAAATATGTATCATAAATAAATATCTTAAATAGCAATACTTCATTATTCTTTCCATTCTTCAAGTATAGATTGCTGCTATAATTTGTTTTCTCTAAACCAATTTTCACTAAATAGTTATGTAACCTTTCATACCATGCTCTTGGTGCTTGCTTTAACCCATAAAGGGCTTTGTTTAGTCTACATACCATGTTCCTCTTATTTGGATCTACAAATCCTTTAGGCTGTTCAATGTATACTTCTTCCTCCAATAAACCATTCAAAAATGCAGATTTGACATCCATCTGATATACCTTGAAGTTCCTGCAAGCCGATTATGCAAGTAGAGTTATGCCTCCTTCAAGTCTAGCCACATGAGAAAAAGTTTCTCCATAGTTGACTCCTTCTTGTGCATAAAACTTGCATACTAGTCTTGCTTTGTTTCTTGTTACTTCACCATTTTCATTGAGCTTGTTCCTAAAAACCTACTTTTTCCCAATGACATTTTGTCTGTAGGTCTTAGCACTAAGGTCCAAGTATTATTCTTCTCAATCTGGTCAATTTCTTCGTTCATAGCATGTATCCAATCTTCATTATCTAAAGCATATTTTATTGATTTAGGCTTAAACTCACATAATAAGCCTGTGTCACCTTTGAATTTTCTCCTTGTCACAACACTTGATTGATCAAAATCTCCAATTATTTGATCAAGTTTATGATGTCTTCTCACATATTTTGCTAATACATATAGATTTCTTCTTGGATCTTCTTCAGGTCCATCTAGAAAACTAATCTCAGGTTTATTTCATCTTCTTTGTTTTGATTCTAGTTTAGGTTCTAAATGCTCAACATTCTCTGTTTGATGGTTGACATTTCCTATTTGTGACTCAACATCTACAATCTATTGCTTAGCATCTAGTCTCTGTTGTTTGGAATTTTGTATTTCTACTCCATCATTTCCTATCTGATGGGAACTTGCAACTTAACTTATATGTTCATTTTGAGTGTTGGGAGCATGATCATCCATATAGATGAATTTACTATAGTCTTCAAGTTCTTCATTACATGAAGCATCACCTTTTTATGCAAACTCATCAATTCCCACATTTGCACTTTCCACAACTTTGTTAGTGTTAGAATTTAAACACTCATAAGCTTTTGTTTTTGTGGAATAAAATAGGAATATGCCTTCATCACTTTTTGCATCAAGTTTTCATCTTTCAATATATAACATTTACTTCCAAAGATTTTAAAATATTTAACATTAGGAGCATAACCATATCATAGTTAATAACATGTAGCATTTGTGCCTTTTTTGACTTGAACTCTATTTAGGGTATAGACAATAGTATTAACCACTTCTCTCCAATATTTCTATGATATGCCTTTCTCCACCAGTAGTGTTCTAGCCTAATCCATAATTGATTAGTTCCTTCTTTCAACTATCCCATTCTGAGGAGGAGTCCTTAGTGCTAACATTTTTATTTTGATTCCTCTTTCATTGCAGAATGTGTTGAACTCATGTGAGATGAATTCAACACCTTTGTTAGATCTCAAACACTTCAGAATCTTCCCTATTTCCTTTTCAACTCTAGCTAAATACCACTTGAATAACTGAAAGGCATCCGATTTAACTTTAAGAAATGTTACAGTCATCATTCTAGAGTAGTCATCCACAAACAGAATGAAATATTGATCTCCATAGTAGCTTTTAACACCAATGGATCCACATAAGTCAGTATGAACCAATTCCAAAATATCACTAGTAGTATATGTTTTACTCTTAAAACTAGACTTGGTCATCGTACCCAATTGAAACTATTTACACATAACATTATTAGGATTCTTTAGTTTAGGAAATCCTCCAAAATATCACTAGTAGTATATGTTTTACTCGTAAAACTAGACTTGGTCATCTTACCCAATTGACACTATTTACACATAACATTATTAGGATTCTTTAGTTTAGGAAATCCTCTTACTTTCTTCATCTTACTGATATTCACCAAATTGTCAAAATTCACATGACATTATCTTTTGTGCCATAACCAAACATCTTCTTGTTGTGCAAACATACATGTCTCTTCTAATAGGTTTAGAGAGAATAAGTTACCTCTTGTTTGCTCACCAGTCCCAATTAGCTTACCATCACCATCATGTATCTTGGCCTTCTGAATGTGAAGTCTAACTTTGAAACCTGATTTGTTTAACTGTGAAACACTCAAAAAATTGTAGTTAAGTCCTTCAACCCAACAAACATTTTTACATGTTATTTTATCAATCAGTTGAATAGTGCCTTTACCTTTTATAACACATGGAATATCATTGCCAAATTTAACACATCATCCATTGTATTGACCAATATGTTCAAATTTGTCTTTATCACTAGTCATATGATTGGAACATCCACTATCAATTGTCCATCTATCACTTTTGTTCACTTAAGAAATTAATGCAGTTTTCTCATCTTCATCAGACTCTTATTTCATAGCAACATAGACAATTTTATCATCACTACTCTCAGATTCATTATTAGCCTTTTCTTTAGTAATATAATAAGATTTCTTACCTTTTTCATCCTTTATTCTTATGTAGTCTTTGCCATCTCTTCTTCCTTTGTACTTTCTTTCATTCTTTTCATCCTCATCTTTTCTATCAGGACATCTAGCAAAAATATGACCAACTTTGTTGCATAAAAAAAAGTGATAGGTAATTTACCTTTGTATTTGCCTCTTCCTCTTCCAAACCTTTTTGCAATGAGGGCTTCAAGTTCATCAATATCATCATCAAAACTATCACTTTCACTCTTTACATGTTTTCCTTTCTTCTTAGTAAGAGTTAGTTGTGACTTGAAAGAAAATATCAATGGTAGTAGGTGTGTAGTTATCGAAATCAGACATATCAAAAGTAGTAAGTCTACCAACTACACCTTCTAAGGTCAAGTTGTTACCTGGTGTGCACCTTAGTTCTTGAATTGCAGAGACTCTAATGGAATATATAGGGAGTAGAGTCCTCAATACCTTTCTTATCACTATTTCATCTTCAATTGTTCCATTTTCTCCTCAAATAGCATTAACAACCTCTTTAACTCTTGTGCAGTATTGTACTATGTTCTCACCTTCCATAATTTTCATATCATCAAATTTTTGTCTTAGGCTTTCTACTTTGGCTCTTTGTACATTGTCATCACCTCCATATATGATCTTTAGTCAGTCCCACAATTTCTTTGCAGTATCACAATCTTTTAGGTCATCAAATTTGATATAGATTAGAGTTGAGACAATATCCAACACTACTTGGTTGTGATCTAACTTATGTCTCATTTATTCAATAGTCATAGGAGCATTTTTTACTGCTACATATTCATTTTTCAAAAAATTTACAGCAGCATCATTGATACTATATATGTGTAGCTTCATCAGGGTCTTCTATGCAGGAAAGTTCTCCTTATTCAACTTGGGTACATTTCTCTTATTCATCATGATATTTAGCTTTAAGTACCTTCAAAATTTTCTCTATAAGAAATTAGCTCTAATAGTAATTGTTAGAAATGTTTGCAATAACTGTGCGGGGTTGGGGGGGGGGGGGGTGAATTAGTTACTCAAGGTCTATATGTACTACTTGAACTATTAAACATTAAACACACCAATGTTTTATTGATCCTTCTTAACTTGCTATTGCTCAATTTGTACTATAAAACTATCATGAACTTAACTTGTATTGTACAATGAAAAACATTATCACATTAGGTCAATAGAGTGGAGGAGGTCAAGAACATAGTCCAAACAATGGATAGCTCAATGTAGATTATAGTGGAACAAAGCTATAATATTCTCAAAGAGGCCAATGAGAATATTGAGCTATTTATCAAAAATATGGAGGAGTAAAGAATCGGTAAGGAGGAGGACCATGCCCTCCATAGCACAAAGGATAGGACCCCTGATGATAGGTTGAGGAAACATACCAAATCTAGCATGAAGAAGAAGGACACCCTGGCCCATGACCAAGAACTCTCAGACATGAAGGGGGTAGCTAGTAGATAGTTGGAGCTAGGGATAAGTGTAGCAGAAATGCTAAGAGACATTTCTTGAGAGCTTTGGCTTTTTGTGGCTAGTCCAAATTTTTGTCTTACTTCCCTGGCTTTTTCTTGGTTGTATCTTTTGTTTGGGAAGTTATTTCAAATGGTTGCTTAGGGTTTCTTTTATTACTTTAAGTGTTCTTTTTAAGTCTGTACTTTATTTTGTTTGGGTTTTAGGGCCCTTTTAAATCTTGTTTTCCATTATAAAAAATATTATCACATGTAAAACATTCATAAGATATTCATCACATTTTGACACAAGGATTTTACGTGGAAACCCAATTTGGAAAAAATTAACTAGCAACATGTCACTCTTTTTCACTCTTTCAAAATGAGCTCTGTTAGGAGCCAACCTTGTTAAAGGTTTACAATACACATTGTTAAATGTGAATTGGTTAGAGGATTTAATCACCCTATTAGGAGTGGCCTTGTAAGAGGAATTTGATCATTCCATTTAGAATGTCACCTAGTTAAAGGATTTAGACAAACTATTAAGTCTTCTAATGACTTCTAGGTCAAACTTTGTTAAAAGGATTTTAATATAAAATATTTACATTGATAAGAAATAAAACAATAGAGTTTGACCATTGTGATTGCAACTCACTTTTTCTGGTTTAGATCTCTGTTCAATCCTTATGTTGGTTCACTGATAAGCCTTCCATTGTCATCTCTGATCTTGATCTGCTTGGACACCCTTCAAGCAATCAGTTTACACTTCTCATCAACACTTAAGCCTTTTGCTCAAAATCACTTATAAATAAAAACATTACATCTGCAAGCTTTCTCCTTTAGCTTTGCATTCACACTCTTGTCTACTTTTGATCAACCTTGCTTTGTATATGAACTCACTCATACACACTAGCTGGGCTCGGCTAGGATTAACTAGACACGACCCCAAAAGGTTGGTTCAATATCCCTTTAAATAGGAAATTTGTGCTTTACCTTTACTACATCAATCGTAGATGTGATATCCCCATTTTGGCATATAATTTAATAATAAATAAATATTATATATAACATAATATTAATAATGATATAATAATAATAATACTCTATAAAGTAATATTATATTATAATAATATAATATCATATATATCATATTATAATAATAATCTAATATAATTATGATGATTAAGACATATTTGAATGTTGCAACACTATATTAATAAAGCATTATAATCTAATATAATATATAGTTGATATATTATTAAAATAACATATCTTACAATATAAGTTTTAATATAATATATTTTATGATATTAATTAATATAACTAAGCTTGTTAATATAAATATAATTATTACTATGAAGGGATGTGACTCCTTGAAATACACATACATACATACATACATACATACGTACACACACACACACACACACACACACACACACACACACACACACACACACACACACACACACACACACACACACACACACACACACACACACACACACAATATCAAATAAAGGAAAGGATATTATAGATATATGAAAATAAAATAAATAAAAAGATAAATAAATAAATGTCTCCAAAGGGGACATTACAAGTGGTATCAGAGCAGGTCTTCTCGCCAACCTGTGAAACTTTATTAGAGATAGTTTTATCAGAGAAAAAAAGTATTTACAACCCTTAAGCTAATAGGTTGCCTAAATATTTTATGGTGGCCTCAATAATTGGTAAAGACTATTGTGAAAGATTAATATTTTCAAAAACATATATAATAAAATCATCAACAATTTTATTGATAGACATATGCAAATGTATTTGACATAGATTAATGTTTCTAAGGCTTGTGTGACAGGATTGAGTGGAAGTTTTTTTTAATAAACAAATAAGTTTTATTTTTACAAGCCATAGCTATTGTTTAAGAGGCAAAGACATTTATTTACATCTATGGGACTGACACATTTTATACTTAAAATTGAGCATTTAGGAATGTTTAGTTGTTAGTGTGGAGTATATTGCAAAACACGATTCTGCAATTGGAAGGGACTTTTTTTAAAAATTAAGTGAGAGGATAATAGGAAATATTATAAAACTAATACAAATTAAAGGTCAAATTAGTAAATCCCTATTGTTACTATCTTAAAATGTTGTAACTACATTCATGATTATTAAAATCTGGGTCATTTTTGGAGATGCTAGGCATTTTGGGGGCTGTTGGCTTCAAAAGAATGCATAAAAAAGATGAAAAATTACTATCCAATTATGAGAAATGGTTTGAGGGAAAATTTAGACATGGAAAAAATTATTTTTTGCTCAAAAATAGCTCCAACTTTGAGGCTAAAACACAAAAATATGATTCTGCACTTTGGACAACAATGTATAAAATTTTGCTTTCTAGTTTTCCAAATCTTTATGGTGAGATGCTTTGCTTAATATAACGTTGCATGCTTCAACCTCCATAATGCAATGGTTTTGGATATATGCCAATTGGAAGAATACTTGTAGTAGAAATAAGAAAGAAGATAACCAAATGATTGAAAGGGATGCATAGTTGTTGAAGCAGTGAAGATGTTCTAGATTTTTGCATTGTTTGGCATTGTAGAACTTACCACTACTAATGCAGTTGGATTCCACAATCTCTGACATTTTCTCATTGACCCTCTAGTTTCATTTTACTCACCCATTGCCAGCCCTTCAATAAGATACAACTAAAGAGCATAAAATGGGAAAGGCAAAATTCATATGAGGTTTAGAGTAAATGCAACAAAAGAAATGGCGTTGGGTTCTATAGTGATTTTCTTATTCCCAAGGATCGAATGTAAAGTTTTATTTATATAAAAATACTTTGCATACGCTAGCCAACTTGGAGAAACATTTTCTGTAGTATTGGATGAATGAAAAGTGTAAGTACAATCTATATCTCTTATTAGATAATCAATAGAGGATGCTGCCATCTGTGAAGTAAATAGTAAGTTAGTTTTATCACTCAAGACTACAATTATAAAATAGATATTTCTAGCATAGTTAAAAATGGTGTCCAATTTAGAAGTACATCCAATTGCTAAAATTACAATGATGGACAACAATGAGTTTGGTCAACATTAATAGATGAAAACTTATCATTCCACCCCATACAATAATTAATGAAATCATCATTTCCTTCAATTTATCCCATATACAAATATTTCCAAAGAATGTGACCACTTAATTATAATATTTGTCTTACCTTGAACGAAAGGTCTCTATATTACATGTGCTAATAATCATTGGAAGAAGTTAAGATTTGGAATAAACAACAAGTTTACATGTTTGATAGATATTTGGAATATCTATAAGTTAAGATATGCTGATATCATCCGAAAATAAGATTGAATGTAAAAGTTGGAGGAAAGGAATGTCCATTTCTTATAGGTAGAAAGGAATAATAAGAATTGAATTTATTCAAAGCATTAAAGGAGACTTAAAATATGGAGAGAATAGTCAAATCAAGGAAAATAGTATACAAAGGTAAAAGTAAGGTATGACTTTATTTTGATTTCTCTTCATTTTATTTTTTATATTATGTTATTGTATAAATATGAATAAATATATTTTTGCTATTGAATATAACCAAGAATTATGATTGTGATATTAAAAGAAGAAATTTACATTTATTTATTTATGAGGTTTTCTTAATAATAATAATAATAATTTTGGTATTATTAAAATTATATCAAGGAATGGAGTTTCAAGTTTAATAAAAAAGAGGCTTGAGTAAGATTCCACTTGCCACATTATTAAGACCTTAATATATCACTTATTCAACATTATGAGACTTATTTATACATGCAATATATAAAGGAGATTTAGATTTGAAATAGTTAATTAAAGAATAAGTAGATTTCTTCTCTATGTCTTAATATAAGCTGAAGGTTTAATAAATTATAATGTTGTTAAGTAAAACTAATTAAATTATTTAAGATCAACATCTTTCAAGATAAGATAAGGCCTATGGTGGAATGGGCTGGGTGACACCACTCGAAGGTACTAGGTAAGGCCTGCGGTGAGAGGGGCATTGGGCTGCATCATCCAAGGGTACTAAGTAAGGCCTATGGTGGAGCGAATACCCTAGGGTACATCATACAAAGGCACTATTTTGGAGATGACGATTAGAGAGAGATAACAATAATGAGGGAGAATAGTGAGGCCCATGATTGGGTAACAAGGCACCCTATTATAGTTTCTCCTCCTGTATTCAAAAAATGATGAGTTAATAAATGAACTATACTTTTGATTGACAAGTCACTAAATTGAGACAATAAATACCTTATTAGGGGATTGATATAATGAAATCCTAAAATGGAAAATTTATATATAAATGTGTATTAATGATTTTTTGTGGTTGTAGATTCATAATCAAGGAATCACATAATGTGTATATTGTGTGGTTGCATTGTGTTTTCATCTTTTTGCATCATGTTTGCTTCATGTTTTCATCTATCTGCATTGTGTTTGATTCATTTTTTCATCTTTCTACCTCATGTATGCTTCATGTTTTCATGTATTCATGTGACTACTTAGTCTACTTCATGATTTCATTCATTAAGATGTATATCTCATAAATTTTTAGGCCTTTTGTTTAATGGATATGTTTGTATCTAGGAAGGAGCTTGTGTATGAAAGATTTTGCTCGACGACAAGCAAATTTGAGAGGGGAGAACTGTGACATCCTCATTTTGGCATATAATTTAATAATAAATAAATATTATATATAACATAATATTAATAACGATATTAAAATAATAATACTTTATAAAGTAATATTATATTATAATAATATAATATCATGTATTATAATAATATAATATCATATATATCATATAATAATAATAATCTAATATAATTATGATGATTAAGATACATTTGAATGTAGCAACATTATATTAATAAAGCATTATAATCTAATAATATATAGTTGATATATTATTAAAATAATATATCTTATAATATAAGTATTAATATAATATATTTAATGATATTAATTAATATAACTAAGCTTATTTTGATTAAGTAAAAATAGGTTTTAAAGGACTCAAAACCTTTAGAAAAAAAAAAAAGTCTAGAGATAAACAAGAGATGTAAACATCAGAGAAAAGAAACACAAGACAACATGAAACAAACCTCCAAAAAGAACAACTATGAGGTCACTCAAGATAGAGTTGAAAAAGATAGAAAAAGAACAACAACTAACCAGCTAAGAAATCTTTATCAGGTCAACAGCCTAATCCACTAGAATATGCATATTATTAGCATTGGTCTTCACCTCGTCCTTCTTATTGACATCCTCATTCTTCTTAGAATGAGCATGGGTACATTTGCTTGGTCCCTGAGTCTCTGCCACCAGAGGGGAGTCCTACCCTTTGTCAATCTCATTCCTCTTCAAGAGGTTACCCACATTGTCTGCCATCTATTTGAATAATTTTTCCAAATTGCCCAATTTAGTATCCATTTTCGACACCTTCCCCTGAATACCACTTATCTCTTTATCCATCACCCTTTGTTTAGCCTCGAGCAGTGGTATCTTATGCATAAGATTTTTAACTTCTTCTACATTCCCAATAACCTTCAAAAGTTTGTCTATATGTTGGCCAAATGTATGCTCACCTCTCGCAGTTTTGTTGACTTGTTCTTTCCTTGCCCAACAACTGCATATGTTGCTTGAGAAAGCCAATCTCCTTTAGAATTGAACTCAGGTTACCAAAAAGACCCTTGGATGACCTGAGCCCACCTTCAATATTTTCATCCAAATCTAGAATATGCCCCTATTCTCTACCATCCTCATTATCTAAGTTCCCATTCTTCCAAGTCTATGACCTATCCTCTAGTTGCCTTAAAGATTTTCTTTTCCTTTCTAGCCAGTGAGCTAGAGGCTCATCATTAGAAGGAGGAGAGAATTGATCATCTTGAAGGCCCTTACTACTCTTTCCTTTACCTCCACTCCTCTTATTATAGTGGTCTCTCACTAATTCCTCCATGAAGTCGCTCTCCTAGTCAGAATCACCTTCCTCAACAATCTTTTTCTTCTTTTTGGAACTGCCACCTGAGCCCTTTTTCAAACTACCCAAACCACCTTCAGCTTCATCTTGGGTATCAAAATCATAGCCCTTATTTGGGAGACTTGCTTCCATATCCTGATCAACCCCTTTCAAACTATCCCTAGGTTTCACAATGTTTTTGGACTTTAACACATTCATTATCAAGACCATAAGACCCTCATGGAAAACATGCTCACCATTCGGGTCTTTCTGAATAGCCCAAGTGGAAATACTAAGAGACTGCAATAAATAAAATGGAAAATTGATCTTAACATCATGCCAAAAGTGATTTGCCAACATGAAATGATACTCATACAACTTAGTGAATCTCCCATCTAAAGTTAGATATTCCATTATCACAAAAAGTACAAATCACCATGGTCAAGAAATAGAGGCCAGGTTGTAATACAAGTTACCTATTTTAACCAACCGACTTTTCTCCTACTCTGTCTCCACAAAATCATTGATGGCCTTATCCAAGAGCTTCCTCTCCTGATAAAAATTAATCCCATCCATGTCCAACCCTGTAGCCTCCACAATTACTTCTTTGGTAACATCCATTCATTGGTTACCAACCATCACAGAGCCATCCTTCCAAGATTTGATAAATTGGTGTGTAATAGCCAGATTGTTACCTCTCACCCTTTTCATAAACCCTATGAAATTACCTTGTCTCAGAATATCCCACACCTCTGACTTGTTCCTCTGCTCCGAGTAGCTAGCCAACTCCACCCTTTTTCTTTTTCCCCCCATATTCTCTCCACCAAATTCACTAGTTTTCATTCTCTGAAAACCCCAAATCACTCTACAACTAAATGCCACACCAAAAATGAAAAGAGGAATGGAAAAAACTACCTAGAATCCATGTGAAATGCTTGACTTTCTAAAAATCATAACCCACCACACTCCAAACGAGTTCACCTCATAATTACAAATCACTAACACCATCATAATTAAAATATTTTTGCTAAGATCTCCATTTATCATACTTGATAAGTTGGTGGCCATTTGGAGGTAAGGACTCATAAAAATCCCAAATGATTTTATGATCACTAAAACAAGCCACATTCGTAGCCCAGCCAGCAGTACAGTTTGCTTCTCTAAAATTGTGAGTTATAATGCAAGTTTGAATTTTTTTAATAATATTAATAGTTTGAAAAGATTAGTCAAAAAAATTGCCAAGGAAATGGAGCAAGTCAACAAAACTGCCAGAGGTGAGCGTACATTGGGCCAACATATAGACAGACTTTCAAAGGTTATTTTTTAACTTCTTCTGCATTCCCAATAACCTCCAAAATTCTATCTATATGTTGGCCCAATGTACACTCACCTCTAGCAGTTTTGCCGATTTGCTCCATTTCCTTGCCCAACAACTACATTAGTTGCTTGAGGAAGCCAATCTCCTTCATAATTGAACCTATGTTAGCAAAACAACCCTTTGACGACTCTAGCCCACCTTCAATATTTTCATCCAAATCTAGAATATGCTCCTATTCTCCACCATCCTCATTATTTGAGTTCCCATTTTTCCTAGTCTATGACCTATCCTCCTGTTGCCTTAAATATTTTCTTTTCCTTTCTAGTTGGTGAGCTAGAGGCTCATCATCAAAAGGAGGAGAGACCTAATCATCTTGAAGGCCTTTACCACTCTTTCCTTTACCACCACTCCTCTCATTACAATGGTCTCTCACTAATTCCTCCATGAAGTCACTCTCCTAGTCAGAATCACCTTCCTCAACAATCTTTTTCTTCTTTTTGGAGCTGCCACCCAAGCCCTTTTTCAAACTACCCAAACCCCCTTTAACTTCACCTTGGGTATTAAAATCATAGCCCTTATATGGGAGACTCCATTTGGGCAAGGAAATGGAGCAAGTTAGAAAAACTACCAGAGGTGAGCATACATTGGGCCAACATATAGACAAACTGTTGAAGGCTATTGGGAATCTAGAAGAAGTTAAAAATCTTATGCATAAGATACCACTGCATGAGACTAAACAAAGGGTGATGGATAAAGTAAGTGGTATTCAGGGGAAGGTGTCGAAAATGGATACTAAACTGGGAAATTTGGAAAAATTGTTCAAACAAATGGCAGATAATGTGGGTAACCTATTGAAGAGGAATGAGGTTGACAAAGGGCAAGACTCCCATCTATTGGCAGAGACTTAGGGACCAAGCAAATGTACCCATGCTCATTCTAAGAAGAATGAGGATGTCAGTAAGAAGGATGAGGTGAAGGCTGGTGCTGATAATATGCAGATTCTAGTGGATCAAGCTATTGACCTGATAAAGACTTCTTAGCTGGTCAGTTGCTATTCTTTTACTGTTCTTTTGCTGTCTTTTCTAGCTCTGTCTTGAGTGACTTCATGGTTGTTCTTTTTGGAGGTTTATTTCATGTTGTCCTATGTTTCTTTTCTCAGATGTTTACATCTCTTGTTTATCTCTAGACTTTTTTTTTTTGTAAAGGTTTCAGGTCCTTTAAAACCTGCTTTTACTTAATCAAAAATAATTTAAAAAAAAATGGATCATTACTTGATAGTTTAAAACTCATTCTCAACATTTTTGCAAACTATCCAAATCATGCTAGGAAGCTTCAAGTATGGCCTTGAAAACTAATGAAATCAAACAACAAGGCCCTTAGATCTAACACATATATTCTTTGGTCCACATTCTTTTACCTTGTTAGATTTCATTTCATGATGATTTCAAGGTCAAAAGACATTCAATGTTAAAGTTGCCTTCTCTGAACTGCCCTGCAAGTAAACATGTTAGAAACATAAAAATGCATTCACTTTTGGCTTTGAAAATAGGTCAAATCAAAACTTGGGTGCATTGTTTTATTGTCATGTAGAGAGTATAAATTTTTGATTTGGGCTTATGACAAATAACTAGGAAAATTTGGTAGGTGTCCAAAGTTGGATACTTGGAACAATAGCAAAATAGTGATTTTCACAAACGAATGGACTTGGGAAAGTGTGCAAATGGATTGGTCAAGATTTGAAAACTATCAAAATTGAATTATTTTTAGAGTAAACAAAATGGTACAATCCATTTGGTCTCATATATCATGGATTCAGAGTTATGACATCTTGAGCAAGGCTACCGATCAATCTATACATTTATACACTAGTAAAACTTCAAAAGTTACATTTGGAATCTCATTTGAAAACTAGTCAAATGGATTCATAATAGGCTCAAATCTGGAACATAGCACAACTCTAACCCCTAGAACATAAAAGGAAAATTTACATTTTAGTCAACTGAGTCAAAGTTATAACTAGTCAAATAGGGTTTCTTGAAATTCTGAACAATATGCATCTGCATGACAACAATAAACAACCAAATTTGAGGGATTCAAAGCCTAGTCAAAACATATCAAAATGACTTGAAATATGAAACATAGGTTTTTTGATATGCATACTAAATATTACCAAAGTGAAAGTAATAAAATTTTAGTGGGTGCAAGATATTTAATTGCAAACTAGGCCTCCTATCGCTATTTAAAACTTAGGAAAAGATGCAAACTTGAGCAATGCTCAAAACGATGCTTCACAAAATGATTCATAATGATGAATTATCATCATAGGATGCCTACTTATACTTATTGAAAGGTTTTAAACACACAAAATTCATCATAGGCCTCAACATGAAAGTCAAGTAAACATGCCTGAAAAGCACTTATAGGGGCTTAGTTTGACTCATTTTTCAGAATGGTACTCAAAATCACTGCTTCAATTTTGAGTACCAACACATTAATTTGAACACTTATTGCCTTATGCTTACCTTTGTCTACAACCTTAGTTACAAGTTATGTTGCACTTTCTTCAACTTCAGTCTCCTCTCTAGATTTGTATGGGTGGATTTGTTTCAAGAAATGTCCCTCACCTTCAATTTTTTCTTTCTCTTATAGAGCATGTTCCTTATCTTGACATCTAGATCTTAGGGCTTCAAGGTCACCAACATAGTTGTATGCAACAATGTAGATTTCTCTTCCAACCTCTTATTTTGAACTTTCAATAATGTCATTCTCCTTAGCAAATTTTCTCTCTCCATGAGAGAATTCATGGTTATCATTTCATTTTCCTTCTTCAAATTCTACACTTGGCATCTTCCTCTACTACTTTCCTTTTGAGAACATCCAACTTAGTTAATAAATCATCATGATTGATAATGGCTAATTCTAATTCTGAAGTATCACTGAGATCTATAAGATTTCTCTCAATAAAAAGAATCTTCTCTAGATGAGATTAAGTTGGCTAAGAACTCTTTGATCTTCTACATTGATTCATAACTCTAGAGCCACTATGCCTAAGTGTATTATTTCCAATATATGAAATAGTTTTTTCCTAGTACACTCTTTCCTTCTGGAGAGGAGTACTAAAAAGTTAATCTAAGAGCATAATACTCTCAGATCCAAAGCTTAAGGATGAAGATTCCTTTTATTATATAGGTTGATACTAAGGGTTACTTTTGATGTTATCTTTGGATCTCCAATCACAACTTGATTCTCCTTTCTTCTTGTGCCAATTCCCCTTATTACCCTATGGCAATTCTTTCTATAGTGGGAACTTAGGATGTGCCCTTGTGTAGGCCTTTGTGTTTCTTCTCTTATTAGTCATTTTTGAAAAAAAAAAAAAAATGATGGTTAAGAAACCCGTACTAAGTCTCCACCCACTAAGGGGGATAAGACCTTTCCAATGACAAACCTTGAGAATCTATAAAAGACTAAACAAAGACCACTAGGTGTAAATACTAAACATGTGAAAATAGAAAGGAACTTTACATACCCACATAAGCATAGAGTATTGCACACCTAACCCAAGATAATACAATACATCAACCTAGGGAAATGACCATGTACTATATATGAAAAAAAAATCTATGACATAAAAGGATACTATTTTGATACAAATGTTATGAATAATTTTTAGTAGGATTTATGCATTGCCTTCTCTAGTAGAGTCACCATTATGTTGGCTCCTAATTTGATAGGATTTGAAATAATTTATAGAATGAAAAATATTTTGAACCCTTGGTATTTTATCTTTGATTGTTGTCATTTAAGTCAATAATTCATTCATATGATCTCTTAATTAGTTATGACAATCAGTTGTGATATTAGTATATACAATGTAGAATGCTAGATTTCTCAGTCGTTTAGTACACAAAATAAAATTCTTATGGACATATGGTATGATTAACATCATGAAATTTTCTTATTTAATATCTTTCAACATTCTTCAAAACAAATTTAAGACATCCACTTAAGTGTTATATAATTAATACTTAATGTTCATATTGGTTAAGAAACAATTATAAAAAAATAGTTCTAATCTATGTGAAAGTTGACAAACTTAATCATTAGTTAGATCCAAACTATCATACATTTTTGAAAGGTCTATGCATCCTATAAAATGAAACTGAGTTAATTTTATGATAACACATGTACATATATAGAACAATAGCCTCAACCATAGACAATTAAGAATGATTATGGTAGTTTGATAGTTTTGGAAGGTTTTGGTCTAATTACATTCTGGGGTACGTAATAATATCCAAAAGTTTGACCATCAAAATTTATAAGTATGGGATTCATCCCTTCAAAAAAAAGTATAGGTGGTTTTGCATGAAAGTGCAAAGGCGGTGAGAAATTGGTTGTAGACCGAAAGGTTTTATTGTAGATCAACAAGACATCAAAGGATAAGGTAATGATATTTGTTTCTAATTTGTTATATATGAATTGACATTGATTACATAAGTATATTAGAGGTTGAAGAAGGTTTATATACTAATTTATGAGCAATTTACTCTAACATTCATTTAGATCCTTTAATGACAAATGATCACATAATTTGATACTTAATGTTTTGAAGAGAAACAAGGGTTTATCACTTCAAAAAAATTGGTAGTTTGAAAGGTATTAAATCGAGTCATCTGATTTAATTCAAATATATTATTTTGATTTGATTATACGTTTCATAATATGATAAATTCATTGAAATGTACTTGCATCATTTGGTGCAATTTGGTGATATAAAAGAATCAGTAAAAAAAGAAGAAGAGAAGTATATCCCACTTCATGTTTTCAACTTGAATTTGAACTCTTGAATTATGATTTGTGTTGTAATAGAGATGATCTTATGATATTGTATCTCATTTCTTCAATTTGTAAGTTGGTGCTTCAGGTGTAAGATTGGAGTTCCTTGATATTAGTGTTTCTAAAAAAAGGTGTTGGTGCTTCCTAGAGTTGTAGTTCTAAAAGATTTTTCCAAGAGGCCAGTAAAGCTTCATATTCAAAGTGGTTTTTTACCTGAAGGGGTTTTCCACTATAAATATTGTGTAATTTGTTCTTTTTCTTCTCTTTTTCATATTTGAGAAGTATATGTTATAATTGTAAATGTTTGAAAAGAAAAAGTTTTAAATAACCACTAATTCACCCCCCCTCTTGCCCCTCTCAGTGGTGTTTGTATTCTAACAAAATATACCCAAGGGATATATAATTCCTGTGATGAGTACACATTAACAAACCTAAGGACCAATTGGCAAAGACAACTCAACTTTCTCATATTTGAAATTTTCAAGGTTCAAGAGGGTGTGTCGAGGATTAATCTCACCTTTTACAAAAAAAAATACACTAACTATTAATTCCAAATTAAAGTAGATGGCATCCCATAATTCTTCTAACTTAGGGGAAAAAAGGAATGAAAGTTAGCTAATAATCCATGTTCCATTTTTTTAAGCCAAGTATGGGAAAATTCTTTTAAATCCACAATACAACATGAAGTAAAAGATTTTGAATAAAAGTTTATAACCACATAAGCTTCAATACATGCTCAAAATGATATACTATAATAACTGCCTTTATCCACTGGGGCTTTAATTATTAATTTTCTACTACAACCCAATATCTACTCCTTTACTTTGTAAATGAGATCAATACACATTTAACAACTCATTCTTATTGAAATCTCTTCGTAAAATCCAATGATTTTCTCATATCATATCAATTATTTATGTCAAAGTTGATGAAAGATTGACCCCATAACTCTCAAGAATCACCTACATGCAAACACCTACCACCCAAAAGAGAGGAGCAAAATCTATGGAGGATGGAATTCCTAGATTCATAAAGGATGAGACATTTTTAATTAGAAAAAAAGTGAAAATATTATTAATAAAAAAAGTGAATGAATGTGCAATACAAAGAGAGATTGATCTTATAAAAGGAGATCAAAACCCTTAAAGGTAAAACCTAGGTTACATGATAATAATTAATAAAAGGATTAATTATTAGATGCCTAAATTTTAGCTTAAGAAAAATAGAGTTAATAAGAAAACACCCTATTACTCTAACACCCCCCTTAAGATAAACTTTGGGAGTAGCTAAAATCCTAGAAACTACTATTGAAAGTAAAATTGGGTCTTGACAATAAAGCTCAATAAGGTACTCAAACACAACCAATTTTTTGTTAAAAAGAAAAATTTAAGAAACCATGTGGGAAAAACCCTACTCCTAGAAGAGATTAAAGAAATGTTGAAAGAACTAGTAAAGGGCTAAAAAAAAGCCTCTAAACCAGGGAATGTCCCAGAAGATAGGAACAAAAGGATGATCCTGTAGAAAACCACTAAAGCATGTAGATGCTTCAAATCTCTATCAAAATTAACTATTGATTTGAGGAACCTCCACAAAAATAGAGTCTAACCAATTAGAGAAGATTACAATCTACATGAACTCTCTCACAAGAAACTACTCAAATCAAGAGGTACATAAAGGAAAAAAACTAAACTTGAAGATATAGATGGTATAAAACACCAAAATGTTAAGATCTAATCAATTGAACACGAAAGGCTGCAACCAAAGGAGGAATGGAAAGAAGAGTGTCTGTATGGTAAATGATCCATCTCACTAAAATACATAGTTACCTAGCCACTATATTGACCAAGTTCATAGGAACAAATACTAAATACATAGCTCACTCCATTGAATCAAGGAAGCATAAGAACCAATAGAGGAATACCCCCCACCAAATGCAGAGAAGGGTGATGTGACAAATAAATAGAAAAGTGGGCCAAAAGAACTGCAAGTCAAGGAACCATGATCAAGATGCACAAAACAATACATATGTGTGTACTAATGTGATCAATCTTAGACAAGTCATGAGGCTAATGTCATGGAAGGGAAACTTAGTAGACAAAGGAAGATGGAAAGAAAAGGCAAAACATAATCCCCCCATGAAAATTTAATTAAAGTAGTGCATGTACAATAAGGTACAAGATATGGTAAATACCAAGAATACAATAATCTACATGAGTGTCCTTAGATCAAACTTATAAAATTAGAAGGCAAAATAAGGCAAACAAACTGATGTAAAAATACAAATGGAATATAACACTTTATCTTAGTGAATTTTCAGAAATGCATACAAATGATGTCTATAAAGACCAAAAGAGACATACAATTGTACAAAATATAGTACAACCCATTAGAAATAATTTGAAGCAATGAAATCAATCCTTGAACCTAAAATAACCAAGATATCCACAAGAATGGAAAAATTCAAAAATTGAATAGAATGTGCTTGGAGCAAAATTTGGAAAAATAATAGACATCCCTAGAAAAATATCTGAAAGACATTTCCAATGATATAAAGAATTCCCAAATAAGAGATTATATGCTCAAGATATGTCTCTTAGAGTGCAAAATAGAACTCCTAAACTTCATAGAAAAAGGCTATAAAAAAGCATCAAAATAGAAAGCTACTTATACCATCATGATGGGCTTAGAGCTAGCTTTTTGGAGATATCTTATTTGTCAAAAACATAGCTCGAATGAGAAAGATATCAAAAAAATCCATAGATAGGTCCAAACTTAGCTAGAAGGGCCAATAGGCACGTTGACGCAATGCTTTAGCAAGTGATGAGCCTAAACTTGAAGGTCTAATGACCGTCAAGCCAAAAAAATGCCTGAAAAAATTCCCATTATTAAAGAAAAATAATTGGGTCTTAGAAAAATTATGCCTCTCTAAAAAAAGACCAAATCACCAGTAAAAGAGGGGTCGATGCCAGAAAATAAATCTAGTGGCCAAATAAGAATTGTTGGCCATTTTTGCCCCCCATTCAACCCATCACTAATAACTGATCTAAGAGATCTTCAATGGGATAATTTCTTTAAGATGGGTTAGCATGCAATTTGGTCAGCGTTAACTTTCATGTTAACCTGGCCTCTTCATAAGTTGAGTTGGCTTGTTTTCTTCATGTGCTGAGCTAGTTTAGCTTGTTCATGTGCCGAGTTGGCTCATCTTTCCTTCATGTATTGAGTTGCATGTTAACACATATTTTTTGCTGGGGTTAACATTTCATGTTAACCATTTTTGCTATTTCAAGAAGTGACTTTTCTTTCTTTCATGAAATCATGAAAATGCATGCTACCTTTTCAACCGCATATTGGGGAATGTGTCAAAAAATAAATTAATGCCAAGTGGTGGGCCAATTCCTTCAATGCATTTACTCATTGTTAGATCAAGGATCATCTATCATTGTCGCTATGTCACTATGCAAAGTTGCAAGGTAGTTATTTCATGCGACATAGCGAGCACTTTTCATGTGGCAGGTGGGTCCTTTCCTTTTATGAGTCATAGTGTGGTGGATCTTTGTCTTTTTGGGATGTTTTTGATCTAATGGTTCTCATATTTTTGCACCATTCTTGGGGCCTTTTACAAAAATTCGATGACCATCGGATTTGGATGCATCTTTGGAGATTCTTTACTTCATTCCAACTGTCCATTTGATATAAAGATAATCTTGATCAAGGGCTATGTTTTGATCAAGAATTGGGGATTTTCTTGCAATATCTGAGCCATCCAATTCAAACAAGGAGATCTACATCTATGCTCATCATTTTTGGGTAGATTTGATTTATCCCACATGGGTCAACTTTGTAATTTTCATGGTGGGTTAACATTGTGTGTTATCCCATCCCACATTTTTTGGTAGCAACACGAATGGATTTGTTGCGGCCATGGCACATCACTAGGACTATTCATTTAATGCAAAAGCAACTCTTTGGGCCTTGTAACACCAATGATGATCCCCTTCTATGCATATTTAATGGTTTTACCATAATGATGATATTTTTAGCCGCCAAATTCTTTATTTGGCCCTTCCTTGCACTTCACTATAGAAATTTGATTTCAAGATCAAATTCCACTCTGATATTCATTTATTGTTCTCTATAACTTGACTCCACTTTGATTAGGGTTCAAACTTCATAGTCAAATTTGAGTTACGCCTAATCTATAAAGGCAACTTGTAAATATTTTTTCTAGGTTCTTCTCCATTTTTATTTTTGTAGCAACATTATGCTCTACAATTTTTGCCTTTCATGAATAGAAAACTTAGCTTCGACCTAATCTTGCTAGTCTAATATATTTGTATTTTATGCCTTGTATGGATTATTTCCTTGTTTATTCTTTCATGTTCACATATCATGTGTAGCCTACTACTAAATGTTGTTATGTGAATTTGTTTCCTTGCAACATTTCATCAGTTTTTACTTTCATGTGAATTGTGAAAGAGTAGATTTGAGCCAAGATCTATGTATTTAGGTGATTTATTCATGTTTTATGTAGTTATAGGCAGAGTTGTAACAAATATTTCTATCTTGGTTTTCCCTTTTCCTCTCAAGAAGTAGTTTAGGTGTACCCTAATAGTAAGCAAGTCAACCTTCTCTAGAGATTCAATCTCAGAGTGCAAGTCCCATAGTTGGAGGTTGTTTCCATGTTACACAAGTTTGCCTAAAATACATTCCCTTATTGCAAGCTTTTGTGTCAACAATTTTTGGCATGCCCGGTGGGACTACATTCAAGATTACTATGAAGTCAACTAGTTTGTTGGTGTCAAAATAAGGACTTCAACTCTTGTACTAAGAAGGTAGTGCTGCTCTTCACATTTCAGCCTTTAAGAGGCTCACATTCAAGCACTTGGTGACTCCATATCTACATCTCGGTTTCCAAACCAAAATTGTTGAGATTCATGCCCAAAGCTGAAACAAAGGCATCTTCTAGAGGTAAATTTTAGTATCAAGAGCTTTCATTTTCAAATCCTAGAAGAAAAAGAGTAGGCTCTTTTTATCACCAATTAGGAGTTTAGCAATAGTACATACACCTACAAGATCCATTTCCACTCCTTTTATTGTTAGATTTCAATCTAGAATACCATCAGCTCATATCAATAGATCACTTGCTTATATAGTGCAACCTAGAGCTCATGCTTTTGCTACTTTTAGTGGTGGAAGTCCCTTGTTACTAGCTCAAAGGCATGACATACTAGTATTAGCTCTTAAAAGTATATCAGATTTCACTGGTGAAACTTTTATCTCTCCCTTAGAACACATCCAAGAGGTTGCGAATGTTTGTAATATTCATGATATATCTAAGGATGATGTTACAATTAGGCTTCTAGCTTCATCTTTAAAAGGGAAAGCACTTTAATGGCATAGATGGTTGCCTCATAACTCTATAACAGATTGGGATGGATTAGGAGTAGGATTGTGTAAGCATTTTGAAGATAAGAGTGATCATCTATCACTTTTGGAGCAACTAACTATGATTAAAAGAGCACCCCATGAGTGCATGACTGATTTTAATTATAGATTCCAAAAAACATCAAATAGAATTCTTGCTACAACAAAACCTCTCCCTCGTAATGCTTTCTTACATTACCTTAAAGCTCTCAATCACAAAATTGCTACCACACTACAGACTTATAGAGGAAATACTCTACCAGCTGCATATGAATTTTCCATACTGGCAGGAAATACATTGATCCAAAGTGGAGAGCTAGCTCCAAGGCCTCTGATTCCATTGTTTCCTAACATGCCTACACATCAACCTGTAATGGCTCCCATCCCAACTACATCTTCATGTCAACCTCTAGATGTAGCATCAATGGATTCTACATTTTCCAATGAGATAGATAAGATCGAGGCCATGATGCAAATAATGATGCAAAATATAGAAAAAAATTTGTAAGATCAAATTTTCAATCTAGAAAAGAGGCTAGAGGACAAGTTCTTAGTGGTGCAAAAGATGAACAATGAATTAGTGACTCTAAAGAGATAACATGCTTAGGGTGGCAGGCCTCCTCAACTTCATTATCAAAATCCTACATATAGGCCTCCAAATCAAAATCAAGGTTATGTCCCACATAATCAGAATAGATCTAATGAAAATATCTCTACTACAAGTGTAAATACAAACCTCAATAGGGCTTTAGTCTCGCAGAACAATTTTTCCCATGATCAAGACTTTTTTCCTTCTTGTAATTATTCATATGGTTCCTATATGAGCCAAAAGGAAGAAGAGTTCCTAGTAGTAACTACACAGGATCAAACAATAGGACAATAATATAGTGCTAGCCAACCTACTGATGCTTCTTATTACTATAGCTAAGTGACTATTCTTTCATGAACCATTGGCCATAAGAGAATTGTCATGCCAAGCATGATAACTATGATGCCATAGCTCATAATACCAAAAGAAAAAGGAGGGCTATAGAGGATGCTCTGTCCTCTTCATTGAATCAGGTTGCAAAGGCTGTCCCACATACCATAAGTACAAATGTACAACATAATGTTGCTTCTCCATTGCAAAATCAGAACAACAAAAAGAATAAAGAGCCATATCCTACTCCCATTCATATGCTAGACCTTGTGGTCACCAAGGTTCTAGCCAAGTCAACATACACCCCTCTCAATATTGTAGATCAAATGAAAAGGACCGATATCAATGTTCCTATGTGGGATGTTCTTGCAATGCCATCTCAATTAGAATTACTACAACAAGAACTAAAGATTTTCAAAATACAGACCAAACCAACTACCATGGATGATGCAACAAGTTTGGTATAGCCAATGAAGGAAGGAAATACAAGCAAGAAAATTAAACCTCCTCCTTTTATGTCTATTTGATTATAGGGGATAAACTAGTTCATAATTGCATGATTGATTCTAGAGATAGTAGTTCTGTGATGCCTAAATGTATTGCTAACCTCTTGGATATTAAGTATGAGCCAATGGTTATGGATGTACTTCAGTTGGATGGTAGCTCTATTAAGATAGTAGGAATCTTAAAACATGTAGAAATGGCATTACTTGCATGCCCTGGTTGTACTATCACACTAGATATATTAATGGCTGAGGTTGATCCACATTTTGTCATTTGCCTTTCTAGGGACTTTACTACATAGTTAGGTGGTTATATTGCCTCAGATTGGTCCTATATATTTTTTAGAACAAGATATGGGACAAAAGCCTCCCTAAGAGTAGAGCCTTTAGCCCTTAGCCATAGAGAAACTTATACTCCTAGCCCCCTAAACATGAATTGCACAATATGAGAGGAAGATGAGGAATACATGAGTCATGAACATGATACTTCCTTAGTGAAGGTGCTCGATTACCTTTTGGATGAGTGGGCTATTTCTTATCAATTTGACCCAATGTAGGAGGTTGTGGGGACAAGTCTTGGAACATATTGCATATTTGAGGAGAATGCTCCTATGCCAATTCTCATGAAAATAGAAGAAGATACAAATGGACTATGGAGTATGTTCTTCGATGGCTCAAGAAAAAAAAATGGTCCAAGTGCTGGTGTAATGTTGGTTTCACCTAATTTGGGGAAATATTACTTTTCATATAGACTCCAATTTAGCTGCACTAATAATGTGGTAGAATATGAAGCCTTGATCCAAGGTCTCCAATAGGCACAAAGAAGAGATATAAATCTTTTAAAGGTATTTGGGGATAGTGAGTTGGTTGTTAATCAGATTAGAAATTAGAGTGTCATGAAGAAAAACCTTCCCAAATCATACAAACATAGAGTTTGGGATCTACTTGAAGGCTTTCAAGCTATCAATATTCAGAGTGTCCCAAGAAACAAAGACAAAATGCTAATAGGCTTGCATTCATTGGTGCTCATTATGATAAACTAGAGCATGTTGCTGATGAAAAGAACCATCAAATTAGAATTTTTGTAAGGCATGTTGTCCTAAACAATTGCACAAATTGGAAAGTGTTTGATTTTGATTCACAAATTGTTAATTTCTTGCAAAATGAATTAGAGTTCTCTATTAGAAATTAGTCCAAGATGCAAAATCAGTATGGGGAATAGATTATGAACCTAAACTCCAAAAAATTGCCTAAAGGTCTAGTCACCTTAGATGGCATTTTCAATTTTGATGATCAAGCGAGAGGCAGAGGTTCAAATCTGACAGCAAAGAGAGATGACTACTCACCTATCACTATTGCTGATGGAAAGACTCTTAACTTGGGAAAGGTATGCATTGATGATGAACAAGAAGTTTTCGTTAATTTATGTCAGGAATTCAATGATGTTATTGCTTGGACATATGAAGACTTAAATGGTTTTGACCCAAGTCTATTTCAGCATACCATAGATTTAAACCATGATGCTAAACCTATTAGACAAAAGTAAAGTCCAGTCAACCCGAGGATTGAACCTTTAATGAGAAAGGAGATATCCAAACTTATAGAAGCCAACATCATCTTTCCTATTAAGCACTCTTCATGGGTAGCCAATCTTGTTCCCATTAGAAAGAATGGAAAAATTAGATTGTGTGTAGAATTTAGGAACCTTAATAAGGCTTCTCTTAAAGATAACCATTCCCTTCCTTATATGGAATAAATTCTATCCAAAGTTAGTGGCTTAGAAAGTTTTTCTTTCTTAGATGGTTTTTCAGGCTATAATTAGGTGCTAGTCCAAGAGTCAGACATATATAAGACAACATTCACTACCAAATGGGGAACCTATGCTTATTATAAGATGCCATTTGGACTAACCAATGGAGGTGCCACATTTCAAAAGGCAATGGAGATGGCCTTCAAGGGTGTGCTAGAAAAGTTTGTACTAGTCTATCTTGATGATATAACTATCTTCTCAAAACATGTAGTATATCATTTTGATTATTTGGGATAGGTATTTGAAAGATTCAGAGAGTATGGTGTGTCCTTGAATCACAAGAAGTGTGTGTTTGCCACTGATCAAGGAAAGCTCAGGTAGGACATATTGTGTCAATAAATGGGTTAACAATAGATCCAGAGAGAGTAGAAGCAATTCTCTCTCTCCCACTTCCTAGTCATAAGAAAGGATTATAAAGATTTCTTGGTAGGATCAACTTCATAAGAAGGTTCATTCCTAATCTTGCCTCCATGGTGAAGCCTCTCACAACTATGTTGAAGAAGAACTTGATGTTCACTTGGACCAAGGAGGGGAGGGATAGTTTTGAATAGATCAAGAAATCAATTGCACCATCTCCCAGTCTTGTCAACACCAAGTTTGATAGAGATTTCATGCTTTATTCCCTTGGAGGAGTGTCAAGTATACCAGCTATTCTAATATAGCTAAATGATGAGAATTTGAAGCAGCCCATTGCTTTATTTAGTGAGGGGCTTAAGGATTATGAAGGAAGATATAGCTATTTAGAGAAGTAGGTCCTTGCTATTGTAAGGGCTCTCAAAAAATCCAGACATCTTTTATCTCATAACAAGGTTTAGCTCTTGGTTCCACATGAAAGTGTGAAGGAGTTCCTATTGAACAAGGATATCAATGAAAAAAGAGTTGGATGGATCACAAAAGTCATGAAATATAACATTGATTTTAAGATCACAAAGCTCATAAGAGGCAAGGGATTGTGTGAGAAAATAGTCTCCTCTTTTGAGGCATCCGAGGAGGTTGCCCTCTTAATACAAGGTGAGCAACCGGTAGAGAAAAAAAATTAGAGTAATTGATTGCAAGACATGACTACCTTCTTGGTAGAAGGAAGGTATCCATAAGGCCTGAATAGAGCTAAGAGAAGATAGTTTAGATTATAGTCTATTCCTTATGTCTTGGTGGATGGAATATTATTTAGGAAGGATTCTAATGGAGTCTTATTAAGGTGTATTAAAATGGATTATATTTGTAGGCTATTAAAAGAGTTCCATGATGGGCCTGCTGGTGGTCATTTCTCAGCTAGGGTTATAGCAATGAAGATAATGAGGGCTAGTTATTATTGGCCAAATATTTTCAATGATTTCCACAAACATGTGAGGAAATGTGAGAAATTTTCTTTCTTCTTAGGAAAGAAAAGATTGGCTTCCTTTCCTCTTCATCCCATTCAAGTAGACCAAACCGTTGCTCAATGGTGTTTGGATTTTATTGGTCCAATAAACCCACCCTCTAGTGCTGGTCACAAATGGATCTTGGTAGCCACATATTATTTCATAATATGGACATAGGTAGTAGCTTTGAAAAATGCAATAGAGGTTTCAATGGTTGAGTTCCTTGATGGGATAGTAACCATATTTGGTGTTCCTTCAACTATCATATCAGATAATGTCAAATCTTTTATTGGAAATCATATATGCTCTTGAGCTCTAGAATATGGAATATATTTGAGCACTTCCTCAAATTATTATCTCCAAGGGAATGGCTTGGTATAATACTCTAATAAGAACCTCTTAGAATAATGAAGAGGAAAATTGATGACAATCAGAGGTGTTGGCATGCTAAGTTGAAGACTTCCCTTTGGGTTGATAGAATCATGCCCAAGAGAGCAATTGGGAACTCACCATTTATGCTAGTATATGGAAGGGAAGTAAGGCTTCTTATTTCACTTGAGTTTCCCTCTCTTGAACTAGCTCATCAATTGGAGCTAGTTGAAGATTGCTATGACAATTAGGCTGGCTAAAATAATGAAACTAGAGGAAAAAAGATAACAAGCTCTGCATACACTTGAGGTACATCAACAATAGGTCAAATGAAGATTTGATAAGAAGGCTACAACTAGAATCTTTAAGGAAGGATACCTTGTCCTCAAATGGGATGCTGATAGAGCCAAGCCAGGTAGGCACTCCAAATTTGATACTATGTGGAGTGGTCTATATGTTATCACCAACTATAAAGAGGCCAACACTTTTCAACTATCCAGGCCTAATGTTGAAGTTCTCCCAATCCTAGTCAATGGGATTCACCTTAAACCTTGACTTTAAAGGAGGATAAAGGTTTTTTGTACATATTAAAGTAGTTTTTAGCATTCTAAGAAATGCACAAGCACATTTACCCCCTTTTTTGGAGTTGTTTTGAGCTTTCCAGAGCTCCCTAGAGTTTTTTGTTTCTTGCTAGTTGCACATTTTGTGAAGTTGTAGGTGGGATAACACGTTGTTTCTTGCTAGTGACTCTATGCCCAATGGATTGCTTAAGGCCATTGATCTATGCTTAGTAGGCAAGCATCTTGTTGAGTCACCAAAATGTTGGCCATTTCTACCCCCCATTCAGCCCATCATTGATAATCGATCTAAGAGATCTTCAATGAGCTAATTTCTTTAAGGTTGGTTAACATGCGATTTGGTTGGTGTTAAATTTTGTGTTAACCCAGTCTCTTTATAAGCTAAGCTGGCTTGGCTTTTTTCATGTGCCAAGCTAGTTTAGCTTGTTCATGTATCGAGTTGGCTCATCTCTCATGTGTTAATGTGCATTTTCTGTCGGGTTAACATTTTATGTTAACCATTTTCGCTATTTTGAGAAGTGACTTTTCTTTCTTCCACAAAATCATGAAAATGCATGTTTCCTTTTCAACTACATATTGGGGAATTCGCCAACAAATAAATTAATGCCAAGTGGTGGGCCAATTCCTTCAATGCATTTTACTCACCATCAGATCAAGGATCATCTATGGTTGTCGCTATGTTGCTATGCAAAGTTGCAAGGTAGTTATTTCATGTGACATAGTGAGCACTTGTCATGTGGTAGGTGAGTCCTTTCCTTTTATGAGTCGTAGTGTGGTGGATCTTTGTCTTGTTGGGATGTTTTTGATCTAACAATTCTTATATTTTTGCTCCATTCCTGGGGCCTTTTATGAAAATGTGATGGCCATCGGATTTGGATACATCTTTGGAGATTCTTTACTTCATCCTAGCCATCCATTTGATATAAAGATAATCTTGATCAAGGGTTATGTTTTAATCAAGCGTTGGGGATTTTCTCGTAATATCTGAGCCATCAAATTAAAACAAGGAGATCTATATCTATGATCATCATTTTTGGGTAGATCTAATTTATCTCACATGGGTCAACTTTGTGATTTTTGCAGTGGGTTAACATTGCATGTTATCCCATCCCATATTTTTGACAACAACATGAATGGATTTGTTACGGCCATGGCATGTCACTAGGACTATTTATTTAATACAAAAGTGACACTTTGGGCCTTCTAACACCAATGATGATATGCTTCCATGCCTATTTAAAGGTTTTACCATAATGATGATCTTTTTAGCTACCATTTTTTTAATTTTTCCCTTCCTTGCCTTGTATGGATTATTTCCTTGTTTATTGTTTCATATTCGCATATCATGTATAGCGTGCTACTGAATGTTGTTATGTGAATTTGTTTCCTTGCAACATTTCATTAGTTTTTACCTTCATGTGAATTATGAAAGAGTAGATTTGAGCCAAGATCTATGTATTTAGGTGATTTATTCATGTTTTGTGTAGTTATAGGTAGAGTTGTAACCAATATTTCTATCTTGGTGCATCACCCACTTTCCTTTTTAGCAATTTAATTTCTACATTCCTTCTCCCTTTTCCTCTCTAGAAGTAGTTTAGATGCACCCTGATAGTAAGGAAGCCAGCTTTCTCTGGAGATTCAACCTCAAAGCACAAGTCCCACACTTGGAGGTCATTTCCATGTTACACAAGGCTGCCCAAGATGCATTCACTCAGGCTAGGGTACAAGCTTTTGTGTCAACAAGAATGTTTGAAAAAAATCAAAATCACTATTCCAAAATAGGCATGAATACTAGCTATCATAGAACTTAGCATGAATCCCAATGTTCAGTGTGTATGCAAAGGCCAAGAAAAGTGGTGACCCTTTATACCACAAATTGCTTATTTGACAAAAAAAAAGGATGCAACAAAATATATGTCATAAATTTCTCTCAAATCCTTAGTCAAACACCGTGTGTGGGTCATCCTCAAGGAAGTGGAGCTGATGCCACATAGAAAGAGGGTCAGTTCTGAGTACTAACATATGACCAAGCTAGTATGCATGGGGCTTATTTTTGAAAAACAAAGAAAAATGCCTTCAAATGCAAAAATTTTGGGAACATGCCAAAAAATATTGGGTCTAACTCAAGGTACAATTAGATTTGGCACCATTGACCATGTAATGTGTACATATTGTAATCACCCAAAAATGGCCATCTAGACTATTAGCCCCCTTTCTAGCATTTTTTTCTTAATTTATTAATCACTTATTCTTGATCAAATCTTGAAAAACTAATTTATTTAATTTTATCCTATAGTTTGACCAATATATCCTAACTCATTATTTAATTAAAAGGAACTTGTCCCTCTTTAATTAAATAAAAAACCCCACTTCCCACTTATCCTAAGTTGTGCACACATAAGACATTATTCCCACTTTAAAAATAAAAGAAAAAGATTTTTTTTGTCTCGTATGGGGCATAAAAGTCAACTCTCGATTATGATTGGTGGAAATGTTTTTGCACATGGATCACTCAAAATTAATTCTCCATCCTTGATTAGGCCTCTATTTCCCTATGATCTCCATCATCTATTTTTTATTTAAAAGGGAGAGCTCTCTACTTGTCTCATAATACTCCTACTTTGTACTTATGTTATGCTGGAAGAATTCTAGGTATTCTTTGGAGATTTTGGAGATCTTGTGGCCCCACCCTCTCATTTGCATTCCATATTAGTTTAATAGAATTCTTTTATTAGTTTATCTTTCTTTTATACTTTATAGTTAGCTCATCTATCTTAATAGGAGGATTGTAACACTCTCATTCTTGTTAGCTTATTTTCATTTTGCAGTCCATTTAGCTTAGCTTCATTTTCTTAGCATTTCATGGTGCATCTTGTAAGGGGCTGCATATCTTAGCTCATTTGAGAGCCACAACACTTATTTTTTACCTCTTTCATGTCATGACTAGGGAGCTCTAAGTCACCATTCAAGATTCTCAGTCCATGAGATTTCTTGGATAGAATGTCTTAGAGAAGTGCACTCCTTTTGAGTATACCCATAATCAAAGTACTAATTTGAACAAATATGAATGTAAGTCTCTTTCTTATACATCTTGTGAAGTGGGGGTTGATGTGGTATATGCTTATGTTGACCAAACCAACATAGTCAAAAATCCTCTCATAAGGCCTAACAAATTAGGCTCCCAACTTTCTTTAATGGATCACATTGTTGCTCCTAAGATTAATCCCAATTTGGACTCCTTTGGAGATTTCCTTATAAACTTAGACTCTCTTATCACTAGAAATAATCCCTTTCATGTTAGTAACCTTGAGGTTTCCTCATCACTATCACTCGTACACCTTGATCTTATTGACTGGTCTATACAAAATCTAAGACTTGAGCTTCCATCTTTCCAAAATGACTATGAGATTGCTTGCTCTCTAAACATTGTTGAACTATTAGTCTCTTCCATTGGTGAACCAATGATTAATATAACTAAGTTATAAATCAAGCACTTTAGTTATAAGTTAAAGATAAAAATGAAAAAGAGAAGCTCAGATGAAAAAAAACCACTTTGTGGTAGTGTTTCAACCAAAAAATAGTAAAAAGAAAGATGTATCCAAGGGTGAAAACCTCTTCAAGGCATCAAAGGATGAGGTACTTGGTGGCCTTCCTTATTATTTCTAGGATAGATCATCAATTCTGATTGAACCTACATACCCCATTAAACTTAGACTCTCTTATGACTAGAAATAATCCCTTTCATGTTAGTAACCTTGAGGTTTCCTCATCGCTATCACTCGTACACCCTGATCTTATTGACTAGTCTATACAAAATCTAAGACTTGAGCTTCCATCTTTCCAAAATCACTATGATATTGCTTTCTATCTAAACATTGTTGAACTATTAGTCTCTTCCACTGGTGAACCGATGATTAATATAGCTAAGTTAGAAATCAAGTACTTTAGTCATAAGTTAAAGATAAAAGTGAAAAAGAGAAGCTCAGATGGAAAAAAACCACTTTGTGGCAGTGTTTGAGCCAAAAAATAGTAAAAATAAAGATGTATCCAAGGGTGAAAACCTCTTCAAGGCATCAAAGGATGAGGTACTTGGTGGCCTTCCTTATTATTTCTAGGATAGATCATCAGTTCTAATTGAACCTGCATACCCCATTAATCTTGGTATCAAATAATCTCCTCAAATCATACATCTAGCTCAATCATTATCAACTAAAGAGAAGACATAGTTCACAAAGTTCTTCCAAGAAAATAAGATCAAATTTACATGGAAATATGTTGATATGCTTGGTCTTGATATGAATATCATCTTACATCATCTTTCCATAGCTCATGGTGTCAAGCCCATTAAAAATAAATTAAGGAAGATGCATCCACATGTGGCCCTAGATGTGAAAGATGAGTTAGAAAAACTCCTAAGTGCAAAATTCATCAAAGCTATTGGCTATGCCGAATGGATCTCCAACATTGTACCTATTTCAAAACATAATGAATCCATTCGAGTATGTACTAATTTATGAGAGCTTAACAAAGACTTCTCAAAGGATGACTTTATTCTATCAAATATTGACATGATAGTGGATATGACTATGGGATGTTAAATGTACTCCCTTATGGATGGTTTTTCATGTTATCATCAGATAAAAATGACTTTAGAGGATCAAGATAAATTATAGTTTACATATTATTGGAGAAATTTTGTTGGAATGTCATGCCTTTTGGGCTTAAATGTGGGTGCTACTTATTAGTAGGCTATGACTAAAATTTTCCATGACATGATGCACAAGAATATGGAAGAATATGTTAATGACACCCTTTCTAAATCTAAACAAATAAATACTCACCTAGCTGACTTGACTTTGATTTTGGATTGAATGGAACAATTTCAAATTGGGCTTAATTTGAAGAAGTGTGCTTTTGGTGTCACATTTAGAAAACTCTTAGGTTACATCATATCAACTAAAGGCTTAGAAGTTGATATTGAAAAGGTGCAAGAAATAATGGACATGCCACCTCCTAGGAATATCAGTCAATTAAGTAGTCTACAAGGAGGTTTGCAATCTATTATGAGGTTCATCTCTCATTTGGCTAATAGGCACCAACCATTTAAGAAAAAAATGCATAAGGGATTTACATGTGTATGGAATGAGGAATGTGAGAAGATTCTTACTCAAATTATGAAAGAGTTGGCTAAACCACCTATCCTCATGCCTCTTATTCCTAGGAAGCCCTTAATACTATATATCTCAGCTAAAAACATTTATGTAGGGGCTTTTCTAGTACAACATGATGAGAACAGGAAAGAGTGAGCTATCTACTATATCAACCAAACATTAATTTCTTGTGGGCTCAACTGCAATAATATTAAAAAGACTTGTCTTGCAATAGTATTTGGGTCACAAAAGCTCCATCACTACATTTTCTTCATACTACACAATTAATTGGTAAGATTGATCCTTTAAAATACCTTTAAAATAAAGTTGTGCTTATAGGAAAACTAGCTAAGTAGATGATGATTCTATCTGAATTTGACATTTAGCATGTCAAACGTAAAGCTATCAAAGGGAAAGCCATTGCTAATCAACTCATTGAGTTTCTCCTACAAGAAAATGCTTCCATGTAGATAGATTTTTTGAATTTTTCCATCATGTATGTCATAGAAAGAACCTAGAAAATGTTTTACAATGGATCTCATACTCAAAATAGGTTTGGTGTTGGCATTTTTTTCATTACATCTCATGGCTATATGATTCCTAAGTCATACAAGTTGCTATTTCCTTGCACCAACAATATAGCTGAATATGAGATCCTTACTAATGATATCAAGCTAATTATTGAATGGAGGATTACTGAGTTGCACATTTATGGATATCCTCAACTTGTTATAAATTAGATCAATAATGATTACCGAACCAAAGATGACAAGTTGGTACCATACAAAAATTTATTGATTGCTTAAGAAGCTATTTCACTTTTGTCACATTTCAGTGAATTTCTAGGGTAGAGAGCAAGGCAATAGATGATATGACTACCTTGGCATCAATTTTATAGTTATAAGAACATGAGTCTTTCTTTGAATTGTTGGTGGAAGAGCTATGCATTCTTGCTTATGATTCCCTTGACAATCGAGTTATTTTCACTATTGTTGGTCATGATTCCTCTCATTATGCTACCATTTATTCTTACTTCTGAGATAAAATTATTCCTAAAAATCTTAATCACAATGATAAATACAAACTCATTTGCAATGCCTCCCACTATACCCTTGTCTCTAGTTACTTGTATAGGAAGGGTCTAGATGGAACTCTTCTTAGGTGTCTAGAAATGGATGATTCCAAAAGAGGGCTAGCCAAAGTCCATGATGGCATATGTGGGTCTCACTATAATGACCTTGCACTTTTTTAGAAGCTACTTAGGGCTGGTTATTATTGACCTTATACTATACAATCACAAGTCATGTACTATGCCAAATCTTGTAAGAAATGCCAGCTTCATGGAAACATAATTCATGCTCCCATAGATGACTAAATTTCATCCATCATGCATTGGCCTTTTGAGTAGTGGGCCTTTGATCTACTTGTCAAGATTCACCCTAGTTCTTCAAGTCAGGAAAAATTTATCATTACATCTATTGAGTATTTTACAAAATAGGTTGAAGTAGTGCCTCTTTTTACTGCTACTAGGAAGCATGTTTCTTTGTTTATTTTGAATCACCTCATTTTTCATTATGGCATTCCCTCCATAATTATTGATAATGGGGTAAATTCAAAAACAAGGACCTTCAACAACTACCTAAGAAGTTCAAAATAAAAGATCTCTAGTCCTATATTTATTACTCCCAAGGGAATGGGAAAGTTAAGACATCAAATAAGACATTGTTGAAAATCTTACATAGGATTTTACACAAGTCAAGGAGAGATTGGCACTTGCAAATCAATCCTGCATTATAGGCTTATAAAACTAGAATACACACTCCCATGGTATCTTCCCTCTTTTCTCTAGTTTATGGTTTTGAATTTGTTTTACCATTTGAAGTTGAGATTATGTCCTTAAGAGTCTCCTTGAAAGGATTGATCATTGATGACAATTATAGGGCCATGAGAATACATGAAATTGAGATCTTGGATGAACACCACAAGGCTTCTTTTGATCACGTGAGATCTTATCATAAACACATGTCTACAATCTATAATAAGAAATTTAATCCTAGAGAGATTCAAGTTGGATATATCATTCTTAGAGAGAACTCAAAAAAAATCAAAAAAATAGAGAGCAAAAGGGGAAGTCCAAACCTAATTGTTTGGGTACTAATATTGTTACTGCAACTTTTGGATCTGGTGCATATCGAATTTCAACACAAAAGGGAGAATAGCTCCCTAACCCCATCAACATACTTCCCTTGAAGAAGTTTTGTGCTAAGTTTTTTTTCTTAGCTTTATACATATTCTATGATCTAGAAAAAATCCTAAAAATTATAAAATATCTTGAAAAAATGATCATAGTGAAAATCTAGTGATAGGCACTTTGATTTATCATCAAAAAGAAAAAAAATCCTTTCAAGTGGTGAGAACCTCAAAATAGGCACTACTTTAGACCCTTGCACCTATTTCTATGAATCTTTCTTTGTGCTCATGATCCATTCACCTCATATTGCTTTGCCTTTCCTAGCTTGGAACTAACCCTTGTCTAGGTCTAGGGGGCACACACTTCTTATCTTATTAGGGTCTCTTTGTGCATAGTTATTTCTTTGGAAACTCATTAAATAGTGTTTCTCAACACTCCCCTTGACATCAAGTATTTTTCAACACTTATTAGATACTTTAGCTACATCTAGGATGTTGTGATGTTTCTCATTGGTAGACTTGAGGCCTAAAGAGATAGTCATATTATTTTCACACATGGACTTAAAAACTAAAATTGATTTAGAATTTTTGGCTTTATTTCTCTTTATGTTCTATTTATGATCATTTCTTTGCTAAATGTTCCCTCCCTAATAGTCTCTTGAGGATGTCATGGACTAGAGGACTGGGAGCATGGGACATGTTTTCTATTACTTTTTGCCTGTAGGTATACCTTGTTAATCTTAAGTGTTGTAAGAATTCATTCTTGTCCTACTTGAAATTTAGGATCTACAAAGTATCATCCTTATCTATTTTTTTCAAGACCACACTTAGGGGTTATCCTGGCACTTTTACTTTGATACAACTATAATCTTGCTATATCAAACTTAGGGAATCTAACTGCACTAGTCATCTTGACCTATATGTCTTTGATGCATAGGTTGGGTTCCCACATACCTATCCAATAAAGATCATATTCATATCCTCATAATTATACTAGTGATGATTGTATGATCTTCTAATGTCCCTAATAAGGATGGATGATAAAAACTAGGGCTTACTTATTCCATCCTTACAATTACACCTTTTCATACTAGTTCATTCTAAACATTCATTCTAGTTTAGATTTTTCACTCTGCATGTTGAGAGATTTTTTCTCTTTATCTTTCATAGACAAGTTAGCTAATTGTATTTACATCATTTTTCCTCTCGATCATGTCTTCTACTCTTTGTTGGTATTATCAACTTAATTCTTCTTCATATATTGTCATCACAAAGGGTTAATCTCATCATCATATCTAATTTATCCAAGTGTTAAGTTTTAAAATTATAAGTTTATATCATAACTTGAGAGATAAAAATCTATGAGAGAGAAATATCCATACATCCATGAGAATATAACATAATTATACATATTGACATCACATGGAAACATAAACATAAGTGCTAAAACATATATGATATCCATCACATGTGAAAGAAAGAGACAAGTATACAATGCTATAATAAAATCTAGTATGTCATTTATATCATGGTAAATAAGTACAAGTATAATGTGAGACAAAATTATAGACAAATGTCTCTCAAAATGGTACATCTAAATGTCACAAGGACATCAAAACCTAGACCTAGGACTGGCTCCCTTCCTACTATGTAGGATGTGGTTATGGAGGTGGTGCATGTGTCCTGTCTAGAGGCTATATTGCTCCCTCTAACCTCCCATCTTTCTTGAAATAATATGGAAAACCCTATGCTAGAGGCATACATGTTCTATATGCCACATAGTAATAAGCCTCTCTAGCCCCATGATGATCTACCTCTCATCTAGTTGTGTTTCACTCTCTCCTTTGATCTACACTATGAGCCCACTCATCTATTAGTTGTTGGTCCCGCACGGTGATGGTAGTTTGTGCCTATTATAACTCTACCTCCAACACTAATATTTTTCTCTCTAGGATCATCTCCCCTAGTTGGTACAAGTGGATCCTTCCTCTCCTCATGTCTCTATTATTTCTTCTCCACCTATGGTTTTTTGACCACTCTCTCTACCTCTGCTAGCTCTGCCTCCTCCTCTTCCTCCTCTACCATTTGGCCCTTACTTTGCAATCTTGTTTAGCTACTAGATAGACCCCAGAGCCACTTTCTCTCTCCCCCCCTCTCCTTTATGTTCTTGGATCTCCTCCATCTCCTCCATCATTTCTTGGGAGTGTGTCTGGCACTATATGCTAAGGAAATGATTGTCTCCTCATCTATCACGCATAATATGGTGAAACTCTTGCATCTATCTATGTTAAGAGATAATTATAGGCCTATCTCTACAATCCTTGTGTCTTCTAGAGACATGCTATATAGTATAGCATGGGAAACTAGCCTATTTCCTCCTCCTCCAATACCCATGGTCTTAGTAGAAATCCACTGCCTCCGACCAAACTGTCTCCATATACAATTGATGAAAAACCTCTCCACTATCCATGCATGTTGAACCATCAGCGACTAGCTTCAAAACATGTATCCCATCTCATTGAGAGCCTCCTTCCACCCCTTGCAACCCATGTAGGTCCTCCACTCTAATTTAACTAGCTCATCAAGTATCCACTAGTAGTACATCACATCCCTACTATGAGGCTATGCTATGAACCCATAGTACCTATAGATGTAGGGATATCTCCTCTCCCTTGGTTAAACCCTTGTTCAAATTATTGCAATGTGATCCCATGCCCATATCTATGCTAGGATGGCTATGCATGCTCATGTATTCCTTTCCCTATAAATCACCTCATGAAAATCATGGTAGATGTCTTCTAGTGATGGCTAGTCCCCACACCATCTACCTCAGCCTCCCAACCAAGTCCATCACCAATCTCCCAAACCCATATAAGAAGCCTTTCTGACTTTTATCTATGATTAATGCATGTGAAATAAGGAAGAATATTGTACACTCCACTACATGCTGATCTCCATAGTCTAGGATTAGCCTCCCCCACATAATATGTCTATCCATGATGGTCACATCATGAAACAAATCCTGTAATGTGGCTCTACCCTCTATGGGGGTCTAATCATAGCAAACATGTGATACATGAACATATCAACACTCATATCGAAAGAGGCTAAGTAAAATACAAAAAATATACATTCTCATCATATTCACTAGGTCTCCATGACATGACACTTGAAGAATGAGATACACATCCTCTAGTGCGATTATGGCCTCTCTAGTGGGAAAGTGAAAGGTATCATGCTCACTATGCCACTGCTCTACTAATGTTGTAAGAAGGCCATGGTTTTCCCAAATATGAGGAATCCATAACAACCATCCAAACCTAATGGTCTCTATTCTACCTCTATCTATATCATTTAGTCATGGAACAAGTCTCAAACCAACCACCACAAGTGCCCTAATATTAAGGTCCAGGAACACCTCCTGCATAAGCAAAATGTATAAAATATTAGTATATGTCAAATGTGAATCAAAGTGACACTAAAAAAATCATAGCTCAACTAATCAAGAAAAAAAATGGCACACAAATATGATGAACATCACAAAAATAGCATAAAACTTATGAAGTGGTTGAACAAGTATCACGTGATACTTTTTCCTCTACCTATGCTATACAATCTTGTTGTGCAATACTTCACATGCTATCATGCATTAAATGGATGGGGTCATTAAGATGCTTCATATAATATGTGTGTAATAATTTATAAAGTATCACATGAATTTTTTTGAAAACCTAATTGGCCCTAGAAAAACATGCTAAAATTCTCATAAAAATTCTTAACATGCTCAAAATATTGAAAACTTATTGGTGGTTCGTACTGTGGAGGCCAGTTGTGCAATCAGTTGCACTTAAATCAGTGTATGTGGGTTGGAACTCATTGCTGGGCCTCTCTAAAGCTCTCAAATCTCTAAAATCAAATAAGGCAAATGATTTGAAAATGACCTCTTGGACTCTTTTAATACATTTTTTACTCAATTTTGACCTAATTTTTGAACTCCTTAGATTTGCATGAAAATCACACCCCTATTTAATTTTAATGTCCAGGATCCATTTTTGGGATCAAAATAAAAATTTGAGTTTATCTTGATGGTCAAAATCATGTTTTAAACTTCTTCCTTCTTCTACACAATTGGATGATCTTTTGAGGCCTAAATTTTTAATCTTGATGAGGCATGATCATTTTTTCATTCCTTCATCATTTCTACCTTCTTCCACTATTCTTATGCATTCCATTTTGTCTTTCTTCTTTCTTTGACCTAATTCTAATGCTTTATATTTCTTGGTCAAACATAGTCAAATTGGGGCATATATTCACTGTTTGATTGTCACTCTTTGGTCTTAATTGCTTATATGCCATCATGGTTTTTCTCTATCTCAATTTGATCAAATCTAGTTTATTTGTGCATCTCCTCTATCTCATTTCAATTTTGGGTGCGATAATTTTTTTTGGCACTGGAACCTCTCCCATCCCCTACTCTCTCTCTCTCTCTCTCTCTCTCTCTCTCTCTCTCTCTCTCTCTCTCTCTCTCTCTCTCTCTGTCTCTGTCTCTGTCTCTGTCTCTGTCTCTGTCTCTGTCTCTGTCTCTGTCTCTGTCTCTGTCTCTGTCTCTGTCTCTCTTTGTCTCTCTGTCTCTCTGTCTCTCTGTCTCTGTCTCTCTCTCTCTCTCTCTCTCTCTCTCTCTCTCTCTCTCTGTCTGTCTCTCTCTGTCTCTCTCTCTCTCTCTCTCTCTCCTAGTATTTAGTACTATCGTTAATAGAGTGTGTATTAAGGATCTGCTATCTCTATGTGCTTCATTCTTTGGAGTTAGATCTCTCTGTCACTTGCTTGGATTCTTTAATATTTGATTTAATGTGGTCCTAGATCAATAACACATTAGTCAAATAGGGGAAATATAATCACCCAAAAATGGTCATCTAGACTATTAGCCCCTTTCTTGGATTTTTTCCTGAATTTATTAATCACTCATTCTTGATCAAATCTTCAAAAAGTAATTTATTCAATTTTATCCTATAGTTTGACCATTGTATCCTAAGTCATTATTTAATTAAAAGGAAATTGTCCCCCTTTAATTAAATAAAATACCATACTCCCCACTTATCCTAAGTTGTGCACACATAAAACATTATTTCCACTTAAAAATAAAAGAAAAATCTTATTTGTCCCACATGGGGCACAAAAGTCAACTCTCGATTATGATTGGTAGAAATTATTGTCCACAAGGATCATTAAACATTAATTCTTCATCCTTAATTAGATCTCTCTTTCCCTATGATCTCCATCATCCATTTTTCTTTAAAAGGGAGAGTTCTCTCCTCATCTCATAACACTCATGCTTTGTACTAACGTTATGCTGTAGGAATTCTAGGTACTCTTTGGATCTTTTGGAGATCTTATGGCCCCATCCTCTCATTTTAGTTTCATGTTAGTTTAATAGCATTCTTTGATTAGTGTCTTTTTCTATTATAGTTTAGATTTATCTCATCTATCTTAATAAGGGGATTGTAACACTCTCATTCTTGTTAGCTAGTTTGCATTTTGCAGTCCATTTATCTTAGCTTCATTTGCATAGCATTGCATAGATTCTTGGATACTAGCCTCATTTCTCTTATCTTTGAATCTCTCGTTTCATGGTTTTCCTTGCAAGGGGTTGCATATATAATCTCATTTGAGATCCACAACATTTCTTTTGCACTTCTTGCATGTCATGACTAGGGATCTCTAAGTCATCATTCAAGATTCTCAATCCATGAGATTCCTTGGATAGAAGGGCTTAAAGAAGTGTACTCCTTTTGAGCATGCACATATCATGCATGAATTCCCACTAAATTTTTGGGCCACTGAACATGTTTTCTCCCAAAAACCAAAAGCACTTAGGAGCCCATAAAGATAGGCCACATGGATAGAGGAGGTCCTAGTGCCAAAAAAAAAGATTGCACCCAAAATTTTGTAAGGAATCGCACAACCTACAAATTTTTGGCATGGGCACCAAAACATAAAGCATAGGATATTTTAGTATTGGTTGACATGTGTTAGTAGGAGTAGTGGGGTTTAATGGTGAGTCTATGATGTAAATATTAGAGGAAGGACCCAAAAAAAATTGTGCTACCCAAGAAATAATGCTGAGGTAGAGAGTTTTCATTGGTTAAAAAGCCACCCTACAAAATAATTATTTTCCCAAAACAAATTCTTGAGAGGATTCCTAGCCTCCATATGCATGTGGCTCAAGGGGAAAAATGAGGTACAAACCTACACATGATAGAAGTGGGTCTCACAAAGATCTTGGACAATGAATAGTAACCAAAAAAAGCCTTCATGTGCTTAAAATGGAATGCAACTATAACAAAGTTTCTCTCTTTTATTTTAAACAAAATGTCCAGTGCTTTTCTTTAAAAAATATGTAATAATTTTTAATATAAAATATCTGTCATCTTAATATTCAAGTCCAATGTCGTATGACCTTGGGCTAAAAAACTTTTGCCATAGATTTCAACAACATCCAAACTAAACATATTTTATATTGAAATAAGGGTTTTTGGACACTTTTAGTGTAATGGTGATGTCTATTTGGGCTCAAAGTGACAAAAAAAAAGGTCCCCTACATCCACTTAAAAAACTCTAAAAACAAAAACTATATGAAAGAGAAAAATAAGATCTAAAAACCAAACCCAACCTCTCATAGGCAAAACACGGGCATGTAGATGTGGGGCTCTGATACCATGTTGAAGTTAATGAAAGATCAACCCCACAACTCCCTAGAATCACTTGCATGCAAACACCTGTCACCAAGAGAGAGGAGAAAAAGCTACGGAGGATGGAATTCCTAGATCCAAAGAGGATGAGACAATCTTGATGAGGAAAAATAGAAATTGATATTAATATAAAAGTGAATGAATGCGTAATACAAAGAGAGATCAATCCTTATAAAAGGAGATCAAAAACCTAAAAAAATAAAATCTAGGTTACATGATAATAATTAATAAAAGGATTAAGTATTAGATGCCTAGGTTTCACTTAGGTAAAAAGAGCTGATAAGAAAACACCTTATTACTCCAACAATTTACATAATCTATTAGATTAACAAAAAAACATGAAATGAGATATAATTGTAATTGAATTACAATGAGATTCAAGTTACTTATTACTGAATTAGAGAAAATCAAAGAACAATACAAAAATAGACAAAATGCAAAATGTGCATCTCTAGTAGTCACCTAATTGTATTAATTTTATTCAAACTATGTATGTAAAATATCAAACATATGACCTAGAGTACCCATAATGGATTTAGATTATTGCAACTCTATCTTTTCTACATTGATGAGAAAATCAAAACTTAGCCATACAGTACTAGATTGACTAAAAATGAAATTATTATGATTTTCCAATCAAAATTTGGACCCTTCTCCAAGTATTGGGAATCCGCTTATATGAATGGATTTCAAAAAATTCTAGGTTGGAGGGAAAAGACACATGTTACATTTTTATTTGACAAAATACTTAGTTACAATAAATCATATGATTTGATCTAAAAAGGCATATAGTTTGTCTCTTTGAAGTTTGATGTGACTTCACTAGGATCACATTACCTTTGTCTTCTTCCTTCTAATCATATGCCACCATCAAAAGTGAATATCCATAAGCTCATTATTGTTAAAGTCTACCCTTGATATTGGAGTCATCAACCATAATATATTTCTTTACCCACTTCTTATTCTCATCATCACTTGGCCAGGAGTATGCAAGAATCAGATTTGTCACCGGTCTGTATGGGTTATAAATGATTCATTCTTGGGTAAATTTTTTCTCAAAATTTTCATAAAATAACCAAGAATTAACCAACTTTGTAATGCACTCTTTCAAAAGTGTCATGTTCATATCTCGAGCTATCTCCTTTGTAAGCTCATGCACCTTGTTAATTTATCTAGTTCTCTAGTCAATAATATGTTTTTCATTCTTGTCCTCACTCAAAATAGATGGCACAAATGTATCTCAGTGTCCTAAATTATTTTATAACTCCACCATGTTATTTTCAATATGTCTGATAAAACTGAAAAACTTACAAGTGATTTGACAATCTTAATAGTAGGTAGGCCTTTAGAGGAGCATTTGGATCTATCCTTACAAACAGTTCAATCTACTTTATCTTATTAATTCTTTACCCATTTCTAATAAATTTACTTCTCCAATGACCTATCCTCTTTAAATTTTTGCACAACCAAATAAAGAAAACAAATTACCTAAATAATTTAGAACATTCTCACAATTATCTTCTCATGTAAATGCATCAAAGTAGATTGAAAAATTATCTCCTTGTTGAATTCATGATTGCTATTGTCATTTTTTGCCATCATTTTCAAGTGCACCACCTCTTTGATCAAAGCATCAAAATTTCTACTTTCATGAGGTGAAATTTTCTAAATTGGCACTATGGCAGTTGTTGGTGTAATTGGCATGATCCTAATTTGATTTAAAGACCATGCCTAATCTATACATGTTGGTTTAGTTGCCTCCAATTTTTCTATTCTTTGAATCAATAAAATTACCTTGGTTTGTAAATTAGCACTTAGTATGGATTGACTTCATAAGTACTAAAAACATTCTTGAACTTTGTCTACAACTCGTCATGCTCTTTCTCACACTCTTTAGCTAATTTGTCAGCATATGATACATGTTCCTTTAGATCACTAGTTGATTCTATAAGTCTTGCATCCCTACTCATTGCAAAACTATATTACCTCTTATACCAACACCTTCATCAATAACCTCTTTTCCAAAGCTAGTAGGGGAAAAAAGACCAATTAACTAAGGAACCAAGATCTTCACTATAATGCATACACCTCATAGGCCTATTTGATTGTTTGATATTGGGTCTACGTGACTTCATGCTTTGCATAATTAAATAAAAAGCTACAACATCAGCTAGATCCAAGTTTGGCAATAGTAAAACCCTAGACTCTTTAACAAATTTCCTCTCTTCTTCTAGAGTGATAGCCTTAAGGTTGGTCATCATTCCACCCTCAATTTCTTATATGAGCTCATCATCATTAGCCTTAGGGCTTTGTTCTTTCTTTTCCTCCATCTTTTGAATGACACACTAGTTTGTAGTGTTGGCATAATAATTCTTTTAAAGCTATTGTTTTAACAAATTCATCATCAGCAACAAAAGTTCTACAAGCTCCTATTTTCACATCTCTAGGAAAAATTCCCTTTATTTTTTGGGTGGTAATATTTGAGATAGGTTCCCTATACCTCTGGGGAGCTCCCTAATGTAGGAGCATCCTAGGTGCAAGGGCAATCTTGCATCAACCAAAAAAGATTTTATTTTTATTTTTAGTTTTTTCCATTTTAATAAAGACTAGTAGATAGGGTGGTTATTATTTATGGGAACTTACTATTTTTAGTAAGTTTGTCATACGAGCTTAGAATGTTCTTATTTTCTACAGGAAGGTTCATTATAGAGATATAAGCCTACCATAGAAATCTCATTGCTTCAGCTTAAGCATCAGAGAAGTTATTGTGGATTTTCAGTGGAAAAAATTGCAGAAAAATATTTAGGCTCATTATTGGAGGCCTTAGATTTCCCGGATGGCATTTGAAAAATTGAGGGAAGGGTGCTAGCATAGTTTGGAGACTGCAGATCAAGAGCTGGCATTTCTGAAAAGTGGTTATAACAATCAATTGGAGCAACGGTTAATGAGTTATGGCCTTCAAAAGTTGGGCTATTGAAATTTCTAAAATAATTTGTCAAAGATGTATTTGGCTGACTTTATCTATATTGTTAGGATATGTCAGCCTTAGGTATTAAGTTTGAGCATCTAGAACCTTCCCAAGTGGCATCAAACTACTTATTTAAGAAAGGCCTAAACATTGTCTAGGACAGCTTTGGGTGATAGTTCGCAACACTGTCTTCCAAATTACTGTAATGAAGGTACCCATTGGGGTTAGCATTTTGTAATTGAGAATTCTATAATTCTACATTTGCAATGATAATAATAAGTCCATATTTTTTTTCTCGTCTTTGCTGTTGTTTCTTTGTTTTTGTTATGAGTTTATTGTATTAAGGGGAGTCCTCTGCATTAAGTGGTATCAGAGTGGGAGTTCCTAAGTGTGTGGATAGATCACTGAATGTGAGGTAGTTTTCACTAGGATTGTGGTTTGGGTTGAGTGTGTATACAGATTGCTGATTGTGAGGTAGTTTGCACTAGGGTTTCAGTAGAAGCGCAAAAATGCCTCCATGAAGAGAGCATGGCGGAAGAGCTGTAGGTGTTACACCTAAGGGTTTTTGAGCCCTCCAAAGGTAAATGCAAGTGTTCAAAGAACAAATGTGAAGAGGAATAAATCTTCATATAAGAGATGAAAGTGAGGATGAGGACGAAGCAGAAGAAAATGTTGAAGTGGAGGTAGTTCTAAACCCAAAGGAAAAAAGGCTTTTTAGAGCCATCTCCAAGATTGGAAAAAGACCTAAGTTTGAGGTTCCCAAATTTTCAGAAAATCTTAACCTAGTAGAGCTGATCGATTGGATCAATGAACTAGAGTAGTACTTTGAGTATGAAGATATTGAGGATCTAGATAGCGTCAAGTTTGTGAAGGCAAAACTAAAGGGACATGCAAAGATCTGGTGGCAAGAGGTTTAGTTGAAATGAAATAGAAAGGGAAAGGACCAAATCACAAGATGGGATTAGATGATAGCAAAAATGAAGTGACAATTCATTTCTATGGATTATGATTTTGATCTATTGAAGAAGATGTAAGGAATGAAGCAAGTGAGAAAATATGTTCAAGAGTATACCGAAGAGTTCTACCGAGTTCTCAATGGAACTAGCCATGCAGAAGTTGATAAGGAGAAAGTCACCCTTTATCTTAATGGGTTAAGGCTCAACATTTTAGATGGGTTGAGTCTAGTTCAGATGAACAGTATTGAGGAGGCATACTAGTTAACCCCAAGAGTTGAGGAGAAACTGAGCAAGAAGGTTGACAATAAGAATAGTGGAAGAGGTCATGGTGGAATATTTCGCAAACAATCTTAAGGAGGTCATTATGATGGATGAGGTTGGAAGTAGTAGTAAGAACTAGAGGGGAAACAATTTCAATCATTTCCATGATCAGAAAAATAGATATAAGAGAGAAAGAGATAGGGGATAAGGATTTGGAAGAGGAGGCTTCCGTGGGAAATGTTTTCATTGTGGAGAAGAAAGGCATAGAGAATTTGAATGTAACCAACACCAAGGAAGGATAGATCAAAGAACTGAAGGCCTGGCTAGAGTTGCACATGTTGATGAAGATTCCATATCCTCTAATTTTGAAGACACTAAAAGAGGGAAAGTCTTGCTTAATAGAAGAGTCCTGCTGAGTGGTGAGAATGAACTTGATCAAAGGAGTTTGTTTCGCACAAGGTGCAAATGTGAAGATAAGCATTGTGATGTGATCATTGATGGTGGAAGTACTAACAATTTGGTGTCAGAAATGATGGCCACTAAGTTGAAGCTAAAGAGGCAGAAACACCTGCAATAATACTATATTGCTTGGGTGCAAGACGATCACAAGGTCATGGTCAATGAGCAGTGCTCAGTGAAGTTCAAGATTGCAAACTACTAGGATGAGGTACTATGTGATATCATACATATGGAAATATGTAATATGTTTTTGGGTAGGCTATGGTAGTTTGACAGGCATGTTGTACATGATGGGTGAACAAATACCTACACTCTAACTAAGGATGGAGTGAAACATAAGCTGAAGCCATTGAATGATAAAGAAGAAAAGGTATATAGTGCTGCTAGAATATGTTTTGTTGATGGAAAAGAGTTTCTTAAAGGTATGAAGTAGGAGCATATGTGTTTTGTTATAATTCCTAAAAATAGTAAGAAAGAGGTAGAGGAGGTACCTACAAAATTTGCAGATATGTTGAGAGAATTTTTTGATATTGTATCAAATAATGTACCTGATGGATTGCCCCCAGTGAGGAAGATCAATAACTAGATGGGTTTGGTTCTGGGAGCTAGTTTTCCAAATAAAGTAGCGCACAAAATGACACTAGTAGAAAGTGAAGAGTTGAACAAGCAAGTTCATGAGTTATTACAGAAGGGTTTGATCCGAGAGAGTCTAAGTCCATGTGCTATACCAACAACATTAGCACCAAAGAAGAATGGAGAGTGGAGGATGTGCACAAATTCTCGTGCTATCAACAAGATCATGATAAAGTATAGATTTTCATTGTCAAGGATGGATTATATTATGGACTATTTGAGTGGAGCTAAGTATTTCATAAAGATAGATATGAAGAGTGGGTACCATCAGATTCGTATCAGAGAAGGTGATGAGTGGAAGACTACTTTCAAGACAAAGGAAGGACTACATCAGTGGTTAGTCATGCCTTTTGGGCTAACCAATGCACCAAGCACTTTCATGAGGCTCATGAATGAGGTACTAAAGGAGTTTCTATGTAAGTTTTTTATTGTTTACCTAGATGATATATTGATCTTTAGTAAGACATTAGAGGAGCATTTGATTCATATTTGCAAGGTGCTTGAAAAGTTGAGGGAAGAAAAGTTGTTGATAAACCTGAAGAAGTGTAGTTTTGTAAAAAAGGAGTTGGTGTACCTTGAATGGCCTACTCCAAGGAGTGTGACAAAGGTAAGATATTTTCATGGATTGGCTACATTTTATAGAAAGTTCATAAGAAGTTTTAGCAGCATTTGTGGACCCTTGACTGTAGCAATGAGAGGAGATAGGAAAGTGTTTAACTAGATTGTAGGAGCAGATAAGAGTTTCAATCTATTGAAATAGAAAGTTATTGAGCAACCTATTTAGCACTTCCTAATTTTAACAAGGTGTTTCAACCAAACTGTGGTGCTAGTGGTATTGTAGTAGGAGCTATTTTGGGCCAAGAAGGTAGACCTATTGCTTATTTTAGTAAGAAGTTGAATGATGCAAAAAGAAAATATTCTGTTTATGATTAGGAATTTTATGCTATAGTTTAAGCATTGAAGAAGAGGAGATATTATCTTCTTCCTAAGGATTTTTTTTTGTAGATTGATCATCACGCTTTGCAATATTTGAATAGTCATGAAAAATTAAACCAAAGGCATTTAAAGTGGGTTGATTTTTTTTTGAAACATAGAATTGAGAAGTCTAACAAAGTTGCAAATGCTCTTAGTAGAAGACAACTTTTGTTGATGAAAATACAAATAGAGGTGGTTGGGTTCAAGGAACTTAGTACTTTGTATCCATATGATCTTGATTTTGGTGAAGCATGGAAGGCTTGAACAAAACCTGTTACACTTGATAGGAAAAAGTGGTTGGGTTTCATGATCTAGGATAATATGTTATTCAAAAAAAGCTAGTTGTGCATTCCCAGATGTTCAATGAGAGAGAATCTCATCAAGGAGAAACATAGTGGAGGATTGGCTTGACATTTTGGTAGAGATAAAACCATAACTTTGGTTGCTAAAAATTATTACTAGCCATAGTTACAACAAGATGTGATGAAGTTTGTACAAAGTTGTCAAGTATGTCAGATGGCAAAGGGAGTTAAGCAGAATATGGGGTTGTATCAACCATTATCTATACCAGCGAAGCCATGGGAGGATGTTAACATGGATTTTGTTCTTGGATTACCAAGAACATAGCATGGGCATGATTCTATTTTTGTGGTGGTTGATGGGTTTTCAATGATGGCACATTTTATTCCTTGCAAGAAGACTAGTGATGTTGTTCATGTGGCAAAGTTATTTTTCAAAGAAGTGGTGAGATTGCATGGTCTACCAAAGAGTATAGTTTTAGATAGAGATACCAAATTTGTTGGGTATTTCTAGTTTACATTGTGGAAGAAGTTGAAAATATATTTGAAGTTCAATTCATCACATCATCTATAGACTGATGGATAGACAGAAGTTGCGAATCACAGTTTGGGAAACTTGCTAAGATGCTTGGTTGGAGATAAACCAAAAGGATGGGATATGATTTTACCATAGGCAGAATTTGCATATAATAATTTTTTCAATAGGAGTACTGGTAAATCATCATTCCATATTGTATATGGAAATAGTCACATAAATGTTTTTGAATTGAGGAAGTCGGATAAGGGAGAGATAAGAAGTGTTGAAGTAGAAGATTTTTTCTAAACATTTGAAGAACATCCATGAGGAGGTGAGGAAGCACATCATAAAGATGAATACATAGTATAAGGCTAAGACAAATGCAAAAATGAGATATAAGGAATTTTAGATTGGAGATGAAGTCATGGTTCAATTGCAAAAGGAGCATTTTCCAGTAGGTACATATAATAAGTTGAAGATGAAGAAGTTTGGACCGTGCAAAATAGTGAAGAGGCATGATTCTAGAAATGCATATGAAGTGGAGTTGCTTGTTGAATTGAATATTTTACCAGTATTTAATATTTCATATTTGACAGAGTATTATGAAGGAGGTGATGGAAATGAAGTTATAGAAGTGCAATGGAACATTCTAGTAGCTAGTTCGGCTACAGAGGAAATTGAGGAGATACTAGACAATTGTGTTGGAAAAAGTACCAGAAATAGAACTTATGAGGAATATCTAGTCAAATGGAAAGGGAGACTAGTTGAGGATTCATCATGGCTAACAAAGGAGGGGGTTAACCGTCTTGGTTTTCCTTTGAACACCTGAGACATGATGAGGTCACTTCTCAAATTAACTCGGGTGTCTGATGTAGAAGCATCCTGGGTGCAAGGGCAATCTTGCATCACCCAAAAAATATATTTTATTTTTAGTCTTTTCCATTTTAATAAGGACTAGTAGACAGGGTGGTTATTATTTATGGGAACTTACTATTTTTAGTAAGTTTGTCATATGAGCTCAGAATGTTCTCATATTTCATAGGAAGGTTCAATTTAGAGATATAAGCCTACCATAAAAATCTCATTGCTCCAACTTAAGTATCAGAGAAGTTATTGTGGATTTTCAATGGAAAAATTTGTAGAAAAATATTTAGGCTCATTTTTGGAGGCCTTAGAGTGCCCGGATGCGGTCTAAAAACTCAAGGGAAGGGTGCTAGTGCAATTCTGATCCTATAGATCATGAGCTTGCATTTCTAAAAGTGGTTATAATAGTTCATCAGAGCAACGGTTGGTGAGTTATGTCCTTTAGAAGTTGGGCTACCAAAATTTCTAAAATAATTTGTCAAAGATGTATTTGGCCAACTCTATGTGTATTGTTAGGGTTTGTCAGCCTAGGCATTAAGTTTGAGCATCTGGAACCTTCCCAGGTAGCATAAAACTACCTATTTAAGAAAGGCCGAAACATTGTCTAAGATAGCTTTGAGTGATAGTTCGCAACACTGTCTTGTAGATTACTGTAATGAAGGTGCCCATTTGGGTTAGCATATTATAATTGCTCAAAATTCTATAATTCTACATTTGTGGCGATAATAAGAAGTCCATATTTTGTTTCTCGCATTTGCTATTATTTCTTTGTTTTTTTTATGAGTTTATGGTATTAAGGGGAGTCCCCTACATTACTCCCTTTGTTAGCTACTCATCACGAATATATATAAAATCTTCCTCCTCTTCATCCTCAAGAATTTTCTCCTCTTTTGGTTGCTCCATAGTCTCTGTCTCAAGCACTAGGTCATGATGCATGTCATATGGTGAGGGTGGAGTGGGTGGTCTTAGGGATTTTGGAGATGGAGTTCTCCTAGCTGGATCTTCTTCCTCTTGACCTTAAAATTCCATTGGTGCTACTAGTCCCCTCATTAATTTCTTCCTCTGATAAAACTTTGAAGCACCCTCAACCTTTTTCTTCTTGGCTAGCTCATCAACTTGAGGTCATGACTCTTCCCTTAGTCTCTTTTGTCATGTCCCCTTCTAGGGAATCATATTTGATTCATTCAATAAAAAACTAGACCTTCTACATCTTTGACAAATGTGGGCTTTCCCCTTTTGTCCCTATAAATTTTTTCATTCTTGTTCTTATATATCTCAAATAATTTCTTAAGAATAACCCTCAATGTTTGATCCCAAGTATTAGCATCTAAAAGTGGATTATAATGTGGATCCACTTCATCTAGTATATCTTTGAATTCATACCAACATATTTTCTTTTTGTTCTGAGCCACAATATCCTCTTCATTCCTGATAATGTCCTCAAGGAAATCAAATTCATTGTCCCCTCTAGGCTTCAAATTTTTATTTCTCATTAACATTTGATAAAAGCCTTCTATGTCAATCGTCCTATTAGTGCTAACACCCATCTTGTAGGATCTAAGAAATTGAATAATATCTTTATGTCCCAATTTAATCTTTGAAAAATGATGGTAAACTATGAGATCTTGGAAGAAAGTTTATTTTCCTAACTTCTATGGGAAATCAATACCCTACAACATGTTAGTTTGTCTACTAACTTAAAGAAATCAAATCCTTAATGGAACATATCTTGGCAACACAAATGGTCTCCGTGGGAAACTATAAATCCTAATGATAGGTATATGAAGGTAAAAGTAAATATCACCCAACTAATGACACAACCTTGGAACAAAATAGAAATCAGTGGGCCTCAAGAATAATAAAAAAGGGCATGAAAAATCTACAATAGTTGGAAATAATCTCTTTCTCAATGACACATTAAATTCTTTGTCAAAAAGTCTAAATTTAGGCTCATTACAATCAAATGGACAAAATAATGGATCATAGTTGAATTGGAAGCTCTTCATCATCTCTTACCACTTCCAACTTCATATCCTGGAAAAAAAAATCATTATTTGGGGAAAGAATCATGCACATTAGCAATGAATACCATCTGAAATTAGATGTTTCTCCTCTATGCAAGGCTACTAATCCTTCGTTTACCCTAGTTTCCAAATACTAAAGGAAACCATAGATGAGTGTTATTCCATATTTTTGAATCCCTATGCACATCCATATTGTTTCCTTATTGAATTTCCCTTTGTTATCTAACCCTAATACTTAATATAAGGCAACATGTGTGTCAAACATATTGTCATCATAATTCTTCAAATTGCCTAGACTTGTTGACATAGTCTCACATGTGAGTTTTATGTGATTCATAGTTTTTAAATGGGGGTTGATCAAAATTTTCAGCACCTCTGGCCCAACTTTGTTATAAGCTTTTTCAAACCCTTAGAAATCAATCTTGTCTATAACATCTAGGGTTGGATGAAGACCGAATGCCCTTTTGATGTTTTCAACATCAACTCTTAACAAAACCTCCCTACTTAGATCCCTAATCACCTATGTGATACGATCATATCGTGTTGCTAGCTCCACTATTAAATCTACATTCATAAACATTGTAGGGATAACCAACTTTCCAAGGTCATATTGCCACACATTATACAAAGGAATTTTTTCATTTTCCTATCCGTACCACCTACTAAAAACTAGTTGACCTAAATTTGACATGTACACATTATAAATGTCACCATATTTATCTCTCAAACTTGTGCATACTTCCAACCCCATCTTTTTCCTTTACTTGAGAGCATCCCTTCCCTCTTTAGATAATGGTAGATGGTTAATGAAATCATCTTGTAGATGTTTCTCTATTTAATCAAACTTTCGAAAGTGATTTTTGGGTGATATTGTCACAAAATAGGGAAATTACAAGGGCTAGGGTTTGGTGGTGTTCTACAAACAAAACCTGGGCTTCAAATTTGACAATGCAATCAATTTGACACCTAAAAAATCCCATAATTCAATAACTTTTGAAAAATTAAGTGGTTTGAAATTGGAGGATCAAGCTCTTTTACTTACTTATTTCTCTCTCTCATGAAGATCTTGAATTTTCTTGAAATCTCTGGTTTTGAATGAGCTTAGTCTTCACAATAATCTTAAATCCAGAAAGGTGGGAATGGAAACTTGAAATGAGAGCTTTCAATTCCTATAAAAAGCATTAAAACCATGAAACATGTGATATTACTTAGTCATCAATGATAAATCCTTTCTCAATATAATGGTACATTTTTGAATTTGCATCATTAATGTTCATCTCCCAACATTCTATGACTTATAACTGGCTTGACCCTTGATGAAAGTCTTCATCATCACTTGGGTCCTGCCTTGCAACCAATAGGAGACCCAAATACTCATTGAATGAACTCCTTTAACATTTTAATTCTTATTGTGACAGGGAGGCCATGTGGCAATTGTTGACATTGCAGCCAAGTTTTTTTATTAGTGACACACACACACACATTTAGATGGTTAATAGCTACTAAGCTTATAGTACAATTAATAATGTTAACCAAGTAATTCAAGCTCTACTAAGTTCTATAGTTGCTATTGAGTTCTAGGAACAATATTTAGTACGCACTAAGCAGTATCCACCAGGTTGGTGATTATCAGTATAAATTGAGCTTCATAGTGTTTACCGAGTTTCTCAGTGCAAACCAACTTCTCTAGTGTATACCAAGTTCACAGCTTCAATAATGTGAAGCTAGTGTTGACCAAGCCATATAATGTCAACCAAGTGATTTAGTTTATACCAATGTGATAGTGTTGACCGAGCTATGCAGTGTTCATCAAGTCACTAGTGTAGATCCAGTTCAGACTACTTGGAAGTGATTAGTATGAGCCGAGCTTCTACGTCTACTGAGTGGATGATGATGCCAAGCATTGAAAATGGTTGAGTGTCAGAAGCTCATAGAGTTTGTCTTCAAAACTTGAGTACCTATAGTTGGGCCAACTTTTTGTATTTTGATGAAACTTGTATTGTAGCCGAATTTGATGAATTGTAAATTGGATTGGTATAAATGTAATATATTGTATCACATCCAATAACATGAGTATAGAGGGATATATTTAAAAGCACAAGTGCAAAGGCTACAAGTAGTATAAAGAGTAGCAAAGATTTATTTATCACAAAAAGGTGATCATTACACTCCACAGGAATCTCATTCAACAAATCGAGGTTGCAAATTAGAGATCATCCACTAGTTCATCCTAATAGGTGGAATAGTTAAATCCTTTAACAAGGTAGACGTAATAGTCTTTTGTAAATTTCTTTACCGAGTGCATACTTCACTATATGTTTGTAAATTTTTTTGCAAGGTGGACCTAATAGTCCTTATTACTCCTAACAGGGAAGATCATCAGATGTGATCATTGTGAGCCTTAATAGGCCAACTTTATATTGTAGTACTAAAGCTTGTGGGTATCATCCCCACCTGAGTTTTACTTTCTATTTGGAAGGCTTGTGGGTTACCATATTGTGTGTCAAAGTGTTTCATGCATGCAATTAGATTAGAATACATATGAAGGATTAATTGGTGAATTAAGATTAAGTTTTATTGGTTACTAATTCACCCCTCCCCTCTCAGTAACTTATCCTAACTTATATTTCCAACAATTGGTATCGAGGCTTTTTGGTTCTCAGAGAAGAAGTTTAACATTTTGAGCAAAGATCAAAGGCAATGGAGATATTAAAACTTGATAAAGCTAGATTTGGAATTGGCTATTGGGAAACTTAAGAAAGCAAAAGAGCAACTCTCTCAATCCCTAAAAAGAAGAAAAGATCTTGCAGCATAGATGAATGAAACACTCTATAGTGAAGAAAGAATTGAAGATATCCATTCAGAAATTAATTCAAATGAAGAAAATAAAGCAATAAGAGAACTATTAGAAAATAATGGTACACTTCAAGAAGAAGTACGAAAGTTAAAAAGAGAACAAGAAATTTAGTCAGTAAGATTGTGTGAAGTCATGGAAGAGAAAAATAAGATAAAAGAAGAGATATATGGAAAGAACAATGAAATACAACTTCTATCCCTTCAACAAGTAGACTTCATTGATCATCTTACTAATGCAAATGAAGAAATCATGAATCTAAGATCAAAAAATGAAAGATTGCAGAATGATTTAAACATTGAAAAGAAAACCAATGAGAGGATGATGAAATCTGAAGTAGACATGAATCAATTGAATGAGCAAAGCCAATATAGATAGAAAGGTAAAGCAAGAATTGGATATACAAAAGAAGGTGAATCATCCAAGAAAGGAGCTCAAAATAATCAAAGACCTACTTGCAATCTCTATGATAAGTTAGGTCATACATCAAAAAAATGTTGGAGTAATGGTAAAGATAAATTCAATGGAAAATGCTACAATTGCAATAAGCATGGTCATAGAGCTAATGAATACAAAAAGAAAACAAAATTTGAAGGAAAATGTCACAAATGCATGAAGCATGGGCACAAATCTTCTAAATGCAAAACTAAGATATTGAACCCAACATAATAGATTGTTTAAGCTATATTTGGTTGGGAATACAACACTGGGTACAGATGTCACTATTGTGGAGAATTTGGACACATTGGAATAAACTATTTAAACATTACATGAGGACAAGGGACACCACTAGAAGATGTTTTATTTGTACAGAACTTGGACATCTTTCCAAGAATAGTATGAACACTAGAAGAATTGCAGATGAAAAGAAGGCCAAGGCTGAAAACATCAAAAAGCAGACAAGGCAACATCAAATTCTAAAATCTTTTGAGAATGCAAGTCCAAGCAATGAAGTACATGTCACTCAAGAATTGGGTGACTCAAACATTTCTACTTGATCTCCCACAAGGATAATTGGAACTATGATTTTGAAGAAAACATCCTACATTAGTTCCATTTAGCTAGAAGGAAAGATCCATATCAGTATTCAAGATGCAAAGGGATTACCAATTGTCTAGGAAATTTAGGAACTTATCAAGCTAGGTCAGGTTGCAAGACCCTGCTGAGCAAGGTCAGGAGTAACTAAGTCATTGTGTAGACATCGAGTCGTGAATGAATCTACTAAGAAATTAATTCAAAGCAAGTGGAAGATAGTCTATAATCAAGAAAAAAAATGTACCAAGCATTTATGGTGATGGGAAAGTGAAACTTTTTACAAAGGGTGAAATCAAATTCATTTGTCACCGTGAATTTTCAAGAGCTTATGCGAAGAGCAATTTATGTGCATCCAAGTGATCTATGTGAATTATTGTTGAAGTATTTCATGTTTTCATATACCTTACCGAGAAATGGCATCCTCTAGTAGTAAAACTAAGAAAGGATCTGGGATGTTAGTCCAAGGAGTTGAATAGAAAGTACCTGACTTCAAGTTGAGTCCGACAATTGTGGAAGCACTTGTTCCTATTGGAGCTCAGTCATAGATTCCATCAAAGGTACTTCTAGTTAATGATATTCACTCATATTTTTGTTGTTAAATTCAAGACATAGAAACCCTAGAACTAGATGAAACTTTGGAAAAGTTGTATGTGAATAGTGTGTTAAAACCCTAGCATCAACACTTGGAAACCAAGGGTTTAACCCACATTCCACATATGCCCTTAAAATTTTAGATAAAATGCAAGTTTATCCTTAACCATGTGCACAATGGGTAGTTATGGTTGGAGTAGCCTATTCTCATAACAAAGAAAATGTTTCATTAGATCACAAGGCTCCTGATGTTGACTAAGGAAAAGACTACCAAAACCCTAAGTTAGGTAGAACTGGAAAAGAAAAATCTTTTTGAATGGGATAGAAGAGGTATGAAGATCAGCTATGTAGCTAACATGGAGCTGAAGTTTGGAATTTATGTAATTTCACACAAAATATATAGCTCCAGTCAACTCAACGATGTATCATGTGAAGCAGTGGATCTCACTTTCAAAGTGGTGAAGAACAACATGTCCTTCAACCTTGTTGAGTTGATGTTGAATCAATTCAACAAAAAAATGGAGAGCATCAAAACATCAAAGAATAACCCGTGTAAGTTTGAATCACTTTTGACTTGTTTATTCTTCTTTGTACAAAATTTTTTCCCTTCAAAAGGTATAGTTGTACGGAGAAGAGATGTGCCTATACTATATCAAATCAATGAGTATATAGCAGAGATGGGTGAAAATTATGTCAGTATAATGGATAACTATTTTGATTCATTCAAGGAAAAGATGAATAATAGATTCAAAATTCCAAAGAAACTTATTGAACATTACAAAGATGATATTTTTTTTATGGTAGATTATGACAAAGTATATATACAAGTAGTCAAACTGAGAGTGCTATGGGTTAAGCCGCTAGGCTATGAGGTAAGTATTGATGACACTAGGGACATTATTGAGGCATTTTTGAATGAACTTGTGGATCCCAAGGCTACATATTTTGGTACAAATGATGAAGCCAAAGCCAGAATTGAACTAGAGATAAAACTTCCTTAGGTTGTCAGTAAACGAACGAAAAGGATAGCAAAAAAGAGACAAACTAGTTCTACTCTCCTATTGATAAAAGGTAAAGGAGATGATATAATAGAAGATGACGCAGAAGATGGGGCAGATGAAACAAAATTAGAAGAAGAAGAACTAGTCAAGAACAAAAGTAAAGTTATCATAACCAAACCTACCAAGTCCTCTACTGTAGTATTTACAAGAAGGACATCTAGAAAGAAATTGAAATTGGGTGAAGAAGCAAAGGATGTTATTTTCAAATGGCCTCCACCTACATTTCAAGAGAAACTAAAAGAGATTGATTCTGGAGTTGGCATGGAAAATTTTAAATCATTGAGGTATGAAGCTAGAAATGCAAAAGAAAGGGAGCTAGTTGAAGACATGGTTATGTCTAAACTAGGTAAATGGAAATATCCACCTAACCAACTTGTATAGAAAATTCCCAATGAACTAATGGATAAAATCAAGCCAAGATGGGAACATGCCAAGCAAACTACCATGTCAAGTCTTAATGAAAAAGAAGTAAAAGAGTCCATCAAGAAGAATAAAGTAAAATTCAGTTTAAAATATAATACCTACTTGATATTGGTTAATGATATTGAACATGTGGTGAGGAATGCTACTAATACATGGAAGAATATCTACAATCTTCATAAGCAGAGTGATTTTGTTGTTCATGTCAGTGACAATGATGATGATGATGATGAAAAGGAAGAAAAGGACAATGATGAAGACGAAACAAATGATGATAACATAGATGATGAGGAACAAGAATATTAAGCCACTGAGGAGAATCTCCCTAAGATTTAGAGCACTGAGGAAATAGACCCTGAAAAGACTATAGCAATGGTTATGGCCTCACTTCCTCACTCTTCGAGTAAAGCTATAAAGTCATCAAGCTCAAAGAAAGCTACTACCAAGTTGGTTGTGACAAACATTGCTAATCCAAGCACTCAACCAATCTTTGCACCTATTCAGCTCAGTACTTCATTGACTAAAGTGATCAACACTTCATCTACTGAGTAGTCAGTGCTTCCTCCTTCATCAGATGTGACTACTCAGCAACAAGGTATTTCTTTAATCAGTGCAATATCTACTTTTGATGCTAGTCCTTCCATTTCCACCATTGTTACTATTTTGAGTATGCAAATAATAAGTACAAAGATAGTTGAGAGCAAGCCTCATTCGAGTACAAAAGTTTCTAGCAAAGGAAAAGATAATGAAGAAGACATTGATCTTGATGTCAATATAGTTATCTCAAATTGGGATATATCTACTCTAAATCTTGATTGAATGCATTCAGTAGGCAAGCTATTATAGAAGAAAGCTAAGAAATAGAGTCTTAGAGAGGAGAGAAACATAGAAAATCAAGTGCTAGAAGATGTAAATAACATTCTTGTAGATGCACTCAACATTAAGGTTGATACTTCTCAACCTATTTTGGCTCAATTAGTAGAAGTCATTTAGAAATTCAATGAAGATTTGAATGGACAAGAGAAATTGTTGCAAAGAGCAGAGAAGAAATTTGAAAGTAAAGTATTGGAGCTAGTTGCATAGAAGATTGCAATATATTAGGTAGACTTGTCTACTATTCTTAGCTCATTGGAAACCTCTACCAACAATGTCACTTCTCTATTCAGTAAACTATGTGATACATATATTTTTACACATGAAATCAAATATAAAATCTTCAAGATAGATGAAGATTTGAAGGCAAGTGCACAATAGTGTTCACTTGACCCAAGCTATAGTTCAACTCATTACACAAAGATCAAAATTTTGACTGATATGCAAGCATAATTACTAAGGGAAGAAGCCAAGATAAGGGCCACACTTGTAAACATACAAGGCATGATTCTTCCAAACATGGATGCATTGCAGAAACATATTGCACATGCCAAAACTCTCATTCATGATAACAACTTCTCCATAGCTGATCACATGATGGAATTATTAGTGGAAGTTTAGATTGCATTGCATGCAAGCAAGGTGTTGCAATAAAATTGGGACAAGACAATGTCACTTATTTGAAATGTACATTCTAACTTCTTGTCACATTTTGGAATTACCATGTAGCATACACCTTTGGCATTTATGTCAAAAAGGGGGAGAAGATTTAATATAATATATATAAAGGGGGGGAATGTGTAATGATACAATAAAAGGGGAGAAGATAAGAAGATGTATATAATGTGTAAAGTATATTGAATATATATGTATGGGGGAGCATCATAATATTATACATATATACATGTACATATATTCAGATAAACATCTCTTACAAAAGCAATTTTGAAAAATTTCAAAAAATAGTATGTTATTGAGTTGAAGTCACAGGATGGAGAATAAAGATTGTTTTGAACTTTTTGAGAATTCAATTTTGATTGGTAAGTGTTTTTGTCACTAATGCCAAAAGGGGGAGATTGTTGAAATTGCAGTCAAGTTTGTTTATTAGTTACACACACACACACTTAATTAGATGGTTAGTAGCTACCGAACTTATAGTACAGTAAAAAATGTTAACCAAGTAATTCAGACTCTACTGAGTTCTAGTTGCTACCAAGTTCTAGGAACAATATTTAGTTTGCATCGAGTAGTATCCACTAGGTTGGTGATTATTAGTGTAAATCGAGCTTCATAGTGTTTACTAAGTTTCTTTGTGCAAATTGAGTTCTCCAATGTATACTGAGTTTGCAGCTTCAACAATGTGAATCTAGTGTTGACCAAGCCATATAGTGTCAACCAAGTGATTCAGTTTATACTGAGCTCACAGTGATAGTGTTGACCGAGCTATGCAGTGTCAACCAAGTGATTCAGTTTATATGATGAGTTTCATAGTGTTCACCAATTCACTAGTGTAGACTAAGTTCAAACTACTTGGAAGTGATTAGTATGATCTGAGCTTCTATGTCTACTGAGTGCATGACAATGTCTAGTGCTGACAATGGTTGCTAAGTGTCAGAACCTCACTGAGTTTGTCTTCAGAACCTGAGTACCTATAGTTGGGCCGACTTTGTGTATTTTGGTGAAACTTTTATTGTAGCCGACTTTGATGAATTGTAAATTGGATTGGTGTGTGTGTATATATATATATATATATATATATATATATATAAATAAATATAAATAATGTATTGTATCACATCTAATAACATGAGTATAGAGGGATACATTTAAAAGCATAAGTGTAAAGGCTACAAGTAGTATAAGGAGAAACAAAGATTTATCTATCACAACAAGGTGATCATTACACTCCAAAGGAATCTCATTCAAAAAACCAAGGTTGCGGATCAAGGATTAGCCATTGGTTCATCCTAACAGGTGGAATAGTTAAATCCTTTAACTAGGTATACTTAACAGTCTTTTGTAAATCTCTTTATCGAGGGCATACTTTGCTATATGTTTGTAAATCCTTTTGCAAGGTGGACCTGGTAGTCTTTATTGCTCCTAATAGGGCAAATCATCAAAAGTGATCATTGTAAGCCTTAAGAGGCCAATTTTATACTATAGTACTAAATCTTGTGGGTATCATCCACACCCAAGTTTTACTTTCTATTTGGAAGGTTTTTGGGTTACCATATTGTGTGTCAAAGTGTTATGAATGTTTTAATTCTTTTAGTTTTTCATGCATGCAATTAGATTAGAATACATATGAAGGATTAATTGGTGAATTAAGATTAAGTTTTATTGGTTACTAATTCACCCCTCCCCTCTCAGTAACTTAACCTATCTTATATTTCCAACATCAACATCTCAACATTTTTGTGAGATGGATGTTAGTCCTCTCAAAAATGCAAGGGTCATTGATCTTCTTTCCTTAAGGCTTCAAAACCTCTACATCTCCTTCATCTCTTGATCAAAATATGGTCATTGATTATGAACATGTGAAAAATCTTCTTCTTTTAGTAACTCAACCTTTATATTCTACTAATGGTGTCGTAGTAACATGTGGAGGAATCTCATATTTTGACAAGATGAAAGGCAAGTCTCATGAAGATATGAGAGTCATTGATCTTTCCTTCATAGGTTTATATCACACCAGCAATATTTTGGGCCCACTGACAAGTTCCATGTGGTTGAACCAAAACACATATCTTGTTGATGACACAAGTCCCACTGACCCTTCCCTTTGCACAACCTATGGACATGTGTCATAATCTCACATTTTTGTGAAAGTTTTGTCAAGCTTACAAAAACACGAGAACTGTTGATTTTCCCTAGGTCGACCTTCACTATTCAAAACATCATGTAGATACACTATATGACACATGTCTTCATCTCAAATTTTTGTAAGATGAAAGTCAAGCCTCACAAAATTATGACCACCGTTGATTTAAAAGTGTGGTCCCATCCTTTTTTTTCTCAATTGCAAACCCCATTGACATATGTCCAAGTTAGATCTACCTGGCCAATGAAAAGAGAAAAAAAACCATTGACTCACTAGGTCCCACCATGATTGTTTATGCTTAGGTCCATGGACACATTGAATAATCTCACGTTTTCATGTAACCTTCTATGAATGATGCAAAAATAGGATGACCATTTGATCTTCTTTTGTCCTCAACAACCTTTGAATGACATGGGTCTAGCAGGGATAGGTGGCATGATATCATGTTTTTGTTATGTAAAGAAAATTGTCATTCATGAAGATTTGATCACTCCTTAGTTGAATAAACTATTGGGAGACCTTGGGCCCACCATGTGCCATGTGCATGAATCTCACATTTTCACTTTTAAGGTTGTTAGACTTTGCGAAAGCATGCTTGAACCATCGATTTGTGACCACGTCTTGCACATTACATGACTTTGGCATAATATAATGCAATTTTAACTTAGGAAATTAGTAGAACCATGAGGTACAGGGTTAAAATAACATTGCCATTGCTAGGAAGAGAAACAAATGGACCCCTCTAATGGTTTGACCACCCTTATTTAAGTTATAAGGAAAATAACTTAGGGATAAAAAATCAACTGGGGAGGGGGTGGGGGTGCACTTTTAATTTGAACATTAGGTAACAGAAAAGGGCCCCCTCTTCATAGTATAAAGACCCTTCGTTAAGTTACTTGAAAAGTAACTTAAACACTGAAGATGAAAAGGGTTTTTTGGTATTCCTCTAGGGTTTTATAAATTCTAAGGTGATTTCTTAGTAAATAGAATTTTGATACCACTTTAAAGATTTTACAACTCACTAAAAATAGAGCTAACAAACTCTACCTCAATAACACCTCTTCCTCCAAGTTTAGTAAAATTCTTTGTGTTGTCTATTCAACTTTGGTAATGATTTCTATGTCAGTTGGTAGATGCTTGTGAACATCCACTAGAAAGCATATGCAAATAGTGGACTTCTTGTTGTCAAAGGCTATTAGGTTATGCTTTATAAAAAATCCCGACTTATTTCCCATGATCTTTAGAAGGGATCCATAACTTTGAATATTAATGGTAAGATCAGGAGAGATCCAAAATGAGAAGAAGGACCCTAATCTCTTAACTACTATTGCAGTCTTAATTACAAAGTTGTCATTGTCATTGTCATTACATATTACTTTCTAGAGTCTTTGAACTTGGACACCAAACTTTTTTCCTAAGGTATTACACACACTATGTAATTATCATAGAATTTGTCATGACTAATATTACTGGAGTTATGTGCTCTACCAACCAAGGTGCCAAATAAAATATGTTGGTAATGCACAACTCTCATTAGATATGTTTTGTTTAAAGTGTTCCTAGTCCATAAATGCCTTCTGACATAACTAATAGTATTTTTGTGTTAATTGGTAAATTGGGCTTTACTTCTGGTATGAACATTTCTTTCCTTTCTAGTGTTTAAGGTTTTACTACTTACAGCGCGCTGATAATTTGTTATTTTTCTTTAGCATAAGTCCTTTAATGTTGATATGCTTTTAGTGTGTTATTAATTGTTTTACGGCCTTGGAATTGTTGTTTGTTAGAGAAAACATCATTTTTTTTGGTTAGCTTAAAAGGTATTTCTAACCATGCACTCATATCCATATTTGCAAGCCTATGACTCCACCCAACATCTAGTCCATCTTTAACTTAAACTTTCAAACTCTCTAATTGAACAATGATCCTTGTTTTACTCATTATTAATATTTAAAACAAAATAATAATTTCGTGAATCTCCTTTATACTAGAACATTATTTACAATATAAAACAATTATATAATATCCTCTCTCCAAAACTTTAAAATAATTAAAATCTTACATCAAAATAATACAATAGAAAATTCACACATCTCCTTTGAAGTCAAAATATTGTATAAAAAACATTTATACTTGTGAATTATGTTAGAGTATTGTTATACGTTATTGATAAGTGAAATAATTTCAAATTTTGCTATTTCTATGATTTGTGCATGATATCGTTGTCATATGTTACGCATTTAATGAGAGTAAATTATTACGTCTAATGATATTATAAATATATATATCAGAATTATTACAGCATATATTTAATATTCATGGTGCTTCGTGTAGAGGGTGGTCGTGATCTAATGATTATTAGTAGCTTCCAATGCAGTGCAGTGTTAGATAGTGATATGAGCAATAATTATGGAGGGCCCCGTTTTCCCTTCGCTTTGAATTTTTCTATCTTCCTTTAAGGGAGACTAATTATCCTTACTTTTTCTAATTTATTTAGTTGGTATGTTGTGACTTTGATGTTTGTTGAAATTTAATAGTTATACAAATTTAAATTAGAGTTGGTGAGTGCAATATATGGAAAAGTGAATATTATGGGAAAAAAATCAAACAATTGAGATAGTACAAATCTTTTAAACAATCATGTGATAATAACGTATTGATAATTTTATAAGAATAATTTTAATGAGACAATTATGGGTCCCAAGAATTGATTTTTGAATTTGTGTATATGACTATAACATTTAACAATTTCTTAGATTTAAAAAATTTACAATACTTTTATAACTTGTTAAATAAGACTTATTAGTCCCTGCCTTTTAAAAATAGGAAACTATATTTTTTTTTACCCCTCTCTATTAATTTTTTTTACAAACAAGTCTGATAGTCCAAAGTTACTCTAAAGTCTAGAATGTCAAATTTTATAAATCCATTATATGAAAAAATAAATTTAATTTTTGAATGGTCCAAGACCAATTTCGTAGGCATATATTGTATTTCCAATTGAAAAAATCATAGAAAAGAACAAAGCGATAAGAACGAATTTATTACCATGACAACGTGTCATGTATATAATGCCACTTATTTTCCTATGCTGCTGAGATTAACGTCAGCGTATGTGAAATAGTTAACATCAACACGTGCACCAACTGAAAATATTTTCTATAAATTATAATATTTATTTGCGATGAAGATAATGAATTTGCCTTTTATTATGCTCTCTTATCAAAACACTAGTGGAATTTTCTACATACAATCAAAGTCTCTCGAGGATCGGTTATTTCTGCATCACTGTATAAATAAAGGTGTAATTAATTAATTTTTCCTTACGCTAACAAGGGTATCCTTGGTTATAATCTAAATGTTATATTGAATTGCAGTGTTTTGCATAATCTTTATATCTTCAAATTTCTTGGAACAGATACTTTTATGTTTGTGAGGATTTGTTATATTTTAATTTAAATTATATTTATAACAAAGTTTTGTTCACATATATTTATATTTTCCTTATAAATTTATGTAGATATAATTGTAGTTACAATTATATAATTTTTAATTAGATTATCGTTAATTTGAATATATATATTTAATTTAAGAAACAATCAATTTTTGAGTTAATATTTTGTATTTATTAAAATTAATATAAATATAACTATAAGATATTAAAATTCATTTATTTATTATTATTTATGATATCAAATATTCACTTGTCAAAAATTATACTTTTAATTCTTACTTCAATTTATATGTTACAATAAATTTCAAACTTTCTTCTTTCTTAAGTGTGAAATGGATATTCTATAGAGATATTAGAAGTCAGTTCTCATAATATCCATATTTTAGGATTATAATAATAATTATTGGAGATAGGATTTAAATGATTGTGAATATCAATATTAGTGTTACGGTCTACAATTACAATTATACTAGTTGTTTTGGGACCATTTTTCTATCATTGACTATTTGATTTGCCAACACATATCAAAATGAGAGCCAAACTCACTTCATTCATTATATGCTTACATTTATTCAATTGATGTTTTATTTTCTCATTGCATAAGGCAGGGACTTAAGCTCTTTTAGAGCTCTTGTTTTAATTGGTATCTATATTTTTCTTATAAAATACATTTTAGTTTTTAGGAAGATTAAAAAATAAATTTTTTTTTTTTACAAGTTTCAAAATATATTAAGTAGATTCTTGTAACGATGTTGAGTTGCAATGGATTAAAAATTGTAATCAGATTGAATCACTGGATAATAATATTAGAATTTTTTTGGTGGACGTTCCCTAAGAATAGGTTAGTCACGTTAAATCTTTGTGTCTTCTTTTCTATTTATGTGTGTTTTATTCTTTTGGAGTATTAATTATATTTACATAATATATATGTCTATTAATCTTAACATTTTGTCATTCAACATGATATTTGTATAACTATCGAGAAAATTAATACCTAGGAGGATTTATATGGGAGTGTGTATGAAAAAATCAAAAGTTGTCAATGGGCCCTTGGTCTACTAGTGAAGTTGAATGACTCACAAAGAGCCCACCAAGGATCAAGTCTTGTCGAGTGCAAGGCTCTGACATCATAAGGGATGAGGCTAGGATCTGAACCCTCCATCAAAAAATAAAAATAAAAAAATCAAAAGTTGAAGACTCAAATGTTTAGTATTTGATGCCATTATTGTAGGTAAAAGGTAGCTATCATGAAGACCAATGAGGTTGTGGGCGAGAAAAATTTGAACTGCCCCTTTTCTATTCAAATTCATCCCAAAGTGGATATCCTTGCTATTAATGTTGATTGTTTTTTGGGTGATGGTTGTGGCTACTAGATGTTATGTCCAACTATCATGTAATTTCATTTCATATTCCTCATATTTGTCTTTTTGTCTTATCTTGAAGATTCGTGGATAAATATGAGGGCAAAGCCTCGTGTATTCAAGCTACAAGCAGCAATGACTAAATAAGATATTTTATTTTTTCTCAGTGTGGACGTAGCCACAAGTTGTGACGAACTAAACTAAATCTAGCACATTTGTCTTATTTATTTTTATCGACTACTTATTACATTCATTTAAATTTATTTTCAATTGATATCATAGCATATAAGATCCTGTAAGATCCAATAAGAGCAAGGTAGAAAATATTGGGGCTAGAGAGAATGAAAAATTGTATTTGTAGCTACGTCTATTTTAGAGGAATTCATTAAGTAAATCTTGTAGAGCCATCGATTTGAATAATGAGAGATAAGTAGAGTATGATGGACCTCATAGAGAAGTTGGCAAAGGCTATTTATGTGGAGCAACTAACCATGGAGATGGAGATGTAAAGATTATGTCCAACCTAGTATAATGATGTAGATAGGTGTCACTGTTCATGAAGTTGTTTTGAAAGAAATTAAATAATTTACTTTAGTTTTGGAAAATTACTATCCTCTCTTGTAGATATTATTGGTTATCTTAGTCAAAAGAAAATTTCAAGCGGGCTTCTTCAAATACATATATTAGCACACACATGAAAATTGAAAATGATAGATAATTTGAGGTAAGAAGTTGAAGGCAGTCTTGCTGAAAATGGTGCTCATTTCTATTCCATTTTTTACTTTTTCATATTTGATGAAAATTTGAAATCCACTAAAAAGATTTGGTGGACAAACCTTAGGGATCTATGAATTCATGTCCACATGATCAAGATGCGAGTAGAGATGGATGCTTTATTTGACACCAAATTGGTGATAATGTATGCCAAGTATGGGAAGCTAGAATTTGCCCATCATTTATTCAAGAGAGGTGAAACAAATGTGGTGGGGTAGAATGCATTCATTTTAGGATATGCATAACACAAACAATCATACTTAAGCAAATGAGGATGGAAAAGATAGTGCCAGATCATTTACTACTCGTCACTATTGTGAGCTTGTGTGGGATAGAAATGGAGATAGGCAAGAAACTACATGCTCATATAATGGCCTTTGGCTTTCACTCAAACTTGGTCTTGCTCACAGCTCTCATTCACATGTATTTAGCCTCTAGTAGCCATGGATGATGCACAGCAATTGTTTTACAAAATGTTTGGTAGAGACATCATCTCATGGATTGTTATGATTGTAGGGTATACCCAATGTGGAAGAATGGAGGATAAATTTTCCTTGTTTGACCAAATACCCTATAGATTCATGGAATGCAATGATCATAGGGTGCACACGAAATGGATATGCAATAAATTCCTTCACACTCTTTAGTGAAATGCAATGCCCAAGTTGTGCTACCAAGTCAAATCAGGACACCTTTGCTACCCTTCTCATGACCTATACAAATTTTGTAGAACCAAGGGAGAGGACACAATAGTTGAGCACCCTAACTTCATACTTCTCAAAATCCTATGTGGAAATTTCATGTCACTTCCATTTTTTTGCAACAACTTACTTGGCAAGTCCCCAGCTTATAACTAAGATTTTAGATCCACATCATCAAATATGATGTCACATTAGCATGCTTTTTACCAAGGTGTCCAAAACAACCCAAAAAAAAGTGAGACCAATCGTAGTGCATTAGAGACCTCTAGATTTGTGCAACTGATGTGACATCATACTATTGGTTGTTTTTTTTGGGAAAAGGGACTCATTTAATTAAATTATGAGTAGTCTCATTAGCAAGAATAGTCACTACTATTGCTACAATCTTGTCAAAAATATTAGATAATAAATCAACAAGTGTGGGTATTAAGTTAACAACTCCTATAATAACCATTGGAACATGTTCAAGTACTAGGTTGTTTCCCCCAATAGAGAAAAAAAATCTTCTTGGTTAAATTCTGGGAGAACCAAACAGATGGAGAATAACAAATTCTATAATAATAAATCTAGAATAACATATCTACATTCTGAATTCCTATTCCTACAACCAAATAGACCTTAAACTCATACATTAACTTGATAAGGAGCACAAGAAAGCTTAGTAAATGTTTACCACAAAATACCTTAATAATATTGGATTGGATATTCATGGGAACTTCACAAAAATTACACTTGAGATTATACCCAATAAAGAGAAATCACACTATTGGTTGTTTTTTGGGGAAAAGGGTCATTTTTCATTCAATTATGGGTGGTCATCATTACCAAGAACAACTTTAAAGTCACAATTATTGGTACAATCTTTTCAAAAATGTTGGATATTAAATCAACAAGTGTGGGTGAATTCATGTCCACATGATCAAGATACGAGTAGAGATGGATGATTTATTTGACACCAAATTGGTAATAACATATGCCAAGTATGGGAAGCTAGAATTTTCCCATCATTTATTCAAGAGAGGTGTAAAGAATGTGGTGGGGTAGAATGCATTGATTTTAGGATATGCACAATAAAAAAAATCATACTCAAGCAGATGACGATGGAAAAGGTAGTGCCATATCATTTCATGCTCGCCACCATTGTGAGCTTGTGTGGGAAAGAAATGGAAATGGGAAAGAAACTACATGCTCATATAATGGCCTTTGGCTTTCACTTAGACTTGGTCTTGCTCACAATTCTCATTCACATGTATTTAGCCTCTAGTGGCCATGGATGATGTGCGCCAATTGTTTTATAAAATGTTTGGTAGAGACATCATCTCATGGATTATTATGATTGTAGGGTATACCCAATGTGGAAGAATGGAGGATATATTTTCCTTGTTTGACCAAATAGCCCACAATTCATGGAATGCAATGATCATAGGGTGCACACAAAATGGATATGCAATAACTTCCTTCATGCTCTTCGGGGCAATGCAATGCCCAAGTTGTGCTACCAGGTCAAGTTGGGACACCTATGCTGCCCTTCTCATGACCTATACAAATTTTGTAGAACCAAGGGAGAGGACTTAGTAGTTGAGCACCCTAACTTCACACTTCTCAAAATCCTATGTGGAAATTTTAAATCACTTCAATTTTTTTACAATAACTTACTTGGTAAGTCCCCTACTTATAACTAAGGTTTCAAAGCCACATCATCAAATATGATGTCACATTAGCATTTTTTTTGCCAAGGTGTCCAAAACAACCCCAAAAAAAAGTGAGACCAATTGTAGTGCATTAGAGACCCCCATATTTGTGTAGCCAATGTGGCATTACACTATTGGTTGTTTTTTGGGAAAAGAGACACATTTCATTCAATTATGGGTAGTCTCATTAGCAAGAACAAATTTAAAGTCACAACTATTGCTACAATCTTGTCAAAAATATTGGATATTAAATCAGAAAGTGTGGTTATTAAGTTAACAACTCCTATAAAAACCATTGGAACATGCTCAGGTATTGGGTCCTCTTCCCCAATAGAGAAAAAAACATCTTCCCAGTTAAATTTTGGGGGAGCCAAATGGATGGAGAATAATAAATTCTAGAATAACAAATCTAGAATAACATATCCACATTCCAATTCCTATTCCCGCAACCAAATGGACCTTAAACTCATATATCAACTTGATGAGGATCACAAGAAAGCTTAGTAAATGTTTACCACAAAATACCTTAATAATATTGGATTGGATATTCATAGGAACTTCACAAAAAATGCACTTGAGATTATACTGAATGAAGAGAAATCACACTATTGGTTGTTTTTTGGGAAAAGGAAACTTTTCATTCAATTATGGGTGGTCATCATTATCAAGAACAACTTTAAAGTCACAACTATTGGTACAATCTTTTCAAAAATGTTGGATATTAAGTCAACAAGTGTGGGTGTTAAGTTAACAACTCCTATCACAACCATTGGAACGTGCTCAAGTACTCAATTATCTACCCTAGGTGAATGTTATTCTACTTGTTCATTAACTCACATAAGTAATAACTTTTAATATTCTTGCTCTTACTATTATTTATATGCTGCTTTATTTTTATAATTTAAAAAATAGTTATGTATTTTTATTAGTTTTCAATATATATATATATATATATATATATATATATATATATATATATATATATATATATATATATATATTTTGTTCTAATATTCAAAAAACATCTTTTGTGTCATTATTAGTAATAAAAAATAATGAATAAATTTTAATTTTGTTTATTTATTATTTATTAAACATAAAGTTGTATGTAAATTGATTTATAATTGTTGAAGTAATTTTAATAGTATTGTGTTATTTATAAATCAAATGATTATATAATCTTTTAAAAAAATCTCTTTAAGTTCATATTGTAAGATACATGTTTTGATAATCTAAAGGTTGATGGTAATTATTTCATTCAAGAAGATTGCTAATATGCTCTAGATATAATTTGATTGCATTGCATTCTAACAAAGACATTAAAGAAATAAAAAGGAAATAAGGGCATGGAAGAAAGAGTGATTTGTTTTCTTATAAGCTCTCTCAAATGTGTTACAAAAATCGCACACATTAAAGCCAATTTAACACAACTCATATACTCGTATTAAAATTTTTTTTTGTTGCTTGTAATTCTAACATATACGTGGATTAGATGATTGAATTTTTTTTTATAATGCTTAATAAAATTTAGGTTGGATCAAATAATTGAATATTTTTTTGTATAGGTTTTTTCTTGAAGTTGATATCATAAGGTCTTTGTATGTTTAGCTAATCCAAAGATTGATGGAGATAAGTGTATTTGTGAGGCTTTCTAGTATGTTAATCTAAATCCAATCATATGTGAAAAGAGGATCTCAATTATTCCTCATTTGCTAGTGTTTGTAGAATAAACAAGGAAAAAATCTAATGTTAATATAATCTTACTCTACAATGAATATATTAAAGAAAATAAAAAAAGATAAGACAATAGATAATGATTAATGTTCCCTTATAGATATGAATCATCATCTTTTACAATTCTTCCTAAAAGAACTACAAAATCACCCATATAAAATTAAAATTAAGACAATTCACACACTAAAATGATCTATAATCTCCCAATGAAAATAAATTTACTTATTAAAGTTAAGGAGGTCATTATAAATGATTCATAGAAGACTGAGACATATATGTTATTGAATTCAAAAGCAATGTAACAAGGATATTGAACCTTACTAAGATATTGTCAAGTGGCAATACCATTACATTGACTAGTTAGAAAACATAATAACACTAACATTGGATTGACCACTCATGACACATAATTACACTAACATTGGATTAACATTTAAAACTAAAAAAATTCAATAAATAATGGCCAATGCACAACCAAATAATCACAACTAGACAAAAGGAAAATAAAGAACAACATAGAAGAACCTTAGATACCAGTTCTTGGGACACATATATAACCCTCGAGTAATCAGTACCTATCTCTTTTACGGAAGTCAAGTAATTTTTTTTTCTCATCATCATCATCATCATCACATGGATTATATTAAAGAATACACAAATTCATTGGAGCACTATAGATCACTCTAGTACCAAATTTATCCACCCCTTCACTTCTTCATTTGGAAAATATTCCCCATCAAGAAATCATCTTTCTTGCTTGGGGGATAAAACTTCTTAGACAACACCAAGTATCCTAAGCATCCATTAAAGGTTAACATAGTCTCTTTTGAATCATTTTCCTTCTCCTCTATGCCCATAAAGATATCTAAGACATGGGTGATACTCTTTCATTGCTTGAAACCCTCTCATCAACATTGGTCCATTTGACCTCATTTTTCTTTCATTTAACATCATCTTTTTCTTATTTGGAATCCCTTGTACAATCCCATTGTGGTCTTATCTTTTTGGGTGGGCCCTTTCTCACATCACTACTTTCTTTAGCTGGTAAAGTCACTACTCAACTTCTACTTGCAAGCCTTCAATGCCTTGTCCTTATTTAGCCCTCTCTCATCATTTTCCTTTTACTTACATTCACATAGATGTCACTTTCCTGCCCAAGTTTTTTTGTTCTTTTCATTTGGAAACTACCCTAGTTTCTTTGTTGAATATTGTTGAAGTTACTATTAATTTGAGAGATAAATTAGGAACACAAATTGTAAGAATTTTCCTTAGGGAAAAATCACCCAAGATCAAGGAACTCAAGCACAAGCACAATAATAGACCAACAAGGTATGATCAAAATAAAAATATCAACTGAATTGATGTAATGTCATGTCCATACACACTAGGAGTGCCTGAATATAAAAGCCTCTAGAATAATTCTAGAATACCTAGGAGTCAACACACTGATAAGTCTTACAACCAAGCACATGTCCACCAAGTGTGGGTTATCCTGCATTAAGCACAGGAGTAAGTGCGATGATGAGAGGAAAAGCCTACAAAGGTGTAGCACATAAAATTATGTTGTAGACACCATGTGCTTAATTAAGAGTGCAAATAACCATATTGTCAACATAACAATTTAGTTAATTATGCAAACTCTAGTTTGTAGACACCATATGCTAAACTAGAGTTGCTTACTCCAGTTTTGTCAACATGACAACTCATAAAAGTATGCAAACTCCTAGGTGTCAAACTAATAAATAATAAAATAATGCATTGACCTAAGTAAACTTAAGTAAAATTTAATAAGTAAATACTTATTTACACCAAAACCCCCCCTTAAGTGAAACTTAGGGGAATGCACTTAAGCTTACGAAAGCTAGGATGGAAAATGCATGATGGGTCTTGACTACTAGGTCATGTTAAGTACTCATATATAGAATGCCATGCAATCTCTCATAAAGTAGAGAAAGAGGGAAAACCTCATGGAAAAAACCCTCTCCCAAAAAGAGATGAAAAATCAAGATGCAAGAATGGATGGAGTAATCAAGACCCATGTGTAGTGCGAAAAGTCATTGTGATTAAGAAAGTAGACCCATGTGTAGTGCGAAAAGTCATCAATGAAACTAAGAATGCAATGACCCTTGTTAACTAATGTCACTGCAAAAGGACCTGCTAGAACTATGTGAACCAACTCAAGAACAACTGATGCTCTTGAAGACTTCCCTTTATCAAACTTCTCCTCTAGATGCATATCCATTGAAAAAGTTGAACGTTCAACCTTAGAAAAGTTGATTGTAGGTAGACCTTTGACCATCCATTTTTTGAGAAAAGTTGATGAAGATAGAAGAAGGGAAGATGTCCATATCGATCATGCCATAATTTTCTTTGTGAATGAGATTGAGTCAAGAAGACATGTGAAGGAGACTTAGGAACAAAGTGATTGAAAGAATAAATCCTTTTGTGATGATTAACTTTACCCATTACAATCAATGAATCATCTTTTAGATTGCGCACCATTATTGAATCAGGGAGGAACTCAATTTTATTGCCATCTCCATGGTGAGTGATTTGGTAGATTGAAAAGAGATTAGAGCTAAGGTTGGGAACATAGAGAACTTCCTTGAACACTCCATTTTCCATCTCAACTTGTCCTTTCCCTTCAACTTCCATTTTTGTATCATCTCCTACAAAGATGTGCAGTACCTTAGACTGCTTCAATGAAGAAAAGTCTCCTTTTGAAGAACCCATATAATATGAGGCACTTGAATCAAGAATCCATTCCCCTAAAGAACTTGAACTAGCCATAAGTGCTTGTCCTTTTCCCTTTGAAGTGGTGGGAGTTGAATCCTTGGAAGCATTTGGCACATTGATTTTGTTCTTCTCGAGTAGGTTTTCTAACTCATCAATTCTTTTAGTCTTGCAATGATGCTCATCATGATTCTATTTCTTGCAATATGCACAAAATAGTTTATCCTTCTTATCATTGTTTCCCTTCTTGTTAGAAGAATAATTGCCTTGTTGTGAGGAGGAAGTTTGTTGTGTCTCTAATTGTAATTTTTGCTTCCACTGCTTTTTCTTGTTGTTGGTAGAACTTTTTCCTTGTTTAGTTGATTGGTTCTCATTAGTAGCCACCAATGCTTTGATCTTTAATGATGTAAGAATTCCCATATCTATCAACTTGGATTGTTCCAACATCAACATTTCTATAAATGCATCAAAAATAGGCTTTGTAAAGGCACTTCCCATGGTCAACTTGTGAGTGTTGTAACTTGAAACAAAAGATGCATACTCTGAAGGTAGCCTCTTCAAAATGTGATGAATCTTTAAGTAGTGCTCACAACTCATTGGCTTTGTTGATATAATCTTGAATTATGTCAAAATTCTTTGGATCCAAGAGAAGTAGGTCATCCTCAATTTGGTATCCCTTTTCCTCATCCACCTTACCATACAACCCTTCAAGTTTTTCCCAAGCAAGCTTGGCTTCCTTAAAGCTAGAAATGTGGAAGAAGAGATCTCTATAAACACAACTCCTGATAATTCCTAAAGCCTGATTGTCTTTAATTTTCCAATATAGCATCAGTGGGTTTTACAATTGTACCATCAACATATAGATTTAGACCTTTTTCCATTATATACACCATACAATATCTTTCCATGTAGTATAATTGTGCAAAGTTAGAAGTGGAGCTTTAGGTGAACCCATGATGCAAGAAATGAAAAAGAGCACAAAAGAGAGACACAAGAACACAAGAGACACCCCACCTATTCACTCAATCAAAAGACCCCCCACAAAAAGATGCTTTTTGTACTTTATATGTAGTGCATGTACAACTTCTTCAAAAGGAAGTTCAAAGAGGTAGTTGAGATATATAACAACCCATCTAACCTCAACCGTGATGATGGGTGGCACTTAAACCATGCTTGGCGTCCCTTGTTGTCATCCCTTTGGTATTCTAGCCCCACCTTGTCTTGATTTTTCCTAATCTCCCCTGTTCTTCCCTACATCCCCTCTGCCCCTCTTTGGTTTTTTTCGCTCTCTCTCCCCCTTGGGGCTCTCTTTTCCCTTCCTCCCTCATTCTTATCCCCTCTCCTACTCTAGTTCTTCTTGGGCTTTTCAGTTTTTCTTGTGTCTTCCTTCTTGTTTCCTTCATCTTTTTCCCTCCCCCTTGGCCCCTTTTGCCTTGGTGTCCTTTACCTTTTTTCCTCTCCTCCATGTTAGTTCTGGGGCTCAAGTTGTGGGCCTTCATTCTTGGGTTCTTTGTTGTTTGTCTGTTAGCTTATATGCATTAGCCCCCTTTGTATCTTTCCATATTTATTTGTTTGCATGCACACACACACACACACACACACACACACACACACACACACACACACACACACACACACACACACACACACGCGCGCGCGCGCGCGCGTTGACTTTCTTATTTTTGTGTGCATTCTTGTTTTCTTTAACGTATTATTATTCTATTTTCTATTTATTAATCTATCAACTAATTTTTTAATTAATTAACTAAGTTAATTAATTCATCTGATTAATCCATCAATTAATTTATTAATTCATTATTCCACTTTATTACTTTTTCTAATTTATAACCTTTTTAAAACCCCTTTTTAAATTCATCCTCTTCTATTATTACTTACCTATTATTAATTCTTTAGCATTTTATTATCCTATTATTTTTAACCCATCATCTTATTAATTTTTATTAACTAAGTTATTTATGCATTATTCATCTTTACCCTTTTTTAATAATTATTCTTTTTTCTTTTTTCTCCGATCCACTCCCCACCCCTTTTTGTCTCCTCCTTCTTTTCTCTCCCTTTGTCCCTTTATTTACTTATTATTTGCTCATTTTTTCATTTACTTTTTATTTTATTAACTAACCTTTGGATTATTTCTTTAACGTATTTTTTTAATCTTTTATCTACTAATTATTTAATTTATTTTTTAATTTTTATGTTATTTTTTCTTATCTTTAATTCTTTGTCTTATTTGGGCCTTTTTTCAATTTTATTAATTTTTCTTTTTTTTCCTCAACCCCCTTTTTTAATTCCTTCTTCTTTTCTCTCTTTTTGTCCCTTTATTTTCTTATTATTTGATCATTTTTTCATTTTACTTTTTATTAACTAATGTTTGTATTATTATTATTTTATTTTATTTATTTATTTATTAATCTATCAACTAATAATTTAGTTATTTAACTAAGTTAATTAATTTATCTAATTAATCAACCATTAATTAATTAATTAATTTTTCCACTTTATAACTTTTTCTACTTTATAATTTTTTAATTTTATATTATTAATAAATTTTCTAGTTATGTATCAATCTACTAATTAATTAATTAATTAATTAGTAAGTTTATTAATTCTTTTGATTTTTCAATCTAGTAATTAATTAATTCTTCATTCTACGTTGAACTTTTTATATTATTTTTCTATCAGATATAAGAGTTACAAAAATGAGGAGAACCAAAAAGGTCACCATGAGAGAAAACAACGAGGCCAGGCCTCACCACAGAGAATCAGAAACCGTTGTACATTAAGTCAGAAGAATAATAGAAGAGTAGAGGAACAATCTAGCCAAGAATATCATAGGGCGTATCCACCCACGCTGTCCACCCTAAGGGGCCCTCCATCCAAACAATTCTTTTGTGCTCTTGAATGTGCATCAGCATGAATAATTCCTCTTTTCTGGCATGTCGTTTCTCTTTGATCTCCTTGGTCAGCCTATTACAAGCATGCACAAAAATTTGCAAGTCATCCAAAGTTCTATGCCATTGGTACCCATCATGCAGGAACCTTCTCAATTTCTCCCGCTCAATCAACATGGTAGCCTGCACCTGCAAGTAGATTTTAAAATAAGAGAGTTTTCGAAAAAACTCAGTAAGACCCCTTTGCTTACCTTGGTACCTTTCCTCATTCCTGCATTTCCAAATCTGCCAAAGAATGTTAGATGAAAAAATATTCCAAAATAAATTGGTATCTTTAGGAAGACCATCAATATGCCCAGAAATAATATCAAGAATAGTAACATCAATAGGATAGACAATGCCAAACATATTCCATAATTCTTTAGCAAAAATACAGTCAAGAAGGATATGTCTACCAGTTTCAGGAACTCTACAAAAATTACAAGTATCAAAATTAGAAAGATCTCTCTTAATAGGCAGCCTGTCCAAAAGGACTAACCATCTGAAGCATCTAATTTTAGGTTCAACAGAATACTTCCATAAAATTTCAAAATACTTTTTCCAATCATTAGCATCAAAAGAAGAGTACCGAATGGTATTGACATGATCAATAATATCAGTGTTACAAGCAAGAATTTTATAAATGTTCTTAGCCTTAAGAAGGTTAGTGACAACACCATCGGGCCATTTACACTTTAAATACCTGTGAGAATCAACATTGCAAATAATAGGAAGACCAATAGCAGCTTGCACAATCATGTTATAAGTTCTTCTATGAGAGTCCGAGATACCATATTTATTCTTAAGCTCATTCCAGGGCAGAATATGATTTTGCTCATAAAGGTCCATGAATTGCTTAATACCTTTCTTAGCCCAAAGTCTGGTAGAACACCCTTGAGTAAGGGCCAAAGGTTTACCATTAAGGTGAAGATTCCACCAAATGGACCTTTCACCATGTAGTTGATTGCTAGAGTGAAACTCTTTGTGAGTGATGAATTTCCTGACATGATCCCAAGCCTTCTAGATAGACTTGAAAACCATGGAGCCTTGGACCATAATAGGAAAGTTGCCAAGCAGGAGATCACAAAAGGGGAGGTTAGTCCAAGATTTAGCTTTCTTAGGAACACCCCTCGCAATGTTGTTTCTAACCAGCACTTTCCAAGGAGAATCACCCTCCATGGACTGAAAAATACACTTGGCAGACAGGGCTATGCCCTGAGTTCTTAAATCTTTTAGTCCAAGCCCCCCAAGGGTTTTTTCAGTGCTGCACCAAGCCCACTTAACAGAATGAATTTTATTATTTCCTTTGCCATTAGACCAAAGAAAGTTTCAGATGGACTTCTGAATTTCAGCAATCTGATAGTTATTAAATAACCAGGTGGAAGAGTAATAAATGGTGTAAGAGGACAACATTTTCTGGCAAACCTGAATTCTACCTGCCAGAGAAAGGGCCCTGTTATGCCATTTTCCAAGCTTCTTATCAATCTTCTCTTTAACCTAGGACCACATGTCTTTGAGGGTAGGCTCCACCGAAAAGGGGATCCCAAGATATCTGGTGATCTTATTAGGACCACCCCATTGAAAGCTGAATTGGGAAAGCCAATCTGGGGGTTGATCCTCCCACCCTAAGCAGATAGATTTAGCTTGGGAGATCTTAGCCCCAGATATAGTACAGAAGAGACTAAGTTTATCTAGCAAAGCATTAAATTTACTTTCTGATAGCTCAAAGAAAAGTGCAGTATCATCCAAAAATTGACAATTGATGAGCTCTTCATTATTGGGTAGGTAAATACCTCTGACCTCAGGAGAAATGGAATTATCTCTAAGGATATAGAAGAGAGCCTCTGAGGCAATCACAAAAAGAGAAGGTGCTAGAGGGCACCCCTGTCTAATGGATCTACCAAGAGGAAAAGGAGCAGAGAGAGCACCATTGACTTCAACCTGAGTAGAGGCATCATTAAGAAGCATCTGCACAATTTTACAAAAGAAGGGAGGGAATCCGAGGGCATCTAACATCATGAGAAGAAATCTCCACTCAACCCTGTCATATGCCTTCTCAAAGTCGAGAAGAAGCATGGAAGAGCATTGATGTGAGCATTTAGACCAATCCATGGCTTCCCAGCTAGTTATGAGATTCTCCAGAATGTACCTACCCTTGATGAAACCAGTTTGGATGGGATTAATAAACTTAGGAAGAATATTGACCAACCTAAGAGCCATGATTTAGCTAGAATCTTATAAGAAACATTAAGAAGGGTAATCGGCCTCCAATTCTTAATGAAGGTCTTATCACCATCTTTAGGGAGGAGCTTAATAATACCTTTATTAACATCCTGACCCAAGGAACCCTTAGTCAAAGCTTCAGAATAAAGGTCCTTGAGATCCTTACATATCCAACTGATATTGGATTTATAGAACTCAACCGAGAAACCATCTGGGCTCGGGGCTTTATCATTATTGAGAGCCTTGATAGCTCCCTCAATCTCCTCAATAGATATATCTTTAGCAAGAACAACAATATCTTCTGAGTCCAACTTTTTAAGAATGAGAACTTTGCATTTATCTCTTATAGACTCAGCCTCAGAGGAGTCTTCAGAGGTAAAAAGGCCCTTATAATAGTTGGCAAAATCCTGAATAATAACCTCAGGATCAGTAATATCATGATTATCAATCGAAAGTCTATCAACAGACTCTTTAATATGCTTATGTTTAAGAAGGTTAAAGAAAAACTTGGATCCCCTGTCCCCATATTGAAGCCACTGGGCTCTAGATCTGATCCTGGCTCCCTGAATTCTAACCTGCCGATGCTTCCTAAGAGCATCCTTAGTAGCTATAACTTGGGAGAGAAGATCCATATTAGAGGGATTATTTTGGATGTTGTTCTCAGCAATTTGCAAATCAGAAGATAATTGTTTTTCAACAAACTTGTAGTCCTTAGCCTTTTTCTGACCAATGGTTTGTAGAAAAACCCTCCAGGTAGACAAGTTAGTGTTCCATCTATCCAGATGGGACATGTGCTGAAGATTAAGTTTATTAAGACCTCTAATAATCTGCACAGCAGCAAGAACATCCTCATCCAAGAGGAGGCTGATGTTTAAAATGAACTTATTGTTGGTATAATTGTGTTGAAGGGGGCTACTGTTAAAATAGACTTTAGTCAAAATAGGGTGATGATCAGAAAGAGTAGTAGCAATGACATGGATAATATTCTCAGCACTATCAGGGGGGAAAGAGAAAGAAAACCTATTGGCATAGAAACGGTCAAGCCTGAAGTAAATCCTGGCATTGCCCTGCTAAAAATTACACCAAGTGTGCCATAACCCAAGATTGGAACTCTTGTTTCCAGCAATAGGATAAAAAAGATTCTTAGAATTTATAAGTTTATACCAAAAAAATTTCTCATTATCTTTCCAATGAAAAGGAGAACCCCCCGACTTGTCATCCTGGGATTCAACCATGTTGAAATCACCACCGAAAAGCCAAGGCATATCAGGGAGGCCTAAAAGCCAATTCCAGAGCTCAATTCTTTCCTTAGGGTCATTTGAAGCATAAATAGCACAAACTCCAAAGGGTTTATTATCATGATGCAGAGTCACCCATACAACTCTCTGACAAGGAGAACATCCCTGATTGGTGATATAGTTACCCCACTTGTAGTTAATAAGCAAAGCAACACCACCTCTACCTCTCTCATGGTTAGAATAAAACTTGATAAAGTTGAGATTGGAATCCAAAGTGAATCCCACAGCCTTGACTTCTTGCATCATAAAAAAATTAATAGAATGCAAAGAATCTAACAACCGCTTGATAACATACTTTCTATTAGGGGACTCTAAACCCCTCACATTCCAAGATAAACAATTCATTGAGAAATATAACAATTTATATTATTATTCTACTTTATTACCTTTTTAATTCATCCATTATCTAATTTTTAATTTTTAATTCTCCATTTAAAAAAAAATTATTTTATTTTATTTTATTTGGGGTCTTTTCTCTCTTTGATCTATTTAATTTTGTATTATTAATCATTTTTCCAATCATGAATCAATCTTCTTATTAATTATTAATTAAGTAACTAATTTAATTCTTTTGATTATTCATCTATTAATTTTTCTTTTTAGAATTTTAATAATTATTCTACTTTATAACTCTTTATAATTTTTTTAATTCACCTATTATCTTATTTTTAATTTTTTTATAATCTCCATCATTTTGATTTTATTTTTTATTATTTGGGATCTTTGAGTTGCTGACTAGGGTCTTCTCTTTGTGTCTTGCTCCTCTCAACTCCTTTTCCTTTTCATATTGACTTGGTTGATTTTTGGGTTTCTTTTATTTGGTAGTTGTGGGCAATCTTCCTCCTCTCCCTCCAACCCCCAACCTTTTTATTTGTAGTCTGGTCTGCTAACTATCTCTTTTCTCCTTCTCCTCTTATGATGGATCACGGAGTGTGATCCGAAACTTCGATGTAAAAAATTGATCACACAATCAAATCCAGATAACAAATCACAACAAAGAAACAATATTGTCAATGTCTATGGAAAACTATTGTAAGATCTAGAGTTTCGCTCAGGTTATCTCAGATCTGGAGTGTAAATTACTTAAACTCATTACTGAATGCGATCTTCCTAAATTATAATGCCGAATTTAACTTCAAAATGAAAGACCAGCATTTTGTTGAAAAAACAAATGCAGGGTTTGAAGTGCATTTGGAACACAAACCCAAATGAAATTACATTTTGCGGTGAAATATTCCCAAGATGTTCGAGTTTAAGTCAGGGGAGTGCAACAATGAAACGAATAGATAGTGTCTATCATTAAACGAATTTCTCGGCTGTATGCAGCTGTACTCCATTTAACTTGTTAAAAACAAGTTTTAAAATGGGAAAAAAAAGGCTACTGATGAAAGACGAGTGGTAATGTGGATAATCTAACAGTTCTTAACACATTCTTCATATTAATAAATACTTTATCTTGGTACAATTTTATTCGGACAAAACTTGTTTCATAACATGACTCTCTTTGCAGATAAAATCTTTACCAGAAGACGCCCCAATCTACAATCCAACAATAGATAAGCCCTAATCCCCATAGTTAGTTGGATAGATCTGGTATCACTCTTGAAATGGATCCAAAGCTGGTTTGTCAAATCTTCATAATTTTTAATTTTATGTGATGCGAGTCTTAACCTGAAAGTTCTCTGACTGAAGATTATTAACTTAAAAATATTCATTTAAATTCACAGAGCTGATTCATATTCTATTTCAAAATACAAAATAAAGAAAGAATATCAATTATAGGAACAAATGCTGGGAACCTCCATCAATTTTCTTTTTTAATAAGACCAAAGAAACATTGATTAAAAAATCTTTTAGCACAATTTTATAATGTTAATTGATAATGAAAACAACTTACTTTACAAGTAGGTGAAAATTGATAATGTTAATTGACTTTCTTTGTAGATAGGATCTTAAATAAAACACTCCATCCACAATCCAGATCATAACCACCTCTTGTGCAATAACAGCCAAGAAATGGTTTGCTTGATCTAGAGTCAGTTCTGACATGGAATACGAATCCTCCTTACAAAATGTACTGTTAACTAAATTTTAAAAAATCCAAAACACAGTGAATCTTTTTGAAATTTTCAGCATTTTATCTTCATGATCTGCATATTTGTGATCGAAGACGACAAAATTTTTGAAAAAAATTCACTTTGTGAATCTGGAAAAATAAATGTTTAACTTTTTAAAAGTTCAGTGCAGTTTGTCTGCACCATATTAGTAACCTTTGTTCATATAATAAAAATATGGATCTTGAGCTTAAGCTTCTTTGATCAGAAGTCAAAAACCCAAAAAAATGACAATATGTTCTAAAACAAACAAACAAACAAGGCACAAGTACCTCACCTCTATTTCATTTCTCTGGTTTGATGAACCATATAATTTGTATGCAAACTCTGAAAGCTTCATACAAAAAAATAAACCAAGAAAAGTTCTGATTCAATCTCTTATTATTGCTGAGCGAGATTTGATGTGAGGTCTACATTTCTTTTCTTTACATTTTTGCAAGCTGCGCATGGAAGAATAAAAGACCACCCATTTAACTCTGAGATCTCCATGCGCAGCCTGCAAAATGCAAAAGACCAAAGAAACATTCATAGCTTATGTCAAGGAGAGTCACTATAAACAGCCTTGTATAAGAAAGTCAGTATAAATAGCCTTGAATAAATGAACGTGGCATTACATTTGCCTCATAATTTTTTCCTTAGCAATATCTTTCCTTGTTTAGGTCAAAAACAAGATGCCTGACCTAACCCAACTTTTGAATGGATGAGAAAGGAATGGGGAATTTCCAAGAGATAAGAAATGCTGTGGAATTCGCAGGAGATAAGAAATGCATGTGAACTTTCCGACAGATGAGAGAAGCAAACAAAATTATGGGAATATAAAAAATGTGTGAACGAGACTGCTTGGTTGTATTTAAATCTGATATATCTTGAAGTTATCATCAAATATGACAAAAATGTCAAGCTTCAAGTGCATCCAAAATATGAAAGATAGGACACATATGGCAAAAATATCAAAGATAGGACAAATGTTTGAAGTTGCTCATGGTTTTTGGTTATTTCAATATGGATCTGAGGTTGGTTTTTGTAGTTTTTCTCTTTTGTCTTGGCTTCATTCTCTTTTTTAAATCTTTTCATAATCTTGTAATAAAGATCTTTCTAATTAGCAAAACTTTGACCATTTTGTTATCAAATATCAAATGAGAAATAAGTTAAACAAAATGTTGGGGCAAACTTGATGACTATGACTAACCTCTATTTTTTTATGAAAATTATAACTCTTGTTATTTAGCAATCATTTGATGTTGGCATTAGCAAATGTTAAATTTGTTTGGAAAAAATGAAAATGAAAATTTGATTTAAATAAGAATTCGAAACTTATATCCAAATTGAAGATAAAAACAAATTGGCCCTTAGTGACTTAGTGACTTCTTAAATTTTAGTGATTTAATGGCTTAGTGAAATAATTATAACTGGATGAAAAATGTACTATCATGCCCTTTCTATTATGTATTCTATTTTTTTAATTCTCTTTTTATTTTATATATAACGATTTAGTGTTCAAATTATGTGTTTTATAGGCAATAGTCTATAACACAATGATAATTTGTGAGTCTCTCATATAGAGGTCTCTAGTTCAACTCTACTTGAACTTACCATGTGATAATAATTAATCTTAAAATTAATAATAATAATAAATATAGACTTCACCCCATTATCTATCAATTTTTTTTAATGTGTTTTGTATAGATTACATATATAGTATATACATTTAGACATATATACATTGTCTAAATGCGAGTCTTAATTTTTAAGTGTGCCAAACCCAACTCTTATTATTGTCGTTGTGTTAAAAAATAAAAGTATGATTTTGAGCACAGTTTGAAAACTGTATGCGTGCCTTTGACCTTACTTATACATATGCCTAAACTAACTTCCTTCCAACTAGTTAGTATCCACTAGCTCAACATGAGAATTTAAAATTTTGGCACTAGAGGGTTGTATAGAAATACAAATCCATATTCATATTAAATTATTCAGATAACAATGAAGAACATTATCATACACATATAAATCATTCAATGTTTCAGATTATAAGTTGGGTAAATATAGACATTTTTGTTTTTCTTTGACATGTATTCCAATGTGTTCAAAACATTTAAATCATAAAGACTCAACTCTAACAAAAGGTGGGAATACCATTACCTTCCAATTCTACAAATTCTAGTAGTTCTTCGAGCACCACCATTTTTAAGTTGCAAAACTGGACATGTTTCGAAATTAAAAGTGCAACTTAGATCAAGTTCACTTTTTAATTTAGGGTTAGAGGCATAAGACAAATATTCCATCACTCAAAATTTTTTTTTTTTTTCATTTTTGTTTAGAAAAGGACTAAATTTAGTGGGGCTTCTATTCTTATTATATTTTCATTGCTCATACGAGTTTGAAATTTTACCAAAGTGTATATAGTTCATTTGTGCATAATATGAGTGAGTTTTTGGCAAAGATCAAGTCTAGATGAGAAGATATTAAAGGTTCAAGTTTTGAAAATATTAAAAAAATCTTTAAAATTAAATTTGAAACTTAAAATTATATTTTTAAGCTCCAAATATTGAAAAAACTAGATAAATTGATTTTGAGGGCATAGAGCATCTGCAATTTACAAAATTGGCTCTACTAACATAAATTATGACTTCTAAAAGTTAGAATTTTTTTTTAGGTTTTTAAATTATTCTTAGAAGCATCAATAGGGTATAATTTGAAATCAAACAAAATGTGGAAGGGTGATAGGTCATGAAAAATGAGGGGAAAAAATAGAAATAAATTAAATTTTGGAAGCTACAAAGTGGCACTAGGCTCTAAAAGAAAGGGAAAAGAAGTGTAATTTTTTTAGCTTGTTGAGAAATTATCGGACTTTGTTTTTGTATCATATATATATTTTTTAATAAGTGATTATTTTTAGTTGAATTATTTATGTTTTCACCTATTATTGTTTGCACTAATTCTTATCATACACTAGGGTTAATGGGCCAAAACTATGGGCCAAAAATAAATAAAAAATTATGATTATTATTACAAATGTAAGAAGAGAAAATTAATATTAGTAAGCCACATGTAATGTATATCACCAAGTAAGGAGAAAAGGTAGAATAAGAAACACATGAAAATCAAGAGATAAAAAGAGAAGCTTGCCCATAAAAATAGCTAATAAAAAGTCTAAAGTCAACTCAAGGTAAGTTGCAACCATTAAAAGAAAGCCTCCCAAAAAAATATTAAGGCTTATATAAATAAACTAAGAGCAGCAATAAGAGAGATAAAACATATCTAAGAGATTAAAATGGAGCATCAACAAATACTTTATAATATTTTAAATAAGTGCAACAAATAGAAACATAGAAAAAGTAAAAAGAAGCAAGAGAAACTTCTTGCAAGACATAAAAGCTAACCAAGAAAATAGGAAGATATAAGATAGTAAAAGAGATATATTAAGGAACAAAAATATATAAATGGAGATTAGTAAAAGGTAAACTTGCTATTATTTCAACAATATAATATTATAGATTTAGATAATATTATTATTATATAAAGAGACATAGAGGAAAATTTGAATTGATAATTAATTTAATTTTAATAAGAGAAGATAATAGTGGGAAGCAATGTGAAATAATGTGAATTAAGGGATATTTAATAAGAGAAGTTTAAAAATAAGAAAAGATAAAGTAAAAGGATAGAGGGAAAGAATTGATATATTTGAGGAATAGTTTTCTATATATTTCAATGAGGAAATATCAAAATTATTTACTTAAATAATTCACACTAATTCAATAATAAGAATTCAATAAAAAGTGCATCCTAAGTGGGGACATTACATTTTTAAATAAATATCTTCTTAATATTGATATTTTTATAAAGACTAAAATTCAATTATCAAATGGGGATTAAGTTAAATAGAGTGTGTTATTATAGGTTAGAAATCATTTTATTATTTTTGGAGTTTTACAATCTTTTTAGGGTATCCACCAAAATCTATTTTGAGGCACAATCCTGACATCATCCCTTATTATGTCTGAGGCCTTGCACTCATCAAGACTTAATCTCTAGGGGGCTTATTCAAAAATATTCAACCTCACTGATCGACCAATGGTCCATTGGCATAAATCAAATTTTAATAGTTAAGACCTTAATGATTGTTGAGAGAAATGTGATGACTATGACCAACTTCCACTTTCTATCAAAATGATAATGTGGCTTAATTGTTTTTTCCCTCATGTTCCAATGTGTTCACTTGCGACTTTTCCTTGCATAAACTCTAGTGTGTGATGTCACTTTATCCAACACTTTTTGTGACAACTTGTCATAGAATATAATGACATATACAAAGTGATATAAAATACTAATTCATCAAAAATATAATAGCTAGAAGAACTAAGATGACCACATGACCTTTTTTTAACTTTTAGCCATGTACCAAAATGTCTAGAAGTTCTCATCTAATTATTAAATTTGATTAAAATATTAAAGAAATTTAAGTATAACTAAATCTTTGACTTTGAAGTGATAAATCTCCAACATTGAGTGATAGATCTCCAACATTGAAGTGATAAGCTCTCGTAAGGAAATACATGGTGCGTCTCCCCCATTTGGTTAGCTTAAGTGGGTAGAATATAAAGAAAGCAGGAACCAATAATAGACGCTAGGTTTCATGAATTAAAAAGTTGTTATCTATCTACCATAACTTGTATCCATTTTTTGTGTTTTACATTTGGTGTCTCATGTTACTAGTCGAGATCAATTGAAGTAAATACAATCCTTGTGCTTTATATTTCATATTAAAAAAATAAATTTTTTGAATGTTTTTTATTAAGTTGGAAAGGAAAGGGCCCTGAACCCACACAAGAAGTCACATTATAGCTAAGGCAAAAGCACAAGAACAAGTCATAACAATCTAGATCCCACTAACCAACCAGAAGTATAATACTAAAAAATTACATAGCACTAGAAGTAGTATAAGAAAACTTCCACTAGTAGCTATAAATCAAAAAGAGAATTTGACTTCTTTATGCTACTATTCTCTAACATATTAAAGTTGAAAGTATTATCACCATCATATTTAAGTTATAACTACTAGTAGAACTCATAGGTTTATGATTCCAACATAGAGAAGCCAAAAAAAATAACAGAGTATCTTTCAAAACACCATAAACCAAAGTATTAAAACCAACTAAGTAAGCAAATAAATTGCAAAGTTACAAATCATTTAAACTTATTTATAACCTCCCACATCTTGGAGAAGCTCTTCAAATTCTTCTTGGACACTCTTTTGCTTCCTCATTCTTTCCATCTTAGTCCTCCATATCCTCCTTATCAACTTGTAAAGCCTTCTTTTTCCTTTAACAACTCCAACAATAGTATTCTGCATGAGACTATCATAAAGCTTGGAGAGGGAGGATGCAACTTTGTCTAGGTCATTTAGCAAGATTTTGTGAGGGATTACTTCCTCCAGTGCAGAAATTCTATTTTGGAGGGTGTTGGTGTTTTGAAAAAACATGGTTCCAAATTACCTTGATGAGAACAAGATACATCTAGGGGCAGCTACTTCCCATTTTCAACATACCCTTTCAGACACTAGACCAACTATAAGGCTAGACCCTTCTTCTACTTCAGGCTTTGCAAAACCTAGGTGGGTGTACCTTAGATTCACTTATATGGCACCAGTGCTAAAACATACAGTTGAATCATAACAAAGCAGATAAAACCCTTAATCTTCTAACACTTATGCACAGATCTCAAACATGGAATAGCTAATAACATGACCTAAGAAATTGATAAGCTAAGTGAGGGCATCCTTTTTAGTTCATTCAACATTAAAGAGAAAGATATTTGATTAATGATGTTGATTTCAACAAAAACCCCAAATATATAGTAGTAAGAACAAGTTGATCCTATAGTTGATTAGTGCCTTATCTATTGGGCAATTCTACAAATCAAACACATACATATATGATATCAATGATATATTTCATACACCCAGATATCAGGTCTATCTTATCACTTTGTGAATTAGACATCGGTGTTTATAAAGACCTCATTCTTATGAAGTATCCTTCTCAAATAACTAGCAACCCTATCAAACACATCAAGCATTTACTTGGCCCGTTGCTTCAACAACAAAATATATCAAATATACAACCATAAGGGGATGTAAATGGGTCTTAGTTATTTTTCCTTACACCACATAAGATTGCAGATTATAGAGATAGGAGATGAGAATCAAAATGAAACTAAAGAGATTCTTGCTCATTTGTATTCATTTCCTTGAAACTATACATTCAGATGCATGAAATTAAAACATAGAAATGCCTAATAGATCACAACTATCTATATTATCTTAACTACTACTATTCATGCAAGAGAAATATACTAAAGAATATGGTGGAATCACAGTTCTGGAATCAACAATGTGGTCTCACACTAAAATTTTCAACATGGTATCACAGCAGTGAGAAATTTCTCCAAAACTCAAACCCCTATAATGAATGAGAGAAAGAAAGATATAGACAAGGAAAGGATTCTTTGATCTACTCTACAACCGCCATGTGTCCACTTGGAAAATTTCCCCAAGAAGTTAAGAACATTTCTCTAATCTCTCCCAACAGTTGACAAATCAAATCCTCACTCATTTTGCCTCCAAAGTTGAAAATATCTTTAGCATTTGATGGAAAACATAATTTCTTGCAAAAGAAAAAAATTTCTGAAAAGTTCCATAAAAAAGCATGCAAATTTTGAAATACTAGAGGCAAAATACATCAATATACACCAAAGTTTGAACATACTGGACAACCAAACATATCAAGTGTATCGTAACTGAATTTTGTAATTGCAATAATTTGAAATTATTGCCTACAACTAAGCATCCCACTGATTACAAAACCACCTATAATAGCTATCCCTTAATACCTACATAAAAACTAGCTCCAAAAATGGATAGCTCATCTCTTGCCAATTCCAATGGTATATTAGAGTCCATGTTTCAGGCAAAAATTATGCTCTTGAGGTTCATTCAAAATTTCAGCCCCCAAGCTATGAACAAAATTCAAAATGAAAATTTTAAATGTCCATATGGTCAAGACTATATAAAATCATTAAATTTTATTCAAATCTTCCCAACTTTGAATTTCTATCTGTTGAATATCTGTGATATTTTAATTCTTAAATTTATTTTCCATTCCCCAATCTACATGTGCCACTTGTCCCTTTCGATTCCCCACCACAATCCAAGCATGCCCCACATGACACTATTCATTTGAAAATTTTGAAATGCTTGAAATATCTCCCACTCCCTCCATGTCATGGTAGGTCGCCATGTTGCTACTGGTGAAATTCTCACAATTTTTGATGGCGACATGGCAACTAGAAACTTCACCAAAATCCAGCGTCGTGTTCTCTGCAAGTCAAAAATCGTTTTACCTTGCCATCTAGCTGGCTAGGCGGGTTCCACCGTTCAAGTTTGGGTCTCAAAAGGGTGGTGTCTTTTTAGACACCTAACATCAGAGTGTTTTTATTAAGCCAAGAGGCTTCTACAATGGGAGCACATTTTGCTGTAAACAATCTAACATTTAAAAAAAAATTTGATAGGTACAGTTGAACAGTTATACCACGTCCTTTATTGAAATTCCATTCGAACTTGACCAACAATGCTTAACATTGACGCTTCCCATTCCCTCATTAACCACACTGTATTTTTGGTTTGAAGGATTCGATATTTTCAAACACTAAACACATGTCCTGCGAGTACGTGATTTCAAACGTCAGGTAATTGCAAATGTCAGGTGAAGCCGGGTCGTCATCAAATAACAGTTTATTATTGACAGTGTGAAGACACATTTAGACGTTTCTAAATATATTTCTTCATCATTCACTCTAGCAAGAAGAAAGCCAATAATCTATTATGACAAGAAAACCAAACGTCTTGCCTTATGCTCCATTTTTACAAGTTACATGTTTTCAATTCTTTGAAGTTGAACCATCACACATCAACATTAATTTGTTATGACAAGAAAACCAAACGTCTTGCCTTATGCTGAATTTTTATGCATTACATGTTTTCAATTCTTTGAAGTTGAACCATCACACATCAACATTATATATGGCAAGAGCCTATTTTGTTTTCTATTCAACACTGTATTGAACGACAGGATCAATATTCGGATTTCTATTCAACATTGGATTGAGTAACAGGATCAATATTTTGATTTCTATTCAACATTGGATTGAGCAATAGGATCATTATTCTGAGTATGTATGTTTATGTGTTTTGATTTCTTCTATTTAAGAAACTTTTATTGTGTTGTTTTTTCTTATTTTCAAAGCTCTATAATTTCCTTAATTTTTCTTAGAAACTTTGATAGAAAAGAAATTCTTCTCAATTAGAAACATTTCAGATTTGTATTTCTTCCATTTTAGAAACTTTTATTGTGTAGTTTTTTCCTATTTTGAAATCTGCATAGTTTCCTTAAATTTTCTTAGAAACTTTGATAGAATAGAAATTCTTCTCAATTAGAAACATTGCAGATTTGTATTTCTTCCATTTTAGAAACTTTTATTGTGTAGTTTTTTTCTATTTTGAAATTTGCATAGTTTCCTTAAATTTCCTTAGAAACTTTGTTATATTAGAAATTCTACTCAATTGGAAAATTGCAGATTTCTTTCTATTTCTTTCTCTTCATTCAAAACATTAGACTTTTAGAATTTAGATATTATAGTATTAATTAATCTGACTTTTTCATTAGATTATTTGAATCAATGATTATATTCCTCTATCTATTATTAAAATAACATTACAAAGCTATTTGAAAATGGAAAACGCATGATAGATGATTTGGACACAGAGCTTTCGAAGTTTTAGGTTTTAACCATGGGATATATAATTAAGTTTCTAACATCCTTCTTTTAGAGCTAAAAATAGCAGGATTAATAATCTGGTTTAAGAATCTAGGAAGCGGATTAATAATGGTAATTGTTTGCAATTTTTTATAATTATATGTTTTACAATTTTTAAATTTTTTTTAAATAAATAATTTTTTGTCAAGAAATATATTAGTATAAAATTATGATTTAGTTAAATTAACATTCAAAATATTTTAACAAGAATAAAAAATGTAGTAGTAGATAGGTTCAATGTTGTTTTTAGATTTGATCTTGTAAGATTTTAAATCTTTACATAAGTGTTGCATTCTATGAACTATCATCATCATGTTGAAGAGTAGTAGATAGATTTTAGATCAACTAATTATATAGTATGGGTCATGCGAACTATTATCATGATGTTAAATAAAAGTATATGAGATTTATATTAGTTATAGCTCCTACAAACTATTATTAAGATTTTCATCAAAAGTAGAAGAATTTTTAATCAACTAATTATATGCTATAGGTCCTATGAACTATTATTTTACTATTAAATAAAAGTAGATGGATTTGAGATTAGCTAATTATACTATTATAGGTTTTATCAACTACTATCATGATATCAAATAGTAGTAGAATAATTTAGATAAGCTCATTATACATCATGAAGCAATTTAAATCTAATACTTTAAAGAAACTCTTTAATAAAAATAGGAGTTATTTTTTAAAAAAAATTGAAAATTGATTTGAAACCAATCCATTATATAGTTTATCAAACATCCAAGTTTAGATAAATAAACATAGATACACATGTACAATTATAATTAATTTTTATATTTATAATGCATGATACATTAATTTTTATTAATGAGTAGTAATATTTTTAATAGATAGATCATTTTTAATATATAAAATTTTAGATTATACTATTTTTCATGTTATATTGTTAAAATTCAGATATGCTCTCAAATTTATTGATATTAGAAAACCTTTTAATTTGTTTAGATTTATTTACTATATGGAGTAGGAAGAGTTGGGTAATTTAGTTTTTAGGGAATTCTATTATTATTTGTCATTTTGATACTAACCATTTTAAATCCTTACATTATAGATATCAGAAAAAAATTACCTATGGATGCTCAACTGAAAACACTATCACAAGCCCACTTTTTGCAGATGACTCAGTGTAATCAAATCAAATTGCTCAAAATTATTTGGATAGATTGAGAACAATTATTTCTGAGTCTTGTAAAAAAATTACAGATGAAATTCATACTGCGAGCTTTCATGTTCGAGGTGTCCAAGATTCTCAAATCTTACAAATGGGACAATATACAAAGGAAATTCATGACGCATGGAAGAAATCATTTGGGTTCTTTGAATTTATGAAAGACATCCACTATGATGAAGAGCACATGGATGGCGAGAACAACCTTTTCCTCACTGATGAATTCCACATGTTTTTGCATCACTATAATGAAATCTAGGAGTCATATTATTTGACATTATCATTTTTTTTAATAAATTTGTATGTTCGACTTATCAGTTTTGATGAATGTATATTTTTTTTTGCCTTTCTCTTAAATAAATTTAGTATTATACATACAAGACTTTTTGGTATTTAGTATATTTGTAGATCTTCTTCTCTTACCCACACAAAAAGTTCTTTCTATATGTATGTGTGAATTGTTCAAATATTAATTAGAAATGAATAAATATCTATCTTATCTGAAACACAATGCCGCTAAATTTATGTGATATTTTAAACCAATTTTATAAAAAATAGTTTACTAGATCTACTATTTTTTTTAATGTTTGGTTAAAAATTTATTTCATAGAATTGAATATATCAAATATGAATTTCCAATCGAATCAAGAAAGAAGACAATACCAAATGGAGCAATGAAGAGCATATCAGAGAGAATACCAAAGAGAGTATCGCAGGTGACGATGAGAAGAAATGACACAAGCTGAAAGAGAAGAAGAAAGAAGAAGGAACAATGAAGTCTGATGACTAAATTATGCTAGAAGAAGGGCAGAATTGCCATTACAAGAATTTGTAATTACATAATAGAGATAGAATTACTCGTCAGCGAACATCCGATGAAGTATCTCATTTTGAAACACAAGGGAGACATGAAGTTGATTTTGAATTAAGTGAGAGGTACAATCAAGCATTACCTGCATTTGTGGAAATGAGTCACCACAATGAAAATTCAAGAACAATAGAGTGTGTTCCTAAAACGCCTCATCCTACAAGCCAAAACAGGATAAATTTAGGTGGACAAGGAAATAGAGAAAACATACAAAACCCAACTGAATTTCTTTAAGATAATTTCTATACATTCCAAATGCAGTTTCAACAACAACTGGATAGCTTGAGAATGCCACATATGTGTTATATTTGTCAGGAAAGCTATCTACGAATGAAAGTGTTCCGTACATTAGAAGGTCTAGTATGCAATAGATGTAGACAAGAAAAGGGAAACAATAGGTTTTCTTCTTTAAATAATATGGATCCAAGGCCACAACCTGAGGAGCTTGCGAACTTGACCCAAGTTGAGGAAATGCTAATTGCATGTATCAGCCCCATACTTCAAGTTACACATGCGACAGGTGGTCAATATAAATATAAAGGGCATACAATAAGTTTCCCACAAAATATAGAACATGTTTCCAATATATTGCCACACACAATAGACAATTTTCCAATTATTATTGTTAGACGAAGAGATCAACGTGGAACAAACTATAATTTTACTGTGACTAGGGATCGTGTCTACAAAGCACTCAAATACAAAGTAGAGCATGATAAATTTTATTCAGATGTCCAAATTAATGAAAATGCTCTCAATGATCTACCTAGAAATGTAGATGAAAATATCTTTGCTAGATTAAAGACAGTCAATATGGAATTTGATTCAGATGAAAATGAGATTGTTTTTGTTGGTCCAGTCATGGAGTCAGATGAAGGAAATATAATAGATCATACAACATCAATGGCTTCAAGACCACCTAATGCCCAGAAAGAAATGGAACTTATTCGTGCATGGGTCAATAACCTTGATGTGCATCCAACATCATTGATAGATTGGCCAAGTATCGGTGTATCTCCCATTAATGAATATGTCACATTAGGATTACTTGATATGGCATTTCCAACACTATTTCCTGATGGAAGTTGTGATTGGTTAGAGCCACGATTATGGCAAGTCTATCTTCATGAATTTGTGAAACATCTGATGTGTTATAGAGATCATCAGTTTGGCAAACATCCCAGGTTTAGATATTTTGTGTTGAACATGATAATGAGACATTGTGCACAAAACTCATCGTCAGTGTTTGTGAAAAGAAGCTTTAAAGATATGCCCATTACCATACATGAGTTGCGACAACATATGGAAAACACACCCCACTCTAATCTGGCAAATAAATTGATGCTGTTTGGGACATCTTTAAGGGGAACACGGTCATATTGGACTAAATCTTGTGCATAATTGATAGATTTTCTTCATCAAATTGGTACTCCTACAATATTTTTCACATTAAGTGCAGCGAATATGTATTGGCCTGATTTGCATGCACTTATGCCAGGAACAATGCCAACTGATCCACGAGAAGCTCAGAATAGGAGAAGACAAAATATTATTGACTATCCTCACAAAGTCGCACACTATATGCACTTAAGAAACTCAATGTTTCGAAAAGAAATTCTAGAAAAGGGAATGAATGTCAAGGACTTTTGGTGTAGATATGAATGGAAACATAGGGGGTCCCCAGACATACATGGATTCATATGGATTGAAGGAGCACCTGATGTGGATAAAATTGACTGGTCAAATGAGGAGGAAAGAAGAAGTGTTGAAAGATATTTTCACTCCATTGTTCATGCATGGAACCCTAGAAATGATCCTCATCAACGAAATATACATGTGTGTTAATAAATATTTATATATAGTCATGTAATGTGATATTAATTAGTGTACTTATCTTTTCTTACCTTCAATTGTAGGCATTGGTCAATTTTCAACAACATCCATGTCTCAAAAACACAAGACAACTTGCAGAGGTGGATTTGGACCATGACTATGAGGAAATATTAAATTGTGTGGAGTGACACACAATTTGTAAGGAGGGTGCATGCCTACGAAAAAAAAGGGAAAGATGGTTTGCAGGTAATTATTTCATCCCAATGAATATTTATTAAATATATATAAATAATTACTACAAAATGACAGGGCTTAATATAATATTTCTTACATGGAGTGTAGGTATAATGCTCCCTGGCCATTAAACCTGGGGGGATCAAAATTATATGAAGACATGGAAACAGGGGAAAAAAATTTGAACCAATGAGAAATGATGATAGAGTCAATTCACATAATCGCCACATACTACAATTATGGAGAGAAAATATAGATTGGCAACCTGTTCTTTCCAAACATGTTGTCATAAAATATATCACCAAGTATGCAACAAAAGCAGAAAAAAGCTCAGAAACATACCAACAAATGTTGATACGTCTATCCAATATGGAAAATCCAGATGATTTAGCAGCAAGGGCATATAGGAGGCTTCTAACTGAGACAATTGTAGAAAAAGACATTGGTGCTCAAGAAACTTGCCATATGTTATTAGAGCTTCCATTGGTGGAGTGTAGCAGAAGATTTGTGAATCTAAATGTCTCACTTGAGATGTTCAAACCTGTAACTCTAAATAATGAAAATGAAAATGATGAAGAGAATAATGGAGAACAAACAAAATCTTTCATTGATGGTTATAAAAAAAGGCCATTATGTATGGAAGGTGTTACATTAATTGATGCAGCTAGATCATGGATATATACTCCTAAGAGAAAAAGAGACAACAAATGGGAGCCTAGGGAAAAAGATGCAATTGTCAGAGTATTTCCTAGGTTTGTATCTATCCCTTCACGTGAGTCAGGTAAATGGATCGAGTTTTGTTTATCAAAGTTACTTCTCTACAAGCCATTCTGTGATATTGAATGAGATATTGGTCATGATGATGCCTCTATCATACAAAGTTGGGAGACATTCACTTACAACCCTTGGCATGTTCAACGTACAATGTCTGCAAAAAATGTTGAAAACCCAAATGATTCTAAAACTGAAGACAATGAATATGTTCATAGAAATACTACAGAACATGAATGAGAGATTATATCTAGGTTGCACTAGGGTCAAAATATACATTGCTCAAAAATAGACATGTTGGAGAGAAGAGATGTTGATAGACAAACAAATTGGTCTGTTGATTATCAAGGAGAAGAGTACACTTCCAGAGCAATCAATTTCATAAGTAACATGAAGAATCATGGGTGCCTTATCTATGATGAAATTCCTCAATGCATAAACTACATGACCCTTGGTGAGAAACAAAAAAAGGCAGTCAACATAATCATGACGCACTACCACATAAATCAAAATGCAGAACCATTATTTTTGATAATTCAAGGAACAACAGGAATAGGAAAATCATATCTAATTGGTGCCATTAGTCAATCTCTTCAAAATGCGGCAATGCCCTCCCATTCTCCACTTCTATTACTTGCACCAAAAAGACTTGCAGCATTCAATATAGGAGCTTCTACAATTCATTCAAAATTGAAGATACCAATAAGAGATTTTTCTCAACTGGAAGGAGCAAGACTCACAAGTTTTCAAGAAGAAATGTCACATATAAAATATATTTTAATTGATGAAATGAGCTTCATTGGTCAAAACATGTTGGAAAATATAGATTCACGACTACGCCAAGCATTCCCACAATCTGCACATATAAGCTTTGGAGGTAAAGATTCTATTTTTGCATCATGAATAGCTAACTCATGTGTGAAATATACTATATTTGAATCAAATTTATGAATTAATACATAGTTTTTAAAATAATTATTTTCTTCAATTGTATTTTAGGTGTATCTATGATATTGGTGGGAGATTTGGACCAGTTGCCTCCTGTCAATGATAGAGCAGCATATGACAGTAATAAGTGCACAAAGTTGCTATGGCAAGAATTCAAGACTATTGTCACATTAGATAAGATATTTAGACAAGATGGGGAAGATATTGACCAACAAAGATTTCAACAACTTCTGACGAATCTAACAGACGCAAACCCACAAATTGATGATTGGAGGTTGCTAATGTCAAGGACCCCTATCAACATAGATATTGCAAAAAAAATTGAATTTGATAATGATGTTCATTTGTTCTCAACAAATGAAAATGTTCATGCTCATAATAAAAAAAATGCTACATTCATTGAAGCATCCTGTTGCACGTTGTGTTGCATCAAAAGAAGGTACTATTAATACAATAGATGTCTGTTCAAATGATGAGCTTGATCTAGAGTTGTTAATATGTAAGGATTCAAGGGTCATGCTAACTTCAAATGTATGGATAGAGGTTGGTCTTGTAAATGGGGCTCTTATACATTCGAAAAATTGTCTACAAGCAAGGTAGTGCTCCACCTGAGCCTCCAACATATGTGATGGTTGAGTTTGATGGTTATTTAGGGTTACCATTTGAAGATCATAATCCTAAGATAATTCCAATACCACCAATACAGAAGGGTAGAACACTTCAACTGCCATTGAGGTTGGCATGGGCATTGACTATTCACAAATCTCAGGGATTGACTCTTCCCAAAGAAACAATTGATATAGGACCAAGAGAAAGAGCAGGATTGACATTTATGGTAGTTTCACATGTAAAATCTCTCAAGTGTTTGAGAATAATGCCTTCTTTCACATATGATCGTTATGAGAAAATGAAAAAGGGTAGACAAATTTCCAAGCGCAAGGATGAAGAAAATAGACTTAAGCGCCTTGAAGATAGTTGATGTGATATGTTATTCTTAAATGTTATGTCTGTAAAAATCTTTTTGGACACATTAGTATTTTGTTTGTAACACTTTCTACTATATTCCATGTTTTAAAAATGTCTCTATTATACAATGATAAATGATAAAAATAACTTTCTTCATTTTAATTTATTCCATTTTGAGAAATCCTATCTTTTTTTCATGATATTTTATTTTTATAGATCTTAATTAATTGTAATGATGTATTAAGTAATAATTATATCTTAACTAATTGTACTTATGTTTTAAGTAATTATTGCACTGATTCATTCAGTGATATCACTTTATGTTTACAAATTATATTTACTTTTGCTTCAATGTCTCTTAATATTTGATGACAATATTATGGATAACTTTTCTTTATTTAAACTATTAAATAAAAGATTCATTATATAATTTGAAAGAAAAAATCAATGAATATAATTTACTTATTCTAATTATCATCCAATATTAATTTGATTTTGTTTCATACTTTTAAAATTAGTGAACTAAACTTTATTTGTATTGACTTTATTTGGTCTATATTTAAGTATAAGTGCTAGATTTAATTTGTGTGTTCTATATTTGATTAAATCTTATAATGGTTTTATATATTTTTATATTGATATTTGTTTAAAATTTTGCAGCATATCATCTGAGCTATGGATTCTTCTATTGGAGAGTCAAATATCATTGTTATGAGTCCTGTTGCTTCCATAACCTCAAATAATTTCTTTGAGACTTATTTAGATAAATGTAAACAAATAATTCGGGAATCATGCTCACATATAATCAAATCTTTGGAGAACGCTGCATTGTCAATTGATACTGTTGATGAACTAGAAATAATGGAAATGGTAGATGTTGCCAAAGTTATGCGTGACACATCTGCAAAAACAGATGCATTTCCAGAAATGATGAAAGAAGTCTTCCACAATCATTGCTCTAATAAAGGTTGCAACATCATCCTTATCACTGAGGAATATGTGATGCAGCTACATCATTATGGAGAAATGTTCTTTTTTTAGTTTCTTCTCATATTTCCTATACTTCATCTGAATACTTCTACTTGGGCTTATATTTCCTATTTCATCTATGTAAGTTTTATGAACAACAACATGAATAAGTTATTTTCACTATTCAACTTATGAACACATATTTTTTTCATCTATGTGAATTTTATGAATAACAAAACAAATAAATAAATTCCACTCTTCAAATGATGTTTAAAGGTACACTTACGATATTTGATGTTACATTTTCTATGCATAATCATCAACACTAATAATAATATTTATGAAATTGTTGACATTGATATGTATGTTATGTATAAAATTTATGCTCTCATTCATATCTTAGATGCCATATTATCTATGCACAATTATCAAAGCTAATAATAAAATGTATAAAAATATAAAATTGATACTGACCCTTTAAAAGATTAACATTTTATCAAGTAGTTCAAAATTAATTATTCAAATGCATTATGCCAAATTTTATTTTAATATTTATTAATAATTAAAGTTATTAATTCTAATAATTAAATATCCTTAATAAATTAAAATAATATTTTTAAAAATAAAAATAATAATAAAAAAATAAATATAATATATTTAAACAAATAATATTATTAATTGTGCGCCTGCTACTAGCTTATATATTTTTATATATATAAAAATATATATAAGCTAGTATTTAAACATTCAAATTATACCTAACATGGGAATGTGGGATATTGGTTTGTGGGTTTTCTCTGTCTCCTTCATAGTCGCCTTAAACAACCCTTTGGCTCTACCCAATACCCGTCTTCTCCACAGTACTGATGTTGCTGTTGATGAGAAGAATAATGATGGTGATGATTTCCATGTCAATGTTTGTTGTCATGCGGAACGTCCCTCTGTCCCCGCTGGTCTCGAATTCCATTATCATGCCTCTTGACAAGACTTCCTCCTTTCTCAAGTTCCTGTGACCCTGGAGAGAGCTTTTTTGCCAATCTTGGTGAATGCTTCTGCTCATAAATGTCTAGAAGCTCCCCTCCATACCGTCGTTCTAAAACTAGCTGCTCTTTTTCTCAGCGTATTCTTGTAAAATAGCAGAGTACGACTTTTTTAGAGGAATATTTTTTGCTCCAGCTTTTGAAGAATCTTTCGAATTGTTTGTTTAAATTCCTCTGTATTATGCAAAATTTTCTTTACAACTCCCAAAACTAGATAACGCATTATAAGAATCAAAGCAACCCCTAGAGCTCCTAATACTTTTATTAGAATTACAAAATGGATTTTCCTTCTTGTAGTGATGCGGCTTCTTCCTATTGTCGAGTTGTAACTTAGATCCATAGTTTGTAGATTTCGTAAAGAGAACAATTAGGAAGGAATGGATTCTGTAAAACTGCAGAAAGAGAGACACAGAGTTGTCAATATTGACAAAGCTTCCAAGGATTGACTCGAAGTAGTCTATCGCTCTATGGTGGGAAGGGATGTCATAGACTCACCTCCTTCATCTTAAAATCACAGGCAAATCAACTCCTTGCGGAAATGCATTAATGATTCAATGAATGCCATTTGCGAGTGTGTGTTCAATTTATACTCAAAAGAGAGTCCTGGCTAAAAGGATCACCCATGTCCAAGGTTGCAGATCAATTGAGTTGTAATGTCTCTTGAAACAAATCACAGCCAAGAATCCCATATATCAATGTATTCTTCTGCACAAGTCAAAAAGCGAAAATGAAGACGGGTTTCCCAGCTCTCTTTCATCATTTTCCAACCCAGTATCATGCATTCAAACAAGAAAAGGTCTGATTGTTTTTTGGCTAATGGCTGGGGAGAATCATTGCTTTTTAAAAAAAAAAAACCAATCCGATAGAAAATCTCACTTCATTGTATAAGGCTCACTAACCCTCGCATCTCTTTGCTTCACAGCCTAACATTGTAAAGAAAATGAGCCTCAACGCTATCTTAACTTTCTGGACTGATAGCACCAATATGATGAAGGTTAATGTTGCAAATAATCATGATCAGATCTCATGTCACCAGACATATGGTGCCTTCCGCTTCGCTTCCTTGAATGCATGCTCATGCAAAGTCTCTTTTATTCAATTGGACCACCAATCATTTAGCACATCTTGATATGAGAAGGCAATAACACTTCACTTTCTATTTTAACTTCAATGTTACAACTAAACAATTTAGTTCCCATGTCACTTTATCAACTTAATGAAAACAGTCGGACTCCAAAGTGGGTCCCGCTAAAAAAAATTCGAATCAAATAATTGACATCTCAAATGGGCCTATTGAACGTCCTAATTTTTTTGCAAATTGTCAATTTAGTGCCAAGGGGTCCTTTGATTGGCTTTAAAAACTAATCAAAGACACCTGACTAGGCTCTAAAATCAAATAAACTGATTGTTTGTTCTGAATACTCTTACCCTTTCGAATCTTGTCTCATGAAGAATTCTCGATCAAAAGATATTTACTATCAAAGCTGCCCGCTCAGAACTAGCTACAAGTAAACGTGTTTGAGAGCAATAAATTGTGCTTAGATTTGGCTTCAAAAACTATGTAAATGAATACTTGGGGGCACAAAAACTGGGGCATTGGTTCACTATCATGAGGAGAGTGTAAATCTAGGATTAGGGCTCATGATGAATAACTGGGCATATTTGGCGAGCAGTCAAAGTGGGCTACTCAGAATTGTAGAGTTGGGAACAATGGATTTTTCTCAAATGGAATGGACCTGGGAAAGTGTGCAAATAGATTTGTCAACATTTAAAAATTGGCACACTTAAAGTATTTTTAGAGTAGAATGCAATGGTGTAATCCATTTGATCCCACCTATCATGGATCTAGAGTTACAACATCTCGAACAGGGGTACTGACATATTTGCCTTTCTTGATACCAGTAGAAGGTTACAAATTGCTTTTGAAATCACGTTTGAAAATTGATCAAACGGATTCCTCATAAGCTCAAAATTGAAACATAACAAGTCTCTGACCTCTAGAATGTAATTCAAAAAGAATTTTTTCATTTTGATCAATTGAGTCAAGGTTACCACTGGTCAAATAGGGCCTCCCAAAATTCTAGACAATTTGCATCAGCATGACAACAATAAACAACCAACTTCGAGGGATTCAAAACCTAGTCAAAACATATTGAAACAACTCAAAATCTAAAACATAGGTTCTTTGGTATGGACACTAAACACTCCAAAATTAGAAATTCATGAAACATTATTAGGTGTGAGATATTCAATTGCAAACACGGCCTCCTGTCCTTGTTTGATAGGCAAAAATGCAGATTTGGACATTGCTCAAAATGAGACTTCATAGAATGACTCAGAATAGCAATTCATCTTCATGGAACACATAGTCGTATTGAATGCAAGGAGTTAGAAACATGAAACAACTCTTAGGCCTCGAATAGACAGGCGGGTACACATGCATCAAAAAATGCTTATAGGGCCTGAATTTTTTAATGGTACTCAATATCACGGCTTCAATTTTGAGTCCTAACAATGAGTATCTAGATGTAGCCTTTAATGTTTCTATCACTGATTTTTTTTTCCTATGCGCACACCAAGTTGTTCTTTGTAGTACCTTCTTCTTCCTACTCAAGGGATGAACAATTCAGGTTGTAGATTTCCTAGATTTCCCCAAGGTTTACCCTAATGTCAATCAAGTTATCATCCTTAGTGTCCTCCATTTCTTCCTCCTTATTTATGACCTCCCACCTCTTGGAGGGGCTCTTCAAATTCTTCTTGCACTCTTCTGCTTCCTCTTCCTCCTCATCTCTATCCTCCATATCCTCCTTATTAACCTGTAAAACCTTCTTTTTCCTTTGACAACTCCCACCACAATGTTATGCATTAGACCATTGTACAACTTGCAGAGAGAGAACACAAATTTGTCCTAGTCATCCTATGATATTGTGTGAGGGATTACTTCCTCCAACACATAAATTTTATTTTGGAGGGCATCTATATGTAGCCTTTAATGTTGACATCAGTTATTTTTCCTTTGTTCAGGCACACCAAGTTGTTCTTAGCAGTACAAACTTCTTCCTGCTCCTCCATATCCTCCTTATTAACCTGTAAAACCTTCTTTTTCCTTTGACAACTCCCACCACAATGTTATGCATCAGACCATCGTACAACTTGCAGAGAGAGAACCAAATTTTTTCCTAGTCATCCTACGATATTGTGTGAGGGATTACTTCCTCCATCACATAAATTTTATTTTGGAGGGCATCTATATGTAGCCTTTAATGTTGACATCATTTATTTTTCCTTTCTTCAGGCACACCAAGTTGTTCTTAGTAGTACAAGCTTCTTCCTGCTCAAGGGATGAACAATTTAGATTGTGCATTTCCTAGATTTCCCCAAGGTTCATCCTAATGTCACTTGAGTTATCATGCTTAGTTTCCTCCATTTATTCCTCATTGTGAACGTAGTCCTCATCCTCAGTATCCATATCCTCACAGACCATAGGTTCTTACTACTGGTCATTTTTCAAACCACTTCTTCTTCCTAGATTTTTTCTTTCTCCCTTTTAATTTTTATTTTAGAAGACCTTCTTTCCCTATAGATACCTTTATGTTTTTTTTCCTCAAAATGAGGACCTTTTTTTAATTTCTCTGGACTCCAAATCATCATATAAGCCTTCCTATTCAATTTCTATGTAACTTTTTCCCACATTGCCACTATCTTATAACTTTAAGGGTGAAGATAATTTTTTTAGCAAGAACTTTTCTCTTTTGCAAAGTAGTGTCAAGGAGTGTTTCCTCTAGAGAAATCACAAGTTGAAGTCAACCTTTGTTAATGCTCTTGATAGGATTAGAGAACTTCTTATCATCAGGAAGGATATTTTCTTGCAAAGGTTTACTATTAACAAGCTCAACACAAATATACATTGGTTGGGTTTTAGGGACTTTAGGGTATGTTATGCAATAACTAGTAGTGGGAGAGTGGTTGTACACATGCTAATAGAGAAGATACACATGCCCTTGCTGTAGAGGAGGGCTTATTAGTACTTATTGATAGGCTAAGTACTATTGTATTAATTTTTGAATAATGCTACTTAATTGGGATTAAAATTACATCTATCAACCAATTAAGAGCTCCCACTCTTCTCATTTCTTATATACTTTATATTTTATATCATGAAATTGAGAAAATTTTAAGCTTATAATATTGAAAAATTACTTATTCCTAATTTGATTCACTAGCTTATTTGAAGTCTTATTGTGGAGAGTTTCAAGGGTTTTTTCATATTGTATGATTTTTGTAAATACAAATTTGAATATTTTTATGAAGCCGCTTTCAAAGTTCATTATTGTTTTTACTTTTATATTAGCACATAATATATTTTCTATATATATATATATATAATGTAAATAAAAATATTATAATATAAGATATATTTATTTTTATAAGTTAAAATAAAATTTGTAATATTTTTTCATTATCGTTCCACAAGTTATATTTAAACCTTAACTTTATCAAATAAACTATATTCATGACTATACAATTTTGAATTATTTTAAACTGTAAAAATAAAATATTAGAAAACTATATAAACTAAATTAAAAAATTATATTTATATGTTAAATTCTTTATTATTATAAAGTAAATATATAATTATATATTAAATATAATTTTGTTTTTTAAACACGATACTTTTATTAAATAAAAATTAAACTTATATTTTAATTAATTACTAAATATGTAGCATTTATTATAACAAACATAATAGTTAAAAAATTAATAAACTATTACTTCTACTTTACTTTTCACTATAAGGCAAGTACTTAGCCACTATATGGCACTTGTTTGAATTTGTGCGATCAAGTTTACTTCATTCTATTTGTTGGATTACTTTTTGGCTTCCATTTAATTGTCTTATATCAAGCATAATGTTGACAATTGAAAAAACAAATCTCCTCATAAGGGTATATGTAAAGGAAAAAAGTGCATAACATGTCCATCATTTTATTCCTCTTAATAAATTGTTTATTGTAAATAGTATTTATCAATAAATAATTGGTTTGCACTTGACATTGCATTTACAAATAAATTTTCAAAAAGAACAATGTGATCTATGCCAACGAATCATATAGCGATGAGCTTTCAATGTTAATTTAAAAAAAATAAAATTATACACTAAAATTTAGACAATGTTTTGATAATTAGCATGTATTGGTGATATAATAAGACTATGATGTTCACCTTTTTGTATGACTTTAGCTAACTATGAATGGAACTAGAGATGACATTTCCTTATAAATGTGTGTATTATGTTGTTAGGAATTTCCATTAATGAAATAAAATTGTAGTTCTTTATGAGATTTCTTTATTCTTTTTTAAGTGGGATGTGTTTCACTTGAACTAGGGAGTAGTTTCATGACTTATCACATCTTGTTGTGTTACCAATTTCTATGTGGAGCTCTAGAGCACTCCAAAATCAAACATACTTGTTACCACTCCATGTCTTGATCAATTCTAATGATCTCAATAATTTTAAAAAAAAAAATTTTTGTACCCCTTCCAAAAATTTCCCCATTTTGGTATGTGATCAAGATTGAGATTCTTTTTAACATCTCCAGATATTGAATTTATATTATTTGTACTTCTCATTTGGTTAATATTTCTTTCTTCCATAAATATATACAAATTTATCATATGAGCCAAAACTTTATTCATATTTTAGGACAACTGAAGTTGCACTCAAAGTTCATCATTTCTAAGTGCTTTTAGATAACTAGAGTAGTTTCCGTAATATTTTTTCCAAGGTTATGTCTCCCTCTTCCTCCCACTGGGCTGATTCCCCTCTATATAAGTGTAATCATTATGCCAAAAAATCATGGATCTCAATTGCATTCCCAAAGAACTAAGAATGTAATAACCACAACCTTTTTAAACACCTTCTACCTCTTCACATGGGTGTGGTGCTCTAAGATAGCTAGATGTAAGAAAATTCTCAACTAATTTGACAATTTCTCCTATCTATTCTCATCAACTTGCAATTGGAGATCCACAAGAGGAAGGTGGTATGACTATCTACAAAATGTATGACTATCTTGAAAATGATTATTGATGATTCCATCTCGATTACTATATGAAGTAAACTAGTTGACTATGATCCTCTAACTTAACAAATTTATTATATTTAATCATTTGAACTCTTATTGGACTCTATTTAACATTCTACTAACCTAAAATAAATTTTATTTCCTTCTACCTCACACCTATTCTCTTAAATAAGATATTAAGAATATCATCTATATAAAATTTATCTTCATTTTGATAGATTTAACGTCTTGAACTCTATGCCCTAATTCCCCTCGTTAAGCATGTTGTCTTATTTCTTTTGATGACTTCCTTAACCAATGTCTTGTCTTAAAAGTTGACCATGGTAACTTTTATGCCTATGAATTGATGAGGCTCCCTTGCCCATTATAGTATTAAGTAGCTATTGACATGAGCACTTGTGCTTTTTTGAGAATTTAAGTTGCATTTATGGCATGCCTATTTGGTGGTCCTCATCACTAGCACCACAACATTTTGTGGCCATTGTCTACACCAAATATTTCACTATCTTTCTAGCACTTTCTTGTACATTCTACGCTCTCAAAGAGATGTGAAATCTCAAGCTATGATGTTGCTTAGTTTGACTCGTTTCATCGAATCAACAAGGGGCATGTTTTTCCTATATGATTTGATGAGGATGCGCCATTTGAGACCACTTAGCTTATGTGTAAAATTACTGTTTATATGGCCTCTTGCATTTTAAGTCCACATCATCCAAAATTCAACAAGGGCATTGAAACACGTATCAAATGAAAATGGGATACCTATTATGCTATATTTCGGTGCATGAGCCTATGTGATCACCTTGTTATGACCCTATGTGAGCCTATGAGGATATGACTCTATTTGTAATTGGATAGATTTAGCTTTGTTTCAAACAAATAATAATGGATGAAAGCTTCATTTCAGGGGTATAAGATTTTATTTCATTTTAGTATCATTTCTAGATTAGATTATCAATAGGTCTTTGCTTAAGTGAATTTGGTGCAACAGATATTCCTTAGTCCTTGACTCTTAGTCGAAGAGGTTTAGTCATAAGACATGACCTCCATAAAAAAAAATAAAAATTTTAAAATAATAATAATAATAATAAAAATAAATAAATAAATTAAAAAAAAAAATTAAAAAAAAAAAAATACATACATGCATATATATATATATATATATATATATATATATATGGTTAGATTTTATTTTAGTTTGACATTAGGCTTTCTTCATCATCAATGCATATTATAATTTATATTTAGATTATGTTTTAGTTTTTTTTAAATAATATATCGAATTAGATTTTGTTTTAGCTTTTGTGTCAAGTTTTCTATAACATCAATGTATATTACAATTGTAATTATATGAAAAATATGTTCCACTTGTAGTTTTATTCAATGTATAAAATAACATGTTTTCATGAATAAAATAACTAGAATCTGTAACTTCAATTTTCACGTAATAGCTTTGAACAAAGCGTTCTCTATTAACTGCTTCTATTCAAATAATCAATGAATTAGCTTTAGAAGCTATTAATAATTTGTGTTAACTATGCATATTATTAAATAGGATCAAAATAAATGTTATGTATAGGATGCATTATTGTTAGGAAACAATGTTAGATATTTATTTAGATACAATAGATTGTTGTAAAGAATCATTATGTGATTATTGGCTACATCGGAAGAGTAAGTTGTGTTTGAAGCTCAAAATAAACTTTTCAAAATGACTCATTGTTAGACATGTATAAGTTATTCTTAGTTTTTTTGTGTGCTTATGTTTAGATCTTAAAGGACAAGTGATCCTTATGATTACATGTTGAATTTAATGAGTATATGTTAAAATGTATCATATAGTTCCTACTAAAATAGTACAAACATAAAATTGCTTAATGCCTTTGTATACTAATAAAGGGAAAAAAAATTTGGTTCGAAGGGCATAAAGTGCAAAAGGAATCACATTCCTTGTTTGTTGGGAAATCTATCAAAGTCTTTAAGTGTAGTCTTTAGAATATTTTGAGGAATCAATTAGAAAACACCAAGAGTTTTCACTAGTACATGCTATAGGTAACTCGGCCTACGAGCGAATAAAATGAAAAAGGGGTTGGCCCGAAGTAGGAATGACTCATTTTAAACCTGCCTCTTTACATCCAATTCATTTTCTTCAACTTCTAAGAATCTGCTAGTAGTAATTTGAGTTTCTTCAAATAGTAGGTAGTTTCATTCCAATCCAATGTTCAAGTTGGGATCATTCGACTAATAATGTTTCCCATAAACACGAGTATCCAGAGGTGGGTACTGGTGTATATGTGAAAATGTAGCCTATGCTAACACACACACTTCAACATGGTCATTGCATGCGGATTCATCTCGGAATGAACATTGGATTTTTCATCCGAAATTTGCCCTGCAAAGCGACCTGTTGCCTTCTATCTAAAGGGATTTTGCCTGTTAATATCCTCAGAATCAAGGTGCAGGCAACCAGACCCTCTAAGAACGAAGGATTTGACAATGAAATTAAGCTAAGAACGAGTATGCAGATTAATCTAAAATGAAAGATGCAATGTAATCTAAGAACAAATAAAACAAACTAGATTAAGCATATGCATGATTAAACTAAAATGAGATTAAACTAAGAATGAGAATGTATGCAAGTAATGTGAGTATGAATTTCAGCAGCGATTCGATGCAAATTCTCCAAATTCATCCTCCAAAATGAGGAGATGATGGTCTCTTAAATAGACTCTCTTGGAATCCATCAACGGTTGAGATTGATTCAGATCAACGGTCAGGATTGAAGATGAGGTTCAGTCATAAAGGGAGATTCCCAAATTAAAGGGAGTTAGACTTAATTTGAGTAAAATAAGGAGTTAACTATTTTAATTTGAGTAGAAAAAGGAGTTAACTGATTTAACTCATTTTTGATCAATAGTGAACTGGAAATTTCCCTTTTTGAACTGAAGAGAGATTTTGTTGAGATATTTAATTTAATAAAATGAGATATGCTCTCATAATTACTTTTTCTATTCAATTAAATAATCTTTAATTAATTAGAGACACTTTTGTTTAATTAAATAACTTCATTTAATTAATTAGGAATGACTTCCCATTTAATTAAATAACTTTGTTTAATTATTTAGAAGTAAGTACTCCATTTAATTAAATAATTTCTTTTAATTAATTAGAAATACCTTTCTCATTTAATTAAATAATTACATTTAATTAATTAAAATAGGTGTATTTATTAAATTAAATAAATTTAATTCCATAGTACATTAGCCTTAGGATATAATTTAATTTAATTAAAGTATAAATACTTAATAATTAAATTAAATATTAATCAATAGGTTTAATGTGACTAATATGAGTAAATACTATAGGAATTAAATAATAAGCATGATGAATGTAGATTTAGGTTTTCTGCATCTGACAATTAAGTCAAGTAGCGAATAGCAGAATAAGAATTGCCTATTAGAATAGGACTTTAAGATTGATCAGAAATAGACCAGAATTGGTTGAGATGGCAATGAGCCAATTTTGGGGTATTACAAATGGTACCTTATAAATAGTAGCCTCCATTTCCCAATTGATTTAGTGGGATTTAGTATCTATTTTTAGTATATAATCATTCATAAAATTATTATTTAAATAAAAATACATCAAAATTAAGATCCATATAAAGTATGATTAAGCGAGTATAATAGATATGTAAAGATCAACCTAGTCAATCTAGCAAGTCAGCAATGAATTGAAATTACAAATCACCTACAAGACATAATTCATTAAGCCAAACTTAGTTATGGGCGATTCCACAATAGTGTTTTATAATTTTTCCACAAAGAAAAAGTGAGTAGATGAAGTCATCACTTACTAAGACCCTTCAATTGCAGTGTCACCTTTAATCAAAATGCCTGACAAATTTGATGAAAACATGTGATGTATGAGTCCTTGATTGAAGTAAACTCTTTAATTGGAGCTAGTGATACTAGGCATTCCATTAAAGGGGGCACTTTGATTAAACCCATTTTCCACCACTATTTTTTAAAATGGTTTATAAGCCCAATGAAAAATTTGTTTCCTCACATTCAATAAATGATCTAGGCTCCACAAGTACTTCTAGGAAACACCCTTGATTGAGGAGATGACTTTCGACAATGATTGTGCTATTTCACTCCATAGATTGGCACTACTTGATACCATGTGCACCATTTCTTCACTCTTTATTTATGTTTTATTGTATGTTGTATGTTTTTTTTTTTTTTTTTAGTTTTTAAATTTACGCAACTATTTTATTTTTGTAATTTTTAACTGTTATTTTACTAGACTTAAAATCTAGTATATTTTTAGAAAACTTAAAAAGATTTGTAAAATCATTAGAAAACCTTAGAATATATTGTTTAAATCTATAGAATAATAGAAAATTTATTTATGTGCATGTATACATGTTTTATTTTTGTAGTTTTTAATTATTGTACTCATATGTTTTTTACACAACTTGAAACAAATAGAAAAACTTAGAACTTTTTTCATAAGAACCATAAAACCATTGGTACACACTCTCTCCTTCTCTCTATCTATTATATTCTCCCTCTCATGTTACATATTTTTAACTCTCTCTCTCTCTCTCTCTCACACACACACACACACACACACACACACACACACACACACACTTAAAATCCTCTCTCTCTAGGTCCTTTACAATCTATGGATGTATGTCTATGTCATAATTTATATGATTTAATTATTCTAATTTATATGATGCATATATTGATTTCAATCTATTTTAGGTGATGTCCATTTTAATATTATTTAAAAAAAAAATTATCATCTAAAATTATACTTTCTAATGAAATTTCATTTGTATCTAGTACTATTACTTTAAATATGCCAGGAAAGTATATTTTGAGTCAACCCAGGTGATTGAGTGCATCTTCGAGGGCATCATCTAGTGTAGGGATTGATTTTAAGCCATATAGAATTGTTGGTCTCCTGACACCACAAAAGTTATGAACCATTGCAGGAGCTAAGCACGAGGCTAATATGCTCATTTATTTGCTTGGGGACCTTATACCTGCATATTTGTTTATTGCATTGATCCATGACATACCAATAGAGGGTGTTAGATATATGATTAGAAACTCATAGCCTATAGTCCCACCTATCCAACCCATGCTAGTTCATGCACACCACTTGCATCACTCTACACAACATGAATTACACACATATCACTTTACATCTATAGAGGAGATATGGGTTGACTAGGTCCATATCACATCTAAGGAGCATGTATAAGGAAAGGGTTAGAGTGTGCATAGGAGAGATTCAGTCAATACAACACCTTCCGGGGGGGTGGGGAGGTGAATTTTAAATACTTAAATATCACATCTAAAGAGCATGTGTAGGAAAAAAATTAGAGTGTGCATAGGAGAGATTCAATCAATGCAACACCTTCTAGTGGGGGGATGAATTTTAAATACTAAAACCAATATACATGTATATGTTTATATGTAGCACTTGCGTACATGAATATGTATGTGTGTTGTGCTAACATGTTATTTTTACTTAATAAAATTTAAATGATTATATGTTGATATATAATAGGTGTTGTACTAACTTTGCAATGACTTGTTGTAGCACATCCATCTTAATAAGAAACTGAGTCAAAAGGTCATTCTATTCATTTTTGTTGTGATTACTTGCTTAAGATTAGATCTATTCTATTAAAAAGTTTTAAGTATTTTATATTCATTGAATAAAAAGTTATTTCATTATGTAAACATACAAACTTACTTTATTGAGAACTGTTACAATTATTATTATTATTATTTTTTTAAAGAGGGGTAAACGCTTTGACCTGGAGCTATGAACCAGTGAGGCCACAAATGGGGGACCTCATCCCCATGAGATTTGAACCTTGATGGCAAGGATAACAACACAACAACTTAACCATCACAACATGCCACTATTGGCAAGAACTGTTACAATATTTTATATTATGACTATATTAATCATTTTCTAATATATTTATAAATTTTAATTGTTGATTTTTTTTTGCACTTACTAATTATAAAGTTATTCCCATATGTAAAACTACTAGTTTGTCTTATGTAGAATCCCTTAAATCAAATCCACAATATTTTATTTACCCCAATACAATAGCAATTTATAGTTCAAATAAAAATAACATATTCAACTTATTAATATTTTCACATAACATCTTATTAGATCAAATTTATCTTAAAATGTAGATGCTATTAATCCCTCTCACTTCAATCTATCCATTGCCATTTACATTCTTTTCATCAGACATTGTTTATCTATCATAATTACTCAACTCAATTAAAATGTAAAAGGTTTTGTAACAAAATATTTACTAGCACTTGCACCAGAAGGTGCAATGCGTATGTTGATAGTAGCATATGTTGTACAATTTCTTCAATGTGACAGAAGGAGGAAACGTTTTGTCGCATCAAAATCAACCATGTGTAATGAATACACATCATAAATTTGTAAAAATATGAGACATTTGTGTGGGGCTTGATGTATTGGTATTTTTTTGTATACTTTTAGGTTACATATTTAGGTTTAAGGTTTTCACTTTTAAAATATTGAATTTTGTATAGTTGCTATTATTGACAAACAGTGGTGCGATTCTACACAATGTTGCAAGCTTGTAAGTGCATATGAGGTATAGTTGCAATTAGGTTTAAGTTGTAATATTATTTTTGAAATGTGAATTCAAAACAAATTAGCTATAGTTTTTTTTTTTTTTTTCAAATTCCTTTTTCATTTTTAATCATTTTAAGACTTGTATTATTGAAACTAGTTAAACCAAACCCTTATAAAGGTTAAGCACTAGAAAAGAAACTAGTTAAACCAAACCCTTGTAAATGTTAAGAACTAGAAAAGAAACTAGTTAAACCAAACCATTGTAAACATTGTTTATAAGCATCTTTTCAAGTTGTAAGTTTGAATATAGATTGCATCTTAGTTTAACCAACATACAATCTTATTTTAACCAAAACTTAACTAAAATCAATAAATAATAAATAAGTATACAATAAGTAAGAAACAATAAGTATCATGAATAAGCATACAATAAGTAAGAAGAAACAATATTGTCAATGTCTATACAGAATTATTGTAAGATCTAGAGTTTCACTCAGGTTATCTCAGATCTGGAGAGTAAATTACTTCAATTCATTACTGAATGCTATCTTCCTAAGTTATAATGCCGAATTTAACTTCAAAGTGAAAGACCAGCATTTTGTGGAAGCCGCCAAGAATGTGTTGAAAAAACAAATGCAGGGTCTGCAGTGCATTTGGAACGCAAACCCAAATGAAATTACTTCGTGCGTTGAAATATTCCCAAGATGTTCGAGTTCGAGTCAGGGGACTGCAACATGTGTTGACAATGAGACAATCATTAAACGAATTTCTCGGCTGTATGCAGCTGTACTCCATTTATCTTGTTAAAAACATATTTTAAAATGGTTAAAAAACGGCTACTGATGAAAGATGGGTGGTAATTCTTACGGGAGCGAATTTAATGAGGCGATTATTCTCCATAAATAACAGCATGGTACTGCACGAAACCATAAAATTTCCCCTGTTGGTTTGATTTAGATCAAGTGTCCAGTTGGTTTGATCTACGTTAAGTGTGTGGATAATCTAACAGTTCCTAACACAGATTAATAAATACTTTATCTTAATACAATTTTATTCGGACAAAACTTGTTTCACAACATGACTCTCTTTGCAATTTTATTCGGACAAAACTTGTTTCACAACATGATTCTCTTTGCAGATAACATCTTTACCAGAAGACGCCCCAATCTACAATCCAACAATAGATAAGCCCTAATCCCCATAGTTAGTTGGATAGATCTGGTATCACTCTTGAAATAGATCCAAAGCTGGTTTGTCAAATCTTCATAATTTTTAATTTTATGTGATACAAGTCTTAAGCTGAAATTTCTCTGACTGAAAATTATTAACTAAAAAATATTCATTTAAATTCACAGAGCTGATTCATATTCTATTTCAAAATACAAAATAAAGAAAGAATATCAATTATAGGAACAAATGCTGGGAAGGTTTTGGGTTTGATTTGTGTTAACTTGTATCATCAGCATTACAGATTACACTTTTTAATCTATTATCAAGATCTAGTAAAAAAAACTCTTTAATCTATCATCAAGATTTAGTAAACAAAAAGATTCAAGCTATTAGAATTCAGAACTTTCTAACATTCATAAGAATGTAGAAATCTAATACTCTATATACAATATTCTCAATTCTATTTTAATAGCAAATAATGAAATAATATTCAATACCAATTTAGATCAAAGAAACATTGAGCTGAAACCTCCATCAATTTTCTTTTTTAATAAGACCAAAGAAACATTGATTAAAAACTCTTTTAGTAAAATTTTATAATGTTAATTGATAACAACTTATTTTACCAATAGATTGCAAAAATCTGATAATGTTAATTGACTCTCTTTGTAGATAGGATCTTGACTAAAACACACCCCATCCTCAATCCAGATCATAATCACCTCTTGTGCAATAACAGGGAAGAAATAGTTGGTTTGCTTGATCCGGAATCAGTCTTGAGATGGAATACAATGTTGATTCTTTCTATATTACTAACCTTTGTTCATATAATAAAAATATGGATCTTGAGCTAAAGCTTCTTTGATCAGAAGTCAAAAACAAAAAAATAAAATGATAATCTGTTCTAAAACAAACGAACAAACAAGGCACAAGTACCTCACCTCTATTTCATTTCTCTGATTTGATGAGCCATATAATTTGTACGCAAACTCTGAAAGCACTTCATACAAAAAATATAAACCAAGGCAAGCTCTGATTCAATATCTTATTATTGTTGAGCGAGATTTGATGTGAGGTATAGATATCTTTTCTTTACATTTTTGCAAGCTGCGCATGGAAGAATAAAAGACCACCAATTTAACTCTGTGATCTCCATGCGCAGCCTGCAAAATGCAAAAGGCCAAAGAAACATTCATAGCTTATGTCAAGGAGAGTCACTATAAACAGCCTTGTATAAGAAAGTCAGTATAAATAGCCTTGAATAAATGAACGTGGCATTACATTTGCCTGACAATTGAACGTGGCGTTACATTACAGCCTTGTATAAGAAAGTCATTATAAATAGCCTTGAATAAATGAATGAACGTGGCATTACATTTGCCTGACAATTGAACGTGGCATTACATTAGAGCCTTGTATAAGAAAGTCATTATAAATAGCCTTGAATAAATGAACGTTTGCTTCACAATTGAACGTGGCATTACATTACAGCCTTGTATAAGAAAGTCATTATAAATAGCCTTGAATAAATGAATGTGGCATTACATTTGCCTCACAATTTTTTCTTTAGCAATATCTTTCCTTTTTTAGGTAAAAAAGAAGATGCCTGACCTAACCCAACTTTTGAATGGATGAGAAAGGAATGGGGAATTTCCAAGAGATATGATATGATATGATATGATAGATTTTAATGATGTCCACGAGACTAAAGAAGTCTATGGGACCCATGCAACCACCCTCCCGAGACAGGAGCGAAACTAGTCAGTTGTAAAGTTTCGGTTAACTTGTCTCTCCTTCTCTGAAGTTTGGTAATCAAATCCGCTGCTCTCTTCACTTGATCTTCGTCGAATAAATAGTTGAAGTCCCTGTTCTGCAATATTTTTGTATAGCCAGATCTGATGTCATTGTAAGCCGGGCAGTCTTTGACAAAGTGTTGCTTTGTCTCAACTATTCCCATATTACAAAATAAACATGTTCTATCTGCCCACTCTTCCTTTGGAACTTGCCACGGACCAGTTTCACATCGCAACTGATAAGAAATGCTCTGGAATTCGCTGGAGATAAGAAATGCATGTGAACTTTCCGACAGATGAGAGAAGCAAACAAAATTATGGGAATATAAAAAAATGTGTAAACGAGACTGCTTGGTTGTATTTAAATCTGATATATCTTGAAGTTATCATCAAATATGGCAAAAATGTCTAGCTTGAAGTGCATCCAAAATATCAAAGATAGGACAAATGTTTGAAGTTTCTGATGGTTTTTGGTTATTTCAATATGGATCTGAGGTTGGTTTTTGTAGTCTTTCCATCTTTTGTCTTGGGTTCATTCTTGTTTTTGTTATCTTTTGATAATCTTGTAATAAAGATCTTTCTAATTAGCAAAACATTGACCTTGACCCTTTTTGTTAAGAGTAAAATTCAACTATCAAATGAGAAATAGGTTAAACAAAATGTTGGGGCAAATTTGATGACTATGACTAATCTCTATTTTTTTATGAAAATTATAACTCTTGTTATTTAGGAATGTTGCTATTAGCAAATGTTACATTTGTCATATGTTTTGTTGGGCGCCTAAAATGAAAATGAAAATTTGATTTAATTCTAATTCTAATTTCACTCTTGAAGTGGAATTTTAAAATCCTCATTTCAAACCAAAATAAGAATTCAAAACTTACATCCAATCTGAAGATTAAAACTAATTCCTACCAATTCCAACAAACAAATTGGCCTTTAGTCACTTAGTCAATTGTTATTTTTTAGTGATTTAATGACTTAGTGAAATAATTATAACTGGATGAAAAGTGTACTATCTTGTCCTTTTTATTATGTATTCTAGTTTTTAGTTAAGCCTACATAGGCGGAGACTTATGTTTCCATCTCATTTTCTACAATTAGTTTGGCCACTTTGTAATAAAATTACATTATATTTATAATGTTTTACAATTATCTTATTTTATTATTTATTTTTCAAAATTATTTCTTATTTATAATTGGTTCATCATATTTTTGCTAGTGGTTTTCTTCATTTTTCTTCTAAAGTTTTTAAAATATTCTAAAATTACACTTTACATATTCTCTCATAACTCTCAAGTAAAAATATAGGTTGATGTCAAAATTTTGACTAATTTTAATATTTATATAATTCAACATATAATTATATTTACATGTTTAAATATTATAAATCACAATAAAATTAGGTTTTACAAAATCAACATTTTATTTCTTTACAAAATATTTATTGATAATATATCTCAGCTTTACATATTTACCTTTTTTTAGAAAAGTTAATTTTAATATTTATATAATTTAACATATAGTTATATTTATATATTTAAATATCATAAATCACATTAAAATTACGTTTGACAAAACCAACATTTTATTTCTTTACAAAATATTTATTAATAATATATCTAAACTTTAGTTTATTTACAATAATTATCTATAATTTATTGATAGAAAATGCAAAATTTTATATATAATTTATTAACTTGTAATAAAATAAATTATAAATATTATATATTATTTATATTATTATTATTTTTAAAATTCACAATACTAATTTATTGCAGATCTATTTAATCAAAGTCATCGAAGTATATTTCATTTCAATCTTAACTCATTTTTACCTTAGGTGGGACTGCAGTTGTATTACAACTCTTGTTTTTTTATATAACTATTTATTGTTCAAATTATGTGTTTTGTAGGCAAGAGCCTATAACACAATGGTAATTTGTGAGTCTTTCATATGAGAGGTCTCCATTAAATTTCAAATTGTGGCACTAGAGGGTTGTATAGAAATACAAATCTATACTCATATTAAATTATTGAGAAAACAATGGGGAACATTATCACACACATTTGAATCATTCAAGGACTAGTTCTTTGGAGCACCACCATTTTTAAGTTGCAAAAGTAAACATGTTTGGAAAATTAGAAGTGAAAAGATAAAGTTTATATTTTAATTTAGGGGCATTTAGAAGCATCAAAGAAATCTTCCATCACTCAAAAAATAAAAATAAAAAATTGTCTAGTTTTCTGAATATCTATGAAGCTTATTACCTCTAAAAATGATTTAAAAAATAGGTTTAGAGCTTTACAGTTTTTGAAAAGGACTAAATTTAGAGGGGCTTCTATTTTTACTATGTTTTCATTGTTCAAACGAATTTGATATTTTACGCAAGAGTATATAGTTCAATTGTGCACATTATGAGCTAGTTTTGAGCCAAGATCAAGTCTAGATGAGAAGATATTAAAGATTTAAGTTTTGAAAATACTAATAAAATCTTTGACATTGAATTTTAGGGCACAAAGCAATATGAGCACTACAATTTAGAAAATTGGCTCAATCAAGTGCTAACATAATTTATGGCTACAAAAAATTTAGACTATTTTTTAGGTTTTTGAATTATTCTTAGAGGCATCAAAGGGTATAATTTGAAATTAAACAAAATGTGGAAGGGTGATAGGTCATGAAAAGAGAAGAAAAAATTAGAAATAATTTTTGGAAGCTACAAAGTGGCACAAGATTCTAGAAGAAAGGGAAAAGAAGTTGTAATTTATTTTAACTTGTTTAGAAATTATTGTACTTCATTTTTGTGTCATGTATTTCTTGTTAAATAATAACAAGTGATTATTTTCAATAGAATTATCTATGTATTCATCTATTATTTTTTGCACTAATCCTTATCATACACTAGGGTTAATGGGCTAAAAAATTGGTGTGATATTGAACTTCAATAGACTTGAGTTCATTTATTTGTTTGTAAAAATTTCACAATTTCAATTAGTCAAGATCAAGCTTGTATCATTTGAAGAATGAGTTATAGTTAGACATCTTCAAGATTAGAATAAGTAACATTAACTAGGTCCTCATCTTTTCTATCAATCTTCATGACATTTTTATGTATTGTTCATAGATCTATGAAGTAATTTAATGCAATCTAATTATTATTTCTCTACTATTAAATATAAAAATAAAATGCTTGAAAAAAGTATTAAATGACCTACAATTTGTTTAGGTTAAATTTGATTCTTATGGTATTAAGAATGTGATATTTGATTAAGATAAAATGGATTTCTAAAATGAATTAAGACAAGTATTCTTTTGTAAAACACCCTAACAACATAGTTTGATGATTCTAACTTTATATAGATAGAAGATAATTAATTATGATAAATATGGAAGTAGGGTTGATAAGATTTGCATACAAATCTTTTATACATAATGATGTACATAATTTGCATTTGGACTCTATATGACTATTTTAGATATTCTTAAGATTTATTTATATATTCTTACAAAAAAATTATCAACATTTAAGAATGTTACCTTCTTGTATATAAAATGGGGGAACTGTGTTATAATAATAGATTAGTTTAACATGTTTTCAATATGTTTTTTAAGACTTTTTTTTACCTTCCCTTGTTTAAACAAAAACACTATCTCTTATGTTTATGAGATTCACAATAGTCACAATTCTTTCATAATACAGTCATTTTACCTAAATAGTAATGACATTGCTTATGCAGATCATTATTAGTTTTCATTTATATTCATTTTTTCATTGTTTCTTTTTGTTTTTGTTTTATAAGGAAAAAAGAGAAATCCTAATTAATATTAATATAAGAGATAGAGAAGATAATAAAAATAAAAGAGGTTAGGGTGAAAGGGTTTCAAGGAAATGTTGGAAACTTGAGAATAAGAAGCTAATACAAAGTAACACTTTGAACTAAAATTAACTACTTCTACGAGAAGGAACTCCAAATTTTAATATAGAACAAAAAATCAAAAGCTCCACCCAAATTTATTTTTTAGAATCTTAGTTCATAATTTCTCCATAAATTTGTGTAATTCAAGAAAAGAGCTAATAGAACAAAAGAATAACATTTTTAGCTACAACTTAGGCGTTGATTCTAAACTAGGTATTTCCTTGAATATTAACTTGATTTCTCAAGAAAAAACTCACACAGAGCAATAATAAGGCTTATGTAGGAAAATAAATTAGTGATCAAAGCTTCTATCCTCCAAAATGGTAACACTAGGAATAGAAACCAAAAAAAATAAAGAAAAATTGTTGTTGTGAATCTATATCCTTGACTCATCTCAAAGGGATTTGGTCCTAAGAAATCTTGAAAATGGCTCTAATCCAAAAAAGAACACACATATAAAAATATATTAATGTAACACTAGTTAAGGTATTATTTACAAAGACTATAAAAGGTCTTACTGCCAATGAGATAAGGACCATATCTTAGATGGAGAAGGATAAAAGAGAATAGATTCACCATTGATGTGTTAAAAAAATTCAACAAAATATATCTTCCCTTACCACTTCTAGTGGCTACCACATTAATATCCACACTGTCCTTAACTACACTTCATAATAACTCAACAAGCTGAGAGACAAATCTTCTTTTATACATCCCCATCACATAAGTACACACTTGAAAAATATTTGCATAAATATACAAAAATTCCACACAAGTTCCATAATAATCTAACCTTTATGTATGTTCCTTAATTTGTGAAGTCTCTAACTACCATCCAAGGAAGTGTAGCCAAACACAATTTTAAATTAGGTCAACACCAAACACTTGTATGGTTGAAAGGAATAAGATTATGCAGAACACAAAATTCCTCAAGTACTACTAAAGATAGAATCATGCACATTACATTTGCTATTTCATTCATCGAGGATATCAATTGAAGTGTAAATACTTAAGGTTGGCCAAACCTAGAGTAGAAACATAATCATACTTTAAAACCATGTCTCTGAAGTCAGACATCTCATTCCATCTAAAATGAATGAATATAAGGATATTACCAAATCATTCCTAAAATGACACTATAAAAAACGATCACACAGAAAAAAAAGAAAGACATTCATTTCATGCAGAAATTTTTTTCAACCATAGACATATTCAAATAATTACCAATTGTACTATGTTGTGTTCTAAAATGCAAAATCTTGAACATCTCTAAATTGTACTATACATCATACCAAAATCTCATCAATAGATTTGCAACATGATAAATATATGGGAAACAATTGTAATACTACACAAAAAGTACATATATTGAAATCAATACAATAATTTATTGGCATTAGTGACAACATACCAAATAGTCATACTAATCTATCAAACCAACACATTCTTCTCAATACTACAACAATATCCCCCTTTTACATTGATGGAAACATATGAATGATAGAAACAACAAAAAAATTCTTCTCTTGTCAAAACTATCTCCCTAAGTTAATTTCCCCACATTGACATCATTGGGAAATGCCAAAGATGCAAAAATAATTTAATTACTCATTCTACTATGTTATTCTAAGGTATATATATCATATTATAGTACTTAGCTCCCCCTAAGAGATAGCTACAATAATTATTCTAGAACAAGAATATGCATGCGAAGTTCACTAGAATAATGACATCCATTAGAATTTATCTTTAATAAGGAGAAATCACCGCCATATTTTCTTGGAGATAATCAAAAGTATCCTTAAGAAGTGATTTGGTAAAATGTCAAAGATTTTATCTTTTATAGGTACATAGTAAGGATTTACCTAATTATCCAAAACCTTTTCCCTTAAAAAGTACTACCAAATTGAAATGTGGTTAGTCCTATATAAAGTACAAAATGGGATTCCAATGTGAATAATCATATTTCTTATCGTATTGTTAGTCTCAGAATGGTTTTGACATTTGAGTGCCAACACAACTTAACCACTTTCTACATTGAAGCTGAGTACACTATGTATACCGAGCCACAATTTGTGCCAAGTCAGGAAATCAATTAGGTGTCGAGTGAAGATCAAGTGCCAAGTGACTTCAGGTGCCAAGCATGGTACAAGTGTCGAGTAATATTTAGGTGCCGAGTCATAGACGATGCTGAGCATCAGGAATTAGTAAGTGCTGAGTAACACAAAATGCACATATGAGTTTGTAACTTCACTAATTCAAATGTAAATTGTTTTCATGGCCGACATATGATGAATCTCAAAAGATTTAAGTGATAAGATCGAATCTTTTGTATTTCCTATGCAATCTACATGCAGCCAATAAGAAAAATGGAGAAGGCATGCAACCAATAATAAAAGTGCAAGGAAGGAGCGGGAAATAGAGATTCAATATGGATCATAGATCCATGTCTAACCCTAAGTCTTCGAATGTCTTTATAAGGAAGATGAAATCTCATTGAATCGAGTAGATGGATGAAGGAGTGAATGAAAAACTCTATTGGAGTTCAAAGTGAAGAGTAAAAGACTTAGAGGAAGAGAGCAGTAGTTAAATATTCAGTTGATCAGAACTAAGCAAGATATACGAACAAACATCAGATTTCATAGAATTAAGATCAGAGAAAGCAGATCAAGTGCCTGAATTCAGCAATCAAGGATTGTAAGCCATTAGGTTGATTATACCTAATACTCTCTAGCAATTGTATTAGAAAGGAAACCCTATGGAGATAGGTTAGCTTAACAACTATTTTGTTGATCCTTTATATAGGTGATTAAATCTTTTAAGAGGGTAACACTTCATGTAAAGTGTTTGTAAATCCTTTAACCAGGTCACTATTGATATAGTGTAAAGCCTTTAACAGGGCATGCCTTTAACAGGGTAGACCATCAGAAGTGGTCAAACATTATTGCTGCAGTGATTTTGTGGGCATCATCCCCACCCTAGTTTTAGCTTCTTATTCCTAGAGGGTTTCTGGGTTACCAAAATCTCAAGTGTTATGTGATGATGCATATGTGTTTCTCATAATTGCTTAATTTTGATATGCATGCATGTTCATTTACAATAATATGTTATTAAGGGTTTGAGAAAAATAGGTCAAAAGCTAGTACTTCTGATTCACCCCACCCCCCGCCCTCTCAGAAGCATTCTTTCCATTAAGACATTCCAACAATTGGTATCAGAGCTACAAGGTTCTCACAAGGAGAAGTCTAACAGCTTGGAGAAAAAGATCTAAATATGGAAGTCTTCAAACTTGGGAAGATTATTGACAATCAAGTGATTGATGTGCAACTGGCTCTACACAAAGTAGAGGAAGCCAGGGAGGAACTGAGGAAATCCTTGAAAAGAAGGAAGGATATAGCCATAGCTGAAAATGATATAAACTACAAGGAGATTGATACCACAAAACTGTTTGCCAATGGGGACACTAAAGAGTTTGATGCAGCAATAGCAAAACTGATGGAGAAAAACAAAGTTCAAGTAGATGAGATAAGATCTCTCAAGATGGAACATGAATCATAGGCCATAATGTTATGTGAAATCACTGAACAAAAGAAAATAGTAGTTGAGGATAAAATCATGATGGAAGATGATAAAAGAAATCATGCAAACAGACTTGAAGAAAAATGTATTGAATTAACAAGGATCTCAAACATGCAGATGGATACACTTGCCCAAATGATGAACCTTCATCATGAACTTAATATGAAAGATATTGAGATCTATACTTTGAGGATGCAAAATGAACAATTGCAAAATGAATTGAACAAAGAAAAAGAAATAGCAGAGAATCTCAACAAGTCAAGTGAAGCCATCAAGTACTTTGAACAATTGATGAAATTCCCAAGATCAGCCCATGATACATTAGGACTTGGATACAGCAGCACTGAAGTAGGGGAATCATCAAAGAATGTTGAACAAAAGAGTGAAAAAGGTAAGGATTCTAAGTCCACTTGTCATTACTATAATAAAAAGGGACATACTGCTAATGTTTGCAAAAGTAGAAGAATCAATCAGCTAAACACACCCAAAAACAAAAGTTACTATCACAAGTGCAACATGCAAGGAAATATGACACAAGATTGTAGATCCAAAGTCATAAGGACACAAATATTTGATGGACATTGTCATAATTGTAAGAAGTATGGACATAGAGCATTTGAATGCAGATCAAAGCCTATGTGGACATCAAATCAACGGGAAAAAATAAAAGGGAATGAAAGTCACTATCATTGGGATTATAAAACGAGGTATAGCTGTCATTATTGTCAAGAATATTGACATATTCCTGAAAATTGTATAAGGACACACTTTAGAGGGAATTATAGCAGGTGGGTAAGTCAAACCACTTGTTTTAGCTGCTTGAAAACTGGTCATATTAGCAGAAACTATCCTACAAGGTCCAAAGCACCAAAAATTGAATTCAACAAAGGAAAAGAAAATATTGATGTTGAGAAAATAAGAAGACAAATGAATAAGACTCGGAAGAAGAAAGATGAGTGCATCACATCAAGTTAAGGGATCACCTCACCCAATGGGTCAAGTGATCACACTTCATCAAATTAAGCATAAGAGAGGTGTATGGGACTGATATGCAAAGTTACATCATACATTAGTCCCAGGACAAAGAAGTAGGGTAAAAGCACAAACCTGTGTCACCTTTTATAAAGAAACGTGATCTTAGAATGTGACAGGTCAACATTAGTGACAAAAAAAATGGTATTTGTGTTTAAAATATGAAGATGATGTAAACTGATAAAATGTGTAGAATTGGATGAACTTTATGCCTATAATTTTTATAATTTTTTTGAGTAAGAATTTATTCATTTTATTTTATTTTGAAGTCCCTTTTTTAACTGTAAAAAATATAGGGTGTAGTTCCCGTCAAACAAGTATATGCAAATCATCTTTTTTTGCTCTGATTTAAAAATATCTTATAGATGACATGTATAGCTAGTGCACAAAAAAAGAAATAATTATTTTTGATGTATATTTTCTTTGTTATAAGTACTCAAGTTCGACCTTATCAGAATCCAACAGTTTTTTCCTCTCGTCAAAACTTTCCTATCAAATCTATACCTTCTTGAAAAAAAATTACATATTTGTGAAGAGGATTCTCTCCTCTAGAGATAAATATATTTTTAAATTTTTTTTGATATGATTTACTATTTTTTTTTCCTTTTTTGAGGGAGCATCTTCTGAAATGTTGAAATATCGACTTATAATACTTTGAGATTATAACATATTATAACTAATCAAAACACTCAAAAAATTATATAATGATGATATTGAATCTAAGATCTATGAAAGGGTATTGTTAGTTTTTGAAAAAAATTGAGTTTTGATAGAGAAATGAAATCTGACCAAAACAGGTTTTGGTATCACAAACAGTGACACAGATCTGTGCTTTTACCCAGTACTGAAAAGAAGAAATAAGCATGAAACAAGATGCCAAGAAAAAATTTTAAATGATGATGCCGAGCTGTCTTTGGAAGCTGAGTAAAATTCTAGTGGATGCCGAGTTCTTAATAGCGACCGAGTTGATAACTGATGTCGAGTTAAATAACTCCAATGGAAGTCAAGTGAAATGGAAATGTAGTGCAAGCCGAGTAATGTTAACAATCCTTTAGAAGCTGAGTGTGCAGTTGAGCATTTAATACGATGGAAATAGGGTATATTATCACAATTTTAATCACTTTTCTTCATCGCGAACCAGAAGCAAAGGAGAAGAAAAGAGCAAAGAGACTTCATAGTGGAGAATCCAGTGTTCCAAATAGATTTCAACTTCTTTCAACAATGATTAAGCATAAATCTCATCGATCAAAGGTATTTCATTCAAGTGCCGAGCTACGTAGAGTTTGAAAGCTTGTTTATATTTTAAAATCCTAGTTTGGAAAATAATGGCATCTGGGTTAGGAACCACTAAAGGGAAGGAAAGACATGAAGTACAACTAGTTAGTAATGAAGTCAAACAACCTGAATTCAAGCCCATTCCAGAAGTCACCTACAAAAATGACCCTGCCAGTGCATTATCCATTATTCCATCCAAATTAGTTATGGTGCAGGATGTAAGGAAGTGTTATAAATGTAAAATTGGTGCCATAGGTGATCTTGAAATTTCCCAAGCCTATGAAAAACTGTGTGAGAATAAGATTTTGAAGCATGAATACAAGATAGTCGAGAGAAAGGGTTTGACCAATGCCCTAGTTTATCCTATAGTATTCAAAATTGAAAGGATATGGATTATTTTAAGTAGAATCAAAAATGGATGTTTATGGTTGGAAATAGGTCCAGTTAAGATTACAAAAGGGATAGTACATAGGGTTACGGGTTTCCCAACCCTAGATCAGACTAAGACCCTACGCAGTGAATCTAAGGAGGTTATTAAGAAAAATACAGGTGCCTAGTGGAATAAAAGATGGATGAAAATTCACACCATCCAGGATCCTCTCATTGAATTTTCTATTAGAGTCATTTGGTTATGAACTAAATGTGGATGAAGCATCTATAGTTATCATTGCTTTGCTTGCAGAGGAAATAGACAAGTCTGCCAAATCTTTTGGCACTTATGATATGGTTAAATCCAAGATTGAAACAGAATTAAAGACTACCTTTGTAATTAAGAAGAAAGATAAAATGGTGAAGAAAATAAAGAAGAAATTTGGTAAGGGAATTGAGGCAGCAAAAGAAGAAGATGAAGAAGATGTGATGATAATGAGGATGAACAAGAACAAGGCCCAATGGAATTAACTCAAGGTTTGGGTGAAGATAAGGAGGAAGTTGCTGAGGAAGAAGAAGCCAAGGAAGCACCAACTCAAGCCGAGCCAAAGAAAAGAAAGGCAATAGTACAGCCTCCAGCTTAGCCCAAACCAAAGAAAATTGCCATGCCATCACCCCAAAAGCCAACAACCAAAGCTGCAATGAGGGCCTCCACACAAAAAGCTAAATAGGATGCTACAAAGAAGAAAACAATCAAGACAACATAGGAAGAGCCAAGGAAAAGAAGAAAATATGTGGCTCAACCTGACACTAATGAGGAAGATCAATCTGAAAAGGTAAGCCATTCTCCTAAGTCTTTAGTTGATACATTATGTGAAAATATTGGTAATGGAGACTTAAGTAACATTAATAAAGTTGATTTCAATTAATTCACTAAAGAGGAACAAAATAGAATAGAAGAATAAGTTTATGGATTGATGGCACAGTTCAAGTATACTCCTCTTGAACTAGATGGACAATTGCCAAAGGAATTGTCTAAAATTGTAGAAGACAGATGGCACTTTTGTTTGAAAATGGAGAAGGAGATGAGAGAATCAACCCTAGCAAGCATACTACCTGATTTGACTAAGAAGCAAATAGCTAAAGTAGTCAAAAGGCATAACACTAGGTTTACACCTAAGTACAAGGCATTCTTCATTCTCCAAAACAAAATGGAAGAAATTGTACGAAGAACAACAAAATCATGGAAGAATTTGTACAAAAAGGTTGAAGACGTTCTTGAAGAAGAATATAAAGAAGAAGCTACTGCTCAGCCAGAAGAGAGAATAAAAAGGAAAGAAGAGAAGATAGAAGTAGAGAAAAATATTGAAGAGGAGGAAGGAAAAGATGAAGACAGGGGTACTGGTGAGCAGCAAGAAGATCAAAGCGTGCAAGACACACAAATTCCACCTCCTAGTCCTCCTCACTCTACTGCCACACTTGCAAAATTCATAAAAATTAAGGATGTTGTTGATACCTTATGTCAGAACATCAACCCATTAACTGCAGAAGATCTCACTAAGATCCTTGACCAAACAACTCTACAAGAGAAAATTATATACAAGTCCAATTCTGGTCAGTGTGGATGAGTTACAAAAGTTAGTAGAAAACACAGTGAGAGATAAGGTGAAACCACAAGAACCACCTTCCATCATCTCTACAGCTACTAGTGGTCAACATCAAATGCCAACAAAAGTTACATCAGGAACAGTTGACACTACAGTGCAAAAGCCGTGTGTAGAAGGAGACAAAAATATAACACAAACAGGACAAACTATTGTTTTTGATCCTACAACACAAACACAAGGTGCACCTCCCCACATTCTTACTATTGATCAAAGTAGCAGACAGGAGGAGAAGGAAGAAGAGAAAACCCCAAAAGAGCGAGAGGCTATACAAGCATTGATAATTTTTCCTACCTCAGAGACTCCTCCTAAATAGCCTAGAAATGTTGCAATGCCACTACAGATGTCAACACCAGGATCAAGTACTACAAAAGTTACAAGGGTGCTTCAGATGAGGAAATAGTCATACCAAGTTATGACTCAAAAACAATAACAATTGATCAAATCACTGAGGTGTAGGAAGCATTGAATAGAAGAAAGAGGCAGGAGATACTTAGAAAGGAGTATAAACAAAGAAAACATTAATTGAGATTAAAGACATCTTTATGGATGCATTCAGTTTGCAGTCACCAAATGAGTCCAAGCATATAATGGAACAATTGTTAGATATTGTTGACCAGGTGACAAATGTAGACCAAGAGACAAATGTAAAACTTATGGAATGGTCTGAAAGAAAATTCCAGGGGAAAGTAAATGAGCAAAATATCTAGTCAAATTGCACTTTCCTAGGTTGAATTGGAAAAGGTAATAGACAAAGTGAAAAAGGTACTTGAGAATATATTCTCATTGTACAAAAAGTTGTGTGACTTTTCATACTTCACACAGGAGACAAGCCAAAGAATAACGAGCATGGAGAGGAATTTGAATATTTCAAGCATGCAACTACCAAAATATCTAGCTCAAATTGAGAAGCATTTTGCTCAAACGCTTTACACCCAAAGGAAAATAGTTGTATTAACAACAGAAGAGGCTACCATTAAGGCCAAACTGATGCAGCTCCAATCTTCCATTACTCCACATTTGGAAGTACTCCATAAAGAACAGGCCTATGCTGAAACTATTCTCAAGAAAGATCCTAATCTTTCTACCTTATATGGACTTGTTCACTTTGCTGCAGAGACTGCCATCCATCATAAGTCATTAAAAATTGCTTTGAATAATTGGGATGCAACTCTCAAGATGATTATGGATGTAAATAGTACATTTTTGGCAAAATATGGTCTTAACCCTTAGTGCCCTTTGACATTTGTGTCAAAAAGGGGGTTATATATATATATATATATATATATATATATATATATATATATATATATATATATATATATATATATATATATATATATATATAAGTAAGGAGAGATATAAAGTCGTAAAGGGGGAGACAATGATAAAAAAGGGAGATATAATGTTTTGGGGAACTATAAATAGAGAACAGACAAAGAGTATCAGCATAAGAGACATATTCAGCACAAAATTTTGGTCACAAAGATAGAATAGATAATGGCTCAATTAACTCAGGGGGAGTTATAATAATTTTGAGGTATATATTGTAAGTTACAAAATTTTGATCAAGTTTTTTTAAACCTCTATATATATACCGAGCAGATTAGTGATTGTACCCATGAGGTCAGATGAATAATCCTTAGTTAACTTTTTTTGTCACTCATGTCAAAGGGGGAGATTGTTAGTTTCATAATGGTTTTGACATTTGAGTGCCAACACAACTTAACCAATTTCTACATTGAAGCCAAGTAGACTATGTATGCCGAGCCATAGTTTGTGCCGAGTCAGGAAATCCATCAGGTGTCGAGTGATCTTTAGGTGCTAAGTAGCCTTCAGGTGCTAAGTGACTTTAGGTGTCGAGCATGGTACAAATGCTGAGTAACATTTAGGTGTCGAGTCATAGACGATGTCGAGCATCAGGAATCAGTAAGTGCTGAGTAACATAGAATGCACATATGAGTTTGTAACTTCACTAATTCAAATGTAAACCATTTTCATGGCCAACATATGATAAATCTCAAAAGATTTAAGTGATAAGATCGAATCTTTTGTATTTCCTATGCAATCTAAATGCAACCAATAAGAAAAATGGAGAAGGCATGCAACCAATAATAAAAGTGCAAGGAAGGAGAGGGAAATATAGATTCAATATGGATTGTAGATCCGTGTCTAACCCTAAGTCTTTGAATGTCTTTATAAGGAAGAAAAAATCTCATTGAATCGAGTAGATGGATGGAGTGAATGAAAAACTCTATTGGAGTTCAAAGTGAAGAGTAAAAAACTTAGAGGAAGAGAGCATCAGTTAAATATTCAGTTGATTAGAACTAAGCAAGATATATGAACAAACATCAGATTTCATAGAATCAAGATTAGAGAAAGCAGATCAAGTGCCTGAATTTAGCAATCAAGGATTGTAAGCCATCAAGTTTATTATACCTAATACTCTCTAGCAATTGTATTAGAAAGGAAACCCTATGGAGATAGGTTAGCTTAACAACTATTTTGTTGATCCTTTAAATAGGTGATTAAATCCTTTAATAGGGTAACACTTCATGTAAAGTGTTTGTAAATCCTTTAACCAGGTCACTATTGATATAGTGTAAAGCCTTTAACAGGGCAGGCCTTTAACAGGGCGGACCATCAGAAGTGGTCAAACATTATTGTTGCAGTGATTTTGTGGGTATCATCCCCACCCCAGTTTTAGCTTCTTATTCCTGGAGGGTTTCTGGGTTACCAAAATCTCAAGTGTTATGTGATGATGCATATGTGTTTCTCATATTTGCTTAATGTTGATATGAATGCATGTTCATTTACAATAATATGTTATTAAGGGTTTGAGAAAAATAGGTCAAAAGCTAGTACTTCTGATTCACCCCAACACCCCCCCCCCCCACCCCCCTCTCAGAAGCATCCTTTCCATTAAGACATTCCAACACGTACAACTAGAAGGAAAATAACCCACAAGTCTTACTAGGACTTAAGAATTGAATGAGTGGAGTAATCCTTCTCTATTTTGATTAGAATTAATTAATTTAGAGGAATATTATTGGATGATTCTAGATGGAGGACAAAATAGGAAAGAATGACAAGTTTCAAAATATACAATAATTGGAAAAAATAGATAATCACATGCAGTACCAAAAACAACAACCAGATAACACTACTAACCAATTATTTTAGTTTTATGCTTATTTACGTGGAAGAAGTCACCCAGGGTGTCAGGTGTTGGTATGAAGTGGTACCAAGAGGGGGGTGAATCTCATACAATAGGTAAACCATAATTTCAAACTACTTATCAGATAATCTCAAGCTTTACTTGCAAACATATATCAAATAACTACTTAATAGAAATAAGATAAATGTGCCAATCAACCACATATGCAACATACATGATACAATAATATTGGCATCATGAAACCCCCATTTAGAGGGTGAAACAATGGTAGGGATGGTACCCACAAGCCCTCCACTATGATAAAACAGTTTTCCATCTTAGAAGCTACAAGTACTCTTTCTAGTGGTTACAGTAAGAGAAGTAATTTGTATAATATTAGGAGTAAAACTAAGATATGTTAGGATCTACCTGATTAGATGATTTAGAACTCCTTTTGATAGTCCACCCTACTAAAGGATTTAAACAAAGATATTTTTTAAGATCTAGCTAGTCAAGGCATTGCACTCATAGCAACTATTAGGAAATAATAAGCTGAATGATTTTTCTATAGCGTTGCTTTCTTGATAGATCTTTTTTCCTCTATTCCCCTTGTTAGAAAAGCCAAGGTTATCGATGCACCAAAAGATCAACTTGTTAATGATCAATATAACCAATAGTCATATAGAACCATAGGAGGTGGTTAAGCCATGTCATGAATCCTGCGAGGGATGCTGACCCACTACCAACAATCCTCCTCCTAGTGTCACTCGTCATGGCTTGCAAGCTTCAAACTTGTGAGCAAGCTCTAATAGCAATTTTTAGAAAGGCTAGGTTTCCATTGCCCCAAAAGTTTGACTTGTTAATGCCCGATACAACCAATAGCCTTATAGAACCATGGGAGACGGTTAAGCCATGTTGTGAATCCTACGAGGGATGCTAGCCCACTGCCAACATCCTTTTTATCTTACCTCCTCTCTATTTCTACATAGCAACATGATTGCACTCTTTTTAATCTAAATTTTTTTCACCATAATATGATTTCTCTCTTCCTTCTCTTCAACGAATAGATCATATACAAATACTCTATCCTTTTTTCCACTTAATCTTCACCATCTATTTAAATTAAATACTTTCCATTCTCGCACCTTGTTCAATTCATATATCCCTATGTTTTCAATCACCACCTTGATTGAAATTAGGTTTTCTTGTGCAATTTCCAAAAATAATCAAAACATGGTTGACCTCAATAAGTTTCTTCTCAAATCTTATCGTTGTTCTCAATTTGATCTCATAATTTCCAACCCATCATCACTTTCTCATTTGATTAAGACACATCATCATTCCTTCTACTATGACTGCATCGATCATATTGATCACCAAGATACAATATATTATCAATATCTCAAGAACTATTCTACAATGATCTTTTGGCATGTACAACTCTACTTCCATGTCATGGCTTAGTCTTTACATCATATACTCAGTTTGTATAAATGTCAAAGAGTATTTACCTATGATTGCTCCAATCAATTTGAATTGCATCATGATCGCCACTAAGGTGCCCCTCTATCAAATTTCATTTTTTTTCTCCATCTAGAATCAACTAGCTTGTAAAGTTCTTTAGGTAAAATGCCATAGAGTTTACTTGGAGTCCTCTAGAATTTATGTAAGCTTCATATCAATACTTCTTCAATATCCTTTTTGTATTCCTTGCTGCATAACTCATAATATCTTGATATACCTCCAATCTACCATTCTCATTAATGTCTTTGACTATAAGCTCCAATTTCGGATCTCTATCCTTGCCAGTTTCTTTGGATTCATCTTATTTCTCCTCAAGTTCATCTTCTACTGCAACATCTTCATTAGTTTCTCCTTGTCTTCTCTTTCCTTTCATGGTTTATCTTGTCTTTGGTGGTCCATGTGCTTTTCCATTTCTTTGATAGGTCCTTTATGTTGAGGGTGTTTCTTAGAATTCTTCTTCATCGATCAACTCAATAGGAATTGATTGTATCTTCAATGGTAATAGTTAGTGTGCTTGGTTCTGCATTACCAAAACTTTCTTCTAACATCCTCATCATTCTTCTCTAATTCCTTTGAATCATAGGTTTATTTAGTTTCATCTTAATCTTTAAGAATGCTTCTTTATAAGTTCCAAACCTCAGTGATGTAATTGTTATGCACCGACTAAATTGAATATATTTTACCATTGTGGGCTAACATGGGAACTTCCCTAGGTAGTGCATCACCTAATTTTGGGAAGAACCTATAAATTCTATGTCGTCTCCTATAAGACACTTCACTTAAAGGTAAAAATTCTTTGAGGGAAAGGAAACACCTAAATTTTTTGGCTTGTGGCATGACCTGCACACACAAGTTAATCAATGGAAAAATCCTTAAGTACACAACTCAATCTTAGGATTTCTTTACATAAGTATTTCATAAGAAGGCTAGGATTATCAATCTTTAGAAGGAAATCTATCTCTCATAGCTATAGATCTGCATTTAAAACATCTTATGAACTACAATATATGTACATACATTTTGCAAAAAGGTGAACTATAAATGAGAGAAAATTACAAGGAAATGGATGAAAAATTCACAAGTAAACTTATCAATTAACTATTATGTACACAATAAAAGAGGGAAAAAGTATTTCTTATCCATCAACCATCAAGGTACTCACTATCATGCATGTCCAATTTGAGTTACAAAATAATGTAGAAAGATGCCAAAAGACTTAACACAAGACACAAAGTAAAATTTGTATAATGAGGACCTCCACTAAATGAGTTACAAAATTCATTAAGTACCAAAGCCCACTCTAACCAACTAGGTCGGATGTAACAAAGAACCCTATTTTTAAGTAATGACATGTCCCCAAAAAGAGCTACCAAGTGGTGAAAAATTCATTCCTGACCCTTTCCACCATAAAGACTCATCAAAAACTCCAATGTTCTCCTAAATGACTCAAACAAACCTATATTCTCAACAAATGTTAGACAACTTCCTTAACCTCCCCTACATACTTAGAAGCTCATAAATGCTAAATTTAAACCCCCATGAATTATTCATCTATTTCGAAATGAATTAAATCATATTGTTGATACATTTAAAATTTAACTTATTTAATTGACGTAAAGATCATCAACTAAATAATATTAATTTCAAATCATAAAAAAGATGCAACAATAATAATGCACTATACATTTGTTAAATAAAATATAATAAACTACTTCAGAAGCCAAGAGAACTATATGACAACATAGTTCTAGCCAAAGCTAGGAAGTTAATTTTAGAAATGCCAAAGTTAGTCAATTTTAGAAAATAGGAGAAGACTTTGAGAAACTAGGTGAAAATGATCTTAGGAAAAATTATAGAGTTATGTGAGTGTTATCATTTGTTTTCTAATTTAAAAAGTTTCATACACAAGTGTATTGTGTATGTTTTCCATTGTGTAAACCAACAAAAGCTATCTATTACAAAAATTGTAAATGAGAAATGCAAGGGATACTGGGTATTTCCAATTCCTCATTTGTACCATCCATTTAATAAGCCAAAGAACAACAAGGGCACTCAATCCTTTTGTACCCACTACTAAATATAGCTTGTACTTTAAACTAGTAAATTACTAAAGAGCATAAAAGTTTTGATATATTTTTATAACCATTAAACTAATATAAGGGCCCTTTGAAATGATATGCATTTTTGTGTTTATACACTATAAGACAAATATTATAGAAACTATTTTCTCTCAAGGACTTGAAGGCTTCAAAACCTTTTCAATAAATTTTTTTTGTTCACTACTACAAAGATGACATATTTTAAAATCATAGGTCAACAACATACTAGCCTTGTTGATATTTGATAAGACATTATGGATTCATGTATGCTAGGGCATTTAGCTAACATTCATAAAATCATAGAACGAATGACAAGAGAGAAAATAAGAACACTTCAGTTATCCACCCATAATGACTGCAGGGAAAAGCTCATACCTATTAGCATAACCAAATAAATGTGTTTTGTATATTCTGTAGCTCATATGCTCTCTGTATCCTACATAAGGAAAAGTATTCATAGATAGAATTGTGTAAAATTGCCTCCTTTACTTGGAACTTGGCTTTACATGTTAGTTGACATCTGTTGAACATGTGTGACCTAGCAACTTTATTCTTTACCAAACATATTTACAACTTTAATAGACACCTAGTTTTTACACCTTCCCCTACCTCTAACATTCACACATGTCTCTGATAGTCTAAAATAATGTCCTTTATACAACATTTTGGGAGGCTTTAGAGCCCTTCATATAAATCCTTTCTTGGGTATTTTTTGGTATGGAGCAAAGGATTCAGTTATCCTCCTATGAAAATGTATAGTTGACCAATTTTCAAAGGATTGAAAACATCGTGGATTTTTTTGAAAATTTCAACATTTGACCTTTATGATCTGCATAGAAACAACAAAAAAATTGGAAAAAATCACTACATTTTTGTGAATTTGAAAAAAATAAAGTTTGACTTTATTTTATCTTTGATAATTTTTTTTTGTTGGAGATTAGCCTACCCATCAATTTACAAAACTCTACTTCATGTTATCATTGAGAGATTCGTTTTCATCTACCATTGCATTTATTTTAATACTCAAAATCTTCTGGGCATGTCACACCAACTATTGCAATGTTTTGGTAACCAGCCTCTATGGATGTGAACACAAATTATTTATGAGGAGCAACGACACCAAGGACATGATCAATGCACCCACTACACTACATTGAATACTAAATAGTAGAGAGAAAAGAATGTCCAAAAGATCATTGGATCCCTAGCATGAAGAATTTGGTCAATTCTGTGAATAGATTGCATGAGAATTTGTAGGAAATTAGTGTTGAGGCCAACAAAATGTGCTAATAGTGAATTTCAATGAATAAGAAAGATTAGTCTAATAAATGTCCTCCCTAGAAGAACTAATCCCAATATACATTTTATCCTTCTAGAGGCTAAAGAGATCAATAGGATGGGAAATTAGTGGAACAGATTGCTAGGCTTGGAAATCTAATGTAATAGAAAATAATGTGAACATAATGGAAACTTTACTGTATTTTATTCAGCAAGATTCATGTTGATCTGAATATCTTTTGAAAGCTTGTACCTATGATATGATCTAAAATCCATTTGAACTTGAGGGTTAAAACTTTTATACTTCAACATGTTGTCCATTTTTTGGACTTTAAATTTATATAATGAGCCTATTGCTTTGATAGGTCACAGTTTGAGACTTATTTTGTCCCTTTTGAAGTAGCACACTTTGGGTGTATAATTATTGAAAATAGTATACATTGGGTGCAATGAACTTGTATTGTTCATGTTACAATTTGATAGGAGTACACATTGGGTGCAATAGAATAGCACACATTGGGTGTTACAAACTTGTTTGTTTGTATTACAATTTGATAAGAACACACATTGAGTGCTTTGAAATAACACAAATTGGGTGTTATGAATTGTTTTGTCCATATGACATTTTTATAATAGCACACATTAGGTGTAATAAAACAACACATTTGGTGTCAAGTGTATTTTTCCTTCATTTCAACTTGAACCCGGAATGAATTTTTATAGTTACCATTTCTCATTTGAACTTGTATCTAAAATTGCACTTACTTGAACTTGAATCTGAAATATACAAAGTATCCTCCCCTTGGTAGAATATTTCAATATAATGAAAGAAATTGGAGTTTCTCAAATGAAATTCAGAACTAATATAGCATCAATGAAAATAATGTCATGCCTTTGTGTACACCAAAATCATAGTGATAAAGGAGTTTGATACCATTATAGAAAGTTAAATGTATCTCATTACACAATTCTACCAAACTTTGTGCTTCACATTCTTATGAAATTAAACTATTTTTCTATAGTCATTGACTCAAACTGATGCCAACCATAAATACCCACTGAAATCCATTTAAAATTTTCACTTTCCAAACCTTGCAAGCTTAATCCCAATTGGGCTTTAGAGGCCAAATTCTCAATATTAAGAAAGTTTAAACAATTTAGATTATTGTAGGTTCAAATATGCATTTAAGGTTACCAACTCAATGATTTAAAAAATAATGTTTTTGCCCATGTAAAATTTGCTCCAAGATAGGCTTGATTATTTCACACAATACCCACTTTTCTGACTACAGATTCTTCAAACTGGTTTTCTCTTATGGTCAATACCATGAAAAAAAATCATTTTGTTTAAATTTTTGATGCATGCATATTATATGTATCCCAAACCGAGACTGAATATTTCCACATAGAACCAATTTGGACTATATATATATATATATATATATATATATATATATATATATATATATATATATATATATATATATATATATATATATAAAACTGATTCTTGCATGCAAACAAAAATTAATATTCTTTTTCAATAAATTTGATTGGATTCAAATAAATGACCAATTCATACCATTCAAAATCAATGGACATACACTTCAATCTACAGTATGAGAATTGGGTATTTACTTCCTCAACTACATTTTTTTCACTCTTCGCTATGGCCTACTCTGATACCACTATGTTTTAGGCTTAAACCAAAAATCTTTAAATTTTTCTTCACTAAACTTATTTTCCTCTTCACACCTCTATAACCATCATATCTTCCTTTAAAGGCACAAGATTGTCCTCAAAATCATCTTCTTAAATACACTTATAAGTGGAGTATTAATGGCTACAACCTCCATGGTGCCTTATCAGTCAAAGATCCACCTCTACCATGCTTCTTCAAACTCACCACAACTCACCCTTATGCCTCACCTAGGAGTCCTCCTCTTTGCCTCTCTCCCTGGTCTCTTGGTAATCAAATGGACCACTCCTTGGCCTTGGACCTTCTCTTGGCCCTTGATAGACTTTCAATGTCTATATACACAACCCAACCTTCACATGAGTAAGATGGATGAGCACTTGCAACCAAAACTCATCAACAAAATAAATATCGAATCTCTAAGGTCCTAGTGTGGATTGCCTCATTCGACGCTCTAACCACACACTCAAGATCTTCAAGATCTAATACCACTGTTAGGCCTAGAAATTTGATGTAATAGAAAATAATGTGAACATAATAGAAAATTTATTGTATTCTATTCAATGAGATTCATTACATAAATAAAGTAGTTTTAAAATAGCAATTGAACTTTTCAAGATTGGGAGTATGGTGTAGGAGCACCTAAAGTACAAGAACATGAGAAAGTTAAGATTCCTTATTTGAGATATTTAAATCCATTTGAGTCATTTATATTGTATATAGGTGAATTTTTAAAGGCTATGAAGCAATTTTGTCAAAAATGTAAAAGTTGCATAAAAAGTTGTAAAATGCAATATTGAGAAAGTTGCTAACAATATAAAAAATGATGTAAAAAGGTATATGGATGGTCTTGAGGGTAGTTAGGAAGGTTTCTAACTATCAAATGGATATAAATACCATTTTATGGTCGAACCAAATCAATATTGGAGAAGAGGGAATACTTTGATATATTTTTGGTGCATTCCATTGTTGTTGTTTTGATTGGTGTTTTAGTTTTAGCATTGTTTCTAGGCCTTGTATGACCATGTCTAGCCTGGAAACCATATAATATAGTAATGGATAGATAGAATGATAAATTTTTGTTCATGCTTTTAGTTTGGCTCAATTTTATAAAGAAATGAATAAGTTATAAGCATTATGGTGAAAGTGGGTATTTGCAGATTTGAGATTCCCTGAATACAATCATGTTGCAGTATGTGGTATGGATACATTTTGGAGACTTAGGACCTCTAATACTATTCATTTGAAATATATGTGAACTATCTTTCATTTACAATTTTTTTGAATCATTTTCATTTAGACTTATGAAATTTATGAAGATTTGGGTGAAAACTGGTTTTTAAATGCCTTCAATGGTATTATAGACAAAGATTTGATCTTATAAAATGATTTATGAATGGGAAAAATAAATGGCTTATAGGTTTTGAAAATAGACTCACAAATGGATAATGTGGAATTAGTTTGTGGTTATTTTAATTTGTTTTGAGAAAGATATTTGATGCCCTAGGCAGGATTACTGTTTTTAATTCTGATTTATGATAGAGAAAATGAGTCTACATGTAGAGACTATAACTTGTAATGGAGCTATTATTTTTGGGTCATATTTCGATATGTTTTATTATTAATAATTATGAAAAACTTCACTAAAGGGTGTTTTAAGAAGATATTTATACTAGAAGTTATGAGTAATGGAATCATATATAGAAATCAAGATATCTAAATGGAGAAGGGTTGAATTTTTATGTTGGAAAATTCTTGTTTTGCCTCATGAGATGCCTCTATATAATGAAATTATTTCACTGATGGACTGTCCTCAAAATCATCTTCTCAAATACTCCTATCAGTGGAGCATTAATGGCTGCAACTTCCATGGTGCCTTATTAGTCAGAGATCCACCTTTACCATGCTGCTTCAAACTCACCCTTATGCCTCACCTAGGAGTCCTCATCTTTGCCTCTCTCCCTAGTCTCTTGGTAATCAAATGGACCACTCCTTTGCCTTGGACCTTCCCTTGGCCCTTGATAGACTTTCAGTATCTATACACACAACCCAACCTTCATATGCAATGAGATGGATGAGCACTTGCAACCAAAACTCATCAACAAAATAAATACCAAATCTCCAAGGTCTTGGTGTGGATTGCCTCCTTTGGTGCTCTACCCACACTCTCAAGATCTTCAAGCTCTGATACCACTTTTAGGCCTAGAAATCTAATGCAATAGAATATAACGTGAACATAATGGAAACTTTACAGTATTCTATTCAGCGAGATTCATTACATAAATATAGTAGTATATAAAAGTTCTACTACTATTTAAAAACTACCAAAACAAAATTTTATAACCTAATTCTATGACCCTAATTTGATTAATATGTTAACACAGAGGGCCCGACAAGACATAATTTTCTCAATCTAAGCTCTAAATTTTTAGACCATGAATCATAATTGATCCAAGCATGTGGTTGGGAGCCATCTTAAACATATCAACACTCCTTTTGGAAATTAAGCTTTCTATATCAATACCTACATGGTTACCATTCACATCCATGTTCTCCTTGTTGAGTACAGAGTTAAAATACATAATAAATAGATTTCATGTATGAGAAATAGATCCACATCCCTTGCTTTGTGAAGAAAACCCTAACCCCTACCATCTAGGCCTCTTGATGGATACCCACTTTGATGATAAATAACTTAAACTTTAAAATCCTACCAACACACTCTACCTACAAATATATATACATTTGCAGTTCCCCTATTATTCAATAGATATCTAAAATTAAATATTTGACCAAATACAATTTGATGACCAGTTATATTCTTTGGATATTACTATTTATAATCTATAGATTTTCAATTTCATTCACTATTGTGATAGTGGAGATCCATTTTTTTTGACTATACTAAATCTATGTTCATTAGAATCCCTTAACATCCACATAGGAATGCAAGGAATACAACAAAGAATTGGGCCAAAATTTTAACTAAGAGTATCATTGATCTGTATAGACTCTAGAATCTTGTAACCACAAATGCTGCCATCATATAACCCAACATTTGAATTAGCTCTATCTCCAACCTCTGTTGAACCTTCACTAGTTAGTAGCATAAGAGAAGTATAATTATCACCAATGATTAGCGATTCATGAACAAAATTTCTTTGTAGCTCAAGTTGATTTAAATATGTTATTTCTCTAGCAAGCAGAAGTGCATCAATAAGAAGATCCTATTCACTCAATGTTTCATAAATGTGTATTAAAGAACCATTTTTCCACTCTAGGGGAGGCTTGATATAGTGGCATTGATTCCATTAAAAAACTACCACAAGAAATAAAACACGTATAAAAGCTACTTATCACTGATGTTGTCCCATCTCCAATTTATAAGCGATCAGTAGACTGCCAAAAATGTTTGTTGAAAAGATTCTTTTCACCACAAAACTTGAACTTGCCTTCTTCTTCAATAATTGAGGTCTCACTCTTATTATAGTGTGGTTCCAAACTATCTAGGGAGTTTCTATCAGGAACTTTAGAGGGGTGTAAATCGTTATCATTATTACACTCCATATTTGGAAAATATGTTATAATCAAACTCACCATTGAGAATGGTGCATATTTGTTGTGGTGCTCTATACATATTTCATATCAACATCATTATCAAGAACATTAGAATACATATCTCCTTTGATCTTCTTTTCCTTCGAATCACTTTGACTTCCTTATCCCCAAACATATGATTTCTAGTTTAATCTAGTAGCTTCATTCTTAGTTGATAAATTATTTTCTTCTTTCCTAGTGATATTGTTTCTGAAATGATACTTTGTATTGTTCATTTGTTATTTTCATGACTTTTAATAGTTATTTTTTGTCATTAGGTTCCACTCCTCCAACTTGATCATTGCATAACAAATTGTCATTTTCACTCTTTTATTTCTTCTCTCAGATACTTGTAGCATTACATTAGTGACTATCTAACCATTTTGTTGATAAAATCCTTTCTCTCTTATGAAAATGAGCACAAAATCCTTTGACATGAGTGTATGGATCTTTTTGTTCATTTTTATGATTGTCTAGTCAATTAACTCATATCTTTAATCCTAAAGCTGAATATATTCTGAAGTAGTTCATAAGGTCTCTATATTATAACTGGCCTTTACATTGTTGATCTAAATTATCACTTCACTTGATTTTGATTGTGATGTATCCCTAATCATTGCATTTTTTTGGTAAATATTTTTTGAAACCAATTGATGTATCATGATATTCCTTCAAGTCTCCTTGGATGGTCTTATTATTGTTGTCCTAGGATGATACATATTTCATGTTGGACTTACAATTCTCATTGGCATAAAGTATTACTCTCATTAATAGTCATGTTGCCAATTAGTGTCAAAAAGATAAGTTGAGGAGAAGAGATTGAGTTAGTTAGTGGACACTATCACCATGTTACTATATTGCTTGAGCGATGAAGGAGGAAATGCATGATTTTAGAGTTATACCTGATCTTAGTACTTACTGAGTAATTATGTATCTTCCAAGCAGAGACCTCATTGACTAAGATAGATATAACCAAGAAAAATTATCACCAAGTGACAACATTTCTATCGAGAACAAAGATTATATTTATCAAGTGGAATAGAGGTTACCTAAATATCTTAAATGGCACTCAAATCTATGTGTAACAATCATACCAAGTGGGAAACAAGATTCCCATAGATTGAGGAAAAGATTTGAAATATTTATTGGTAAGAGTATATTGAGTTTTGTAAGATTTCAAGGCATAAAATGCGAATAAAAATTTAGAAGGGAAAAGTATGGAATAAAGACTATTCAAGATCATTGATTTCAATCAGTGATACATTCTAGAGAGTTCAAAATTCCTATTTAGGTTAAAGATTGAAGAGGAAAAAATAAACTATAAAAGGACCTATAAGGAAATATTTTGAAGTTGTTGAAGTAGGAAAGAGGGGTATTGTTGTTGTAGAGAAGTTTTATGGAAGAAGAGTAAAGTTTCGAGTATATTGGGGATCAAAGATTCAAGTAGAGTTGAGAGAAATTGAAGATTAGTTGTAGAAAGGTAATAAACTATTATTTAGAAGAGAGATCTAATTGGCAAGTAAAGTTTCATTCTATATATAAGTTTACTACTAATTTCTAATCATTGTAGTAGACTAAATCCTTTCACAAGGTAGACTTAGTTCAGTCTTATGTAAAATATCTTAACCAAGTACATGCTTAGCATAGTGATGTAAAATCCTTGAATAAGGTAGATTTTAGTAGATCTAATTATATACTCTTAGTAAAGTAAGTCACCAGAAGTGACAAAAATATTGCAGCCCTAACAAGGAAACCTCTTACTACAGTACTAATGGAGTTGTAGGTACCATCCCCATTGTAGTTTTCCCTCTAACCAAGAGTTTTTGCATGATCAAATACTTGTTTTATGTGTTATGAGTTTATGTTTATTGTTTAATGGTTGATGTAAGTGAGATTAGACAAATTTATTATCATTTACAATTATTATGGTTAATGCTATGTGATTACCGAGTTGTGAAAAGGATAAGGGCATAATTAAATTTGTTTAATGTTAAATTTTTAGAGGATATTGATTCACCCCCCCCACCCCACCCCAAGCAGCCTACCCTTCCTAATATTCCAACAATTGGTATCAGAGTATAGTTCTCTTTTTGAGGGTTTTACCACCTAAAAGAAAAGATCCAAATCATGGAGAGGTACAAGCTTGAAAAAACCATTGAGAATCAAAAGTTGGAGTTAAGGATGGCTATGAATCAAATCAATGAGATGATAGACAAACTAAAGTAGTCATTGAATAGAAGGAAGGAAATTTCCAAAGAAAAGAATAGAACTACATATCAAGAAGAGGTGACTAATGAACTACCTAATGGAAACTTGTATGATGAGTCTAATGGTATCATAGTTGATCTGCTAGAGAAAAGTAAGAGTCTTGTTGAGTAGATGAGATCACTGAAAAGGAAACAAGAATTGCAATCTACTAGGATTTGTGAAGTGCTAAAAAAAAGAGAAAAGTTGAAGATGAGAAAATAATAATTGAAGAAGATAAGAGACAAATCACTACAAGACTGGATGCCAAGGACAAAGAAATCACAAGGTTGACTCGAAACCATTATGACATGGTAAATCAGCTACTCGGTGCAAATCATGAGATTGGAAAATATATGGAAGTGATTGTGGAAATGAGAACAGTGAATAAAAACTAAAATGCAAACTGACATTAGAGAAGAAAACCAATGACAGATTGAATAGATCAGAGGAAAGTATAAAAATATTGGATGAAAAACCTAGAGGACAAAAGCGACTAAGAGACACTTCTAGACTAGGATATATCAAGAATTCTACTACCGAGCAAGGATAATCATCTAAAAAATATGAACAAAGGAATGTCTATACAAAACCCAAGCCAAAGAAGCCTACATGTTATCACGTAGGAGAGAAATTGGTAAATCCAAGGGAAATGGCTAGAACTATGTTGAATGAGGGTAACTTACCTAATAAATATTGGAAAGAAGTTATTCATGCATTTGTTTATATTTTGAAATGAGGTCAAATGAGAGTTAAAACTTTATTTACATCTTATGAATTTTGGTATGGCAAAAAAACTTAAAAAAAAAAACACTTTAAGATATTTGGCTACAAGTATTTTATTAGAAAAGACAATGACAATCTAGAGAAGTTTAATTCAATACATGATGACAAAGTATTTTTGGAATATTCAACTCATAGTAAAGAATTTAAATGTTTAAATAAAAGGTTGAATAAAATTGTTGAAGAAATAAATGCAATATTTGATGAGAATGTAATTTTGGGCAATGATTATGAAAAGGTTGCTAAAGATGCATCCACTTTAAGATTTGGAAAGGTTTATGATGTTCATAAAGCTGATGCTACTACATTAATAGTACTAGATTGTGATGATAAAGAAATGTTTTGAAGTTCCAAGGTGGATACCACCTTAAAAAAATATTCTAGAATAATTTGCAAAAGACATCTTGAATCATTGGTTATAACTGATAAAGATGCAAGGATTTTGACTCAAAGAAAAGTTAGGCATGAAGAGCAAGTTGAAATTGTTGAACACTATTGTCTCATAACATAATTTGAACCCAAAAATATTTCTAAAGAATTGAATGATACTTGTTGGATAAATAAAATGAAAGATGAAATACATTAGATTTATAAAATGTAGACTAGAGAAATCCTAGAATGGCATGTTATCATTGTTATAGGGTTTGTCACTTAACCAAGAATTGCAAGTACTGAGTTTCAACACCTAAAGAGGAAGATAAAAATATAAATGGAAAGTCAATGTGGATGAAGTTTAGGGATAGATGAACAAAAAGTGGATTAGGAAGACATCATAGAATGAGACATAAAATGTAATCAATGGTGGAACCTCATCCAATGGATTAGGTGGAACCTCTACTTCAAACTAAACCTTGTAAAAAGGTATGGAACTATACTAATAATGATATATCTTACATCAGTTCCTAATGCATAATGGAAGGAAGTTCATATCTTCATAATGAATGATGTGCAAGGACAAATCATGAAGTTTTGAAGTTAGAAAATTTAATAAGTCACACCAAGTTAGTCAGTAAGTAAAGGAATAATGTTAAATGAGTAAGTGAAGTTGTTGGTAGAGCTGATATGTTAACCAAGCTTGAGATGGCACTACAGAGATACCTGAGAAAGTGATGGAAATGAATATAAATCAGTTCTCTATTGTAACCTAATATGAGGTATAGAGCATTTAATATGATCTAATAAGCATTAAAACCTAACTTTTTGTATTAAATAAGGAAATAATTATTCATTTGGTTACCCTGCATTCTCGGGAGTGAAAGTGTGAATTTGCACAATCTGTGTGAGCAATTGAATTCAGAATCTTGTAAGTGCAAATTTATTTGAGAATATTAGTGTGCAGGTTAATTCTGAGTAAACTGAGTGTAGCACATACATCTGTTTTCCATAACACTACTTTGCAACAATTGTGTCAAGTTCTCCATAAAAAATGAACAAAAGGACAAAGGTGAACACTGTAAAATTGGTTTGAAATGAAGATTATGAAGAGTCAAAGTACAAGTTGTATCTAGAAGTGGCTATGCAAATAGACAAGGTGTGTGCATTAAAATCTATTCCACCTAGGGTTTTATTGATAAATGATATCCATTTGTTTTATCATTGCAGAGTTTGTGAATTTGGGGATCATGAATTAGAAGATGTATATGATAAATTATGTGTTGATGGGAAATTGAAAGAACACAAACATCTAGAGATGAAAGGTCTCACCCATGCCCTTCATTTTTTGAAAGTGTTTTACGTGAATTGGATTTGTATTGTGTTGAGAAGAGTCCACAACATGAAAATGTGCCTAAATGAACTAATTAAAATTACAAAGGATGTAATTCACATGGTGACAGGTTACCTTATTACTAAGAATGTGAAACCTACTCAAAATGCTTCAAAGAACAAGATTAAAAATAACACTAAGGCTCATTGGGATGGACGTGGTTTAATGATTTCCCCAATAGAAGACTTGGAAACAAAACTTGGAGAACATGTTGCTGCATACAATTTTTTCCAATCAAGCAAAGCCAATAGTGTTTCATGTATAGTAGTTGACTGGGTTATAAAAATGTGAAGAAAGGTCATAAATATGACTTGGCCACGCTACAACTAACGCAACTTTTTACAAACATGACGATAATCAGGGTTGCAAGGTCAAATACATACAAATTTGGTTCATTACTAGTATGCATTTTCTTTTACATGAAAAACTATTTCCCCTCAACTGGTCAAGTGAATTAGAGAAAAAATATGCCTTTTATTTATTAGATCAATGAGTTTATTCAAAGTTTAGGAAATAATATTGAAAGTGTTATGATTGAATACTTTGACAATTAATGAATCAAAGATATGAAAATCCACCCCAATTAGTTGAGAAGTATCATCATGATTTTTTTTTCTAGTATATACAAAGTCCACACTTGTGCAAGATGTGAATCCAAGGGTTGCATGGCTTAGACACCTAGAATATGAGATAAATATTGATGGCACAATTGAGGCAATAGAAGCATTACTTAATGAATCAGTGAGTAAGACAACCAAACCATTTGGAACATATGAAAAAGCAAAATAAAGGATCAAAATAGATATTATCACACCCAAAGTGCATAACAAAATGAAAAATATGATTGACACTTTGGAGAGTACACTTGTTGCAAAAGGAAAGAAACAACCTTTGATGATAACTAAAGGAAAAGGTGAAGATGTTTTTGTTGAAGAAGAGAGAGGTAAATAAATTATAGTTGTAGAATATGAGAAGAATTAATGCAAGAAGAGGTCATTGGCTTCCCCCATAAGTTCTAGGAAAACAAGGTTAAGGACCCAAGTAGCTCAAGAGATTACACCACATTTAAAGAAGGAAATACAAGAATAACTAAACTTGTGCAACCTCAAATGAACAAAGGAGCCACAAAATTAAAAGGATATACCCATTAGTTCATTACATACTATAGGTAAAAATATTCCAAATGACACCAATGGAAAACCAAAAGATAAAAATTCCTTGCATCAAGCTCAAGATACCAACAATGTAAAAATTGATCAAAATGAGGACAATGTTTATAATGAGAATAAATAAATAGAAGGAGACTTAATTGAACTAAAATTAGATGATTCTATTGGAATTACAATAGGAAAGGTAAACTTCTGGGAGGGTGAATCAGTAGTTTAAACTTGGACCCATAAAACTTTCACCATACATCCATCTCATGCATTCAATAGTTAAATTGAAATAACATGTAAAGTACATACATCTAAATCATGTAAACATATAAGCATTCATACACATAACACTAGATATGATTACCTAGAAAGCCTCCAACTAAGAAGGTAAAACTGGGGTGGGGATGACACCACAAATTTTCACTACTATAGTAATAAAGTGTATCCAATGAAGGTTACAATGTTTTGATCATAAGTCATGATCTACCCTATGAAAGGTCTACCCTATCAAAGGCTTGCAAAGATTGTTAGGTGTCACCTTGTTAGAGGATTTCAACACCCTGTTAGAAGTGTGCCCTTCTAAAGGACTTTAACTCACACTTAAGTAAGCATCTTGTTAAAAAATTTCATACATCCTATTAGGACTACTCTGTTAAGATATTTTGATTGAAATCACCTATTAGAATGTCTTAGCATTGATGCTATAATTAGCACTTGATTGATTGATAACAAATCACCTCTAAACAATGTCTACTTGATCCTTCTTGATCATATGTCTCTTTGTTGTACTCTATTCTCTTTCCTCTTTTCTGCTCTAACTGGTTTTGTAATGCAATCTCACTTCATTACTCCTTAGTCACCACGAATGCTTTGTTTGCACATGAAAACTTCTCTATTCACTGCTTCAAACACTCATACACTCTCATAGAGATTTTAGGTTTTTTCCTCCTTAAGAAGACTATGGTGACTTAGGGTTAGGTATGAATCTATGACTGAGATTCATCCATTTTGTTGCTTAAACCTTCCCATTTTTTTATTGGCTGCATATAATTACATTGGGATTCCAACTTAAGATTCATCCTTATCTCGAAAATATCATAATTCACCTTAAGTCTACTCCAAAATGGTTTACATAGTTGTTTGTGCCATTAAAAAAATATATGTCAAAACTATCTTGCTCGGCACCCAAAGTTTCTAATGCTCAACATACACTAATCTCTCTATTGTGACTCGACACCTGTATCACTCGACATCCATTATTCACTAAGCTCTTGAATCCCTCTACATACACTTTCTGCTTAGCACTTGAGTGACTCGATACATGAGTGGCTTGACACTCACTGTGCACTCGGTGTGGTCTATGTTTTTCTCTGCATATATTACTTGTTTGGCATGAACTAAGTAAATAACTTAAGTATGTTGACACTCACTTATCAAATCCAATTTGAGATCAATAGATTCTACTACATGTGAGAGAGAAATATCCCATGAACCCCTAATTCAAGGACATATTGGGTAAGGACAACCAAAAATTTGCAAAGGAGAAAAAGATAGAGGATTTTTCATTATTGGCCATTACACCAAAATTCATATATAGCCCCATATTGTTTGATCCATCCACCATAGGACTAGAAGATACAAGGAAAGAGGAGAAAAAGAATGAAGAGCCCAAGAAAGATGAAGTGATTAGTGCCCAACTAAATCAATCAAAGAGCATGGCTCTTGTGCTATTTATACAACCTACAATAGTTTATATTGTTGATCAAAAGGACAAGAAAGATGAAACCAAGAAAGAAGAAAAACTTGAATAAAAAAATATGGAGATTCATTATCATGTACCGCATATATCATCACCAAGTACTAATGCTATTGATTCCAAAGGAAGGAAGTTGAAAAAGAAGATAGAGTCCACACCTACTATCAACTCCAATCTAGTAACTTTAGATGAAGTTATAATCATACTTGGCTGGAATTTAAATAACTTGGATGTTGATGCTATGGATATATATACTTCCATATACAAAAGGAAAGCTAAGAAAGAATGACCGAGGAAGGTGCACAAGCATAAGCAAGTGTTACATGATGTAAAAGATATATTATTGGATTTGGTGCCAGATATTATTTTGAATGAGAAAATCTTATCTTAGACCAATTAGTACAAATTGTTGCAATGGTCAATGCACCTGAGACTAATACTCAATCTATGCTTTTGGAAGGAGCTGAAAATAAATTTGAGATCAAGGTTCAGGAGAATATTGCTAGAGAAATTGTCATAAAACAAGTGGCATCATATACTCATGTCACTAAATTGGAGATTATTGTGCAAAATATTCTAATATTGTTTCATATTTTGTGTGATATACCAGTCCTCACTAATGATGTTAAGAATAAACTACAAAAGGTAAGTGATGACATGAAATATAGTGCAAATAAATTGAAAGAAGATCTGAATACATCATCACTACACTAGTTGTGAGTCACATTTTCAATGGGATTTCAACATAAATTATTGCAAGAAGAGATCAAACTCAAAACTCAGATCAATGAAATATAAGCATCATTCTTACCTCATCTTGGGGTCATGCAAGATCATATAAAGGTTTCCAAGGATCTAATAGCTACCCTAAGCCTATTTATTGATGACCACATGGTAGATCTTGTGGCCAAATTGATGATAGAGAAGAAAATAATTGAGATTATCAAAGATTAATTGGGATAATACAATGGACATGATGTTGAAGAATCATCAAGATTTTCTTGATCACTTTGGTTTGCATCCAAAGTAAGTTGTTTTTTGTTGAAGTTTTTTTGACATTAGTGTCAAAAAAGGGGAAATTATATATATTTTTCTATATGTTTTTAATGTATTATGTTTATGTAATGAGTAATAAGGAGATGATATGATAATGCAAAGAAAATAATTTTGAAAAAGACTTTGAAAAATATGTTTTCTACAGGGTAAGTATATGTATAGGGGGAGTTGTGTACATTTCAAAAAATTTCTATGCATAAGTTTTTTGTCACTAATGTCAAAGGGGAGAATGTTAGTCCCATAAATATTCATGTTGCTAATTAGTGTTAAAAAGGTAAGTCAAGGAAAATAGACCGAGTTAGTTGGTGGACACTACCACGGAGTTATTATATTGCATGAGCAATATTGAAGGAGGATATGTATGAGTTTACAATTATACTCGAGCTCAGTACTTAATACATAATTTTATATTCATTGAGAAGAGACTTAATACATAATTTTATATTCATTGAGAAGAGACCTCGATAAGAAAGACAAATATAACCAAGTAGAGTTATGATTAAGTGACCAGATTTCTACTGAGTAGGAATAGTATATTTATCAAGTGGAATAGAGGTTACTTAAATGTTTGAACTAGCACTCAAAACTATGTGTAATAATCATATCGAGTGGGAAAAATTATTCCCACAGATTGAGGCAAAGATTTGAAAAGATTTATTGTAAGAGTGTATTGATTATTGCATGATTTCAAGGCAAAAAAGGCCAATGAAAATGCAAAAGTGAAAAGTATGGAATGAGGATCATTCTAGATCATTGATAAAGAGAACAATCCCAAACAATCCCTACAAAATCAAATAAAAAGAACATATGAGCACATGTTATTAAATTCGAGTTTGAATGTACATTTTTATAGTGTAATTCAAAGTGCATACCATATGAGGGACGCTAATGTTTGTAGGTCTTGAAAAAAGACTATACTGCCTCCTAGGAGGAACAATATCATCTGTCCTCTATTATTTCAAAAGTCCAAATTAATATGGTTAATACAATTACACATATATGTAGAAAGTAAATAATTATGTACTTTATATTTAAATTTTAATTAAAATTTTACCTGCAACTCTTGACTGTCTTTGGGCTCTCCCTGCGTGAGGTCAACAAATGATGACACATGAATCTCATCACTACCATCACTGTGGACAGTGTATACATCATCATAAAAATCAGCACCCTCAGCATAATGGTCATTGTGCACTACATTAGCATCACTCTTGGGGCCTCTACATATGCCTCCATAGCTAGTAAAAATATGTCCAAGTGGACAAGCATGTGTCGCCTGCATCCACTGTTGTAGTAAACTGCCCGAAAGGGCACTTAAAGAGGTAAGAGCAGATGAAATTGCTTGATGATGGTTTGGAGCTGGTACATCGAACGTAGGAAGAGGTACAAGGGGCTAAGGTCACCTGCAGTTTCTCATTCTATCACTTAGCTTTGCCCTAGGCCTATCCTAAGGCATCCCTCCACCAACCCCCTAAAATAATCTAATATCAAAATAATTGGGTTTCAAACCCAATTCAAACTTAGCCCATAGCTTCCTAAGGAAGTACATGGGAACCTCATGATTAGTGTGTGGTGGATGGTCAAATACCATCCATCACCACTTCCAAAAGTGTGTTGCTATGTGTGGATGTGTACACCATTTAATAGAAATATGAGGCTTCCTCTCGTTAATCTCCTCACCCATCTTAGGGTTTGCAAAATATCTTTTAAAATTTCCTTTACCTATTTTCAAGTTATGGACCTCTCTATATGATAAGCCATCAGAATAGAAGATATGCATGTTTTGCCTCCATAATCTAAATGAATCAACCTCAAAATCTAGATGTTATATGGAGTGAATGACACCTTCCATGCTATCTACAAGGTGTAGTAGGTGAGAAGGGGGGTATGCCTTGCGTCTAATAGCCTGAATATCTTGCATGAGGTCATTAAGGTTACCCCTCATGCTCTCTCCCAAATCATCTACGATGGGTGGTGGAGGAGGACTAGGTGGTCATGGAGGTGGGGGTGGAGGTGGAGGTGGAGATTGAGGGGGTGGAGGCGGCGGTGGGGGAGGGGGAGGGGGTGGTAGTGGGTCCATCAAATATAATCTGCATATCTATTTAAACAACATAAAAAATGACAAAATGACTATTTATTAAAATTTAAATATAAAATATCAATTATATAAATGCATAAATCTTTAAAACCATCTCAATTAAATAAATAAAGTTAAACACTTAAGTAAACTTTAATGTTAAGGCCAATTGAACATTATACTAAATTTAAGTCTAATCATAAAATAATACTCCAAAAGACTATATTAATAAATCAACTATATAAGTATGGTTTTAATGTTAGATACGAACTTATTTTGTCTATGCAAGTTCAAGGGAACATGTTTTTGATATTAAGGAAAAAGATGTGAAAGTGCCCAATAGTTTAACCATTGTTTTGTTAGATTATGATCTAGATCCTAAATGGAATTACTTTATGAAATATATTGTAGTGATTTTTTTATTATTAATATTTCATATTGAATGCTAGAGTAGTTATATTCCTATTCTATTTAGTTTTAAATTCTTGTTGAAAATAATATTATAGTTATATGTTTCTATCCTAGACCCCTAACTGACCTTATAGAAAGAGAAAATATATTTTGATACTCCTCTAAGATTTGTTTTTGATTAGATAAATAGGTTTTACAAGGACCCTGAAACCCATGAGTTAAAATATTAACAAGGCTGAAAAAAAGCAAGAAAAGCCGAGCCAAAAGAGTTCAAGTTCAAAGGTTGATAATAAGCATAAGGCCTAGCCGAAAAACAAAGAACATAGAAAAGACTAGGAATAGAAACAACAAGAACCAACAAAGGCAAAAGCCCTGACAAAAAGCCAAAAAAAGGCACAGATAGAAACAAAAGAACAGGCAGTGGATTAGTCCTCATTCTTTCTCTCCAGCTCTTGCATGACTTGAGCAGCCTCATAGGCCATTTGCTTCTCCTCAGCCTCCTATTGGTGCACCCTTTGATACTCCTGGTCGTGACCAATGTTGATGTTTTCCTTTGCAGGGTTGACCACCAGTCTAGCTTTTTCCCTGTCTTTTCCTTCCTCATCTTCCTTCATAACTCTATCTTTGATCCAACTAGTTAAAGATATGATGTTGTTGTTAATGGAGCTTAGCACCAAAATCACCTGGTTCAAGAGATTGTGATTGTAGATCTCAAGTTTGTTAATCCTTCTCTCTGCCAGACTGAGCCTCTCACCATGGCTGTCTCTATTATCAGAATCTGCTCCATTCCTATTTTCCTCCATATGACCCACCTGCTCTTTGACCTTCTCTAGCTCATGGAAAAGCCACTTGATTGATCTAAAGTTATCAATCATACTGTTGTGGGCATTGTTCAAGAGTTTCATCCCAGTTTGCCTTGCTTTATTTGAAATAGCCACAATCACCGGGTCTATGATTTCTTCAAGCTGCGGTCCTTCTTGGTTTTCCACGAGGACCTGTAGGTTCATGGCCTCTCTAAAAACACCCATTTTTGAGGTCCTAACATTAAATTTTTTCCAAGCTTTCCTCCCGTCTTTAACCTGCACCTCCCCTCCCTCGGTCTCAAAATCCTTTTTTTTGCTCCTCAAGTTGGGCTTGAATATGGATAGGAGAAAGGGGTAGCGAAGACATATCCAGTTCTTGTTGCATTCTCTCATCCTCCAGACCCTCCCTCTTGTGTTTCTTCCCTCCCTAGTCTTCCTTATTATCCTCCTGCATCTCCTTTTGCTCCTCTTTCGTCTCCACATCCTCCTCATCATCGTTGTTAACCTTCTCATCCTTCATAGGTTGCTTCTGCCCATGAACCCTAGAGCTTTTTCTAATAGGGGTTATGGAAGAAGGCAAATTCTTGACCTGATGGGTGACTTTTTTACCAATGAAAGAAATCCTGCCATCCTCAGAGCTTAAGCTCTAAATATCATCCGAGTTTGAAGAGAAGTTGGAACTTCCAGAGGCCACATTCTCAGTCTGAGGGGGGGCATTACTTATTGTCTAAGCCTTAAAGTGCTCATAAATAAGTAGCAAGAGCCCCTCATGCAGAGCCCCTCATGCAGAGCGAGGTTATTAGTGGGCTTCTTTTTTCTCTTATAAGATTTGTTATTCAACACTATTTATGCATTTATTTGGTCTACTAAACTTGTGAGGAAATGCACAAAATCATTAAGAAATATAAGGATAAGATGAGATAAAAATGAGGATAATTAAGATTATGGAAGGAATGTATGTAGAAATTGGTAGGGGGATTAATAATGCAACTTCTAATGTGTTGTTTTTTCTAGGGTTGTTTGCCTTAAAATTGTTTCCCTTTTCTATATTCAAGTAGCTAGATCAATTTTTATGTACACTTATTTTGTGACACTAGGGGATTGTATTCTCATTATGGATTATATGTTCATCTTAGGATCAAACAAAGTTAAGATTATGGAAAGGTTATGGTTTAGAATTTTTTTATGTTTAAGGTTTTCATGATGGCTAAGTTTAAGATTATTATAATGATTATGACTAATGTTAGGGTTTACCTAGGATTATAGTTTTCTAGTTAGAATTATATTTAGGTTTCGGATATTTATTATGGTGCTATTGTTTAAAGGATATATAATGGATGGCATTAGGATGAGAGTTAACATTACAATTAGAATGAAATCTTAGAGATAGACTTATGATTTGTTTTATATTTATGATTATAGTTCATCCTAAATATTATCCGCTAATGCAAACTATAAGTCTAGATCCTAATTCTAATACATGAATCCTATCCCTAACCATAATAATCCTAATTCTAATCATAATCTTAATTCTAATCATAATACTTAAACTTATAATTTATCTTCTTTAGTAATTTGAATCTTAACTTATCATTCAACAATTGTTATGAATTTTGAGCTAATAGAACTTTTCTTCCCTCTAAATTTCTATGTTGGAATGTGTTATATTAATTGCATTTTCTAATTATGACCAAAGTCTTTTTACTATTAGAAAACTTTGTATTATATTAATCACATCTTTTATAATTGCTTTTGGATGCTTACTTGTCTTCCACCTACGAACTACTCTTGGCTCATCCAAACATTAGCCTAAGTAGTTTCAATGATTAAAATAAAATATGTTTTCTTAATTCTAATTTGTAGGTGGAAGCAACTTCACAAATTATCATTTCTCGTAAGGTGTTTTAATGAGTTGCTGGATATAAACCTTAATTATAAATCTTAATTATAAACCTTAATTATAAACCTTAATCATAAATCTTAAATATACACCTTAATTATAAAAATAAAATTATAATACTTATCTTATTTGTATTGTAGAATTGAATACAAATCCTAATACTAGATCCTAATCTTAAATGTTAAATGTTAAACCCTAACCTTATATGTAAATCATAGTTAAGGTCAAGATTAGGGTTTAACATTTAAGCTTGATATTTCTATTTAGAATTAGGAGAAGGGCTTAGCATTTATGATTATTTTTAGGATAAAGGTTTAGCATTTAGGATAACTTAGTTAGGCCAAGTGTTAAGAATTTAGGACAAAGGTTTAGGATAAAGGTTAGGCTTGAGATTAGAATTTAAAACTTATTGTCAAGGTTCAATATTTTGTATTAGGTGATGTTTTATCATTTAAAGTACAAGTTTAGCATTTATAATAGGGATGAGATTATAATATCATTGACAACTATAGTTTAGTATTTGAAGAGTTTAGATTTTTTCATTTTAAATTATCATTTACTATAACTTAGGGTTATTGCTTAGGTATGGATCTAATATTTAATATTTAATACTTTAGATTTATGTAATCATTTAGGATTAGGGTTAGCATTTTAATAAAAGTTAGAGATTTTATAAAGGTTAGGATTCAGGGATAGGGTTAGGATTAGGAATATTAATGTTTAAGATAAGGGTTAAGCATTTAGTATAATAGTTTACTACTTAAGGTTAGGATTATGGTTTGAAATTTATAATTAGTACTTGGTTCTTAGGATATTTATTTAATTATTTATATTAAGGTTTAGGTTTTAGCAAATTAAGATTATGGTTAGGATGACAGTAAGGGTAATGATTAGAGTTTTGGTTAAATTTGGGATCATAGTTAATCGTAAATGTTTTCCCTTAATCCAAAACTATTAGTGTAAATCCTATGCTTGATACTTGAACCCTAACCCTAACCATAATAATAACCTTGATGTTGTAGGAGTTGATGAAATCCAACTCCACAGCTCACCAAGATCACCTGCATGCAAATAACCTGTCAAAGGGAAATCAAGAAGGAAGAGGCGGAGCTTGGAAAAACCCTAAATGGACTTGAGAGAGAACATATTGTAAAATAAGAAAATGTATTTACAATGAAAATGGAATTGAGAGATACAATGAGAGAGCTCGAATATAAAGGCCTCAAGGAAGCTTCTAGAACAAGCTAGAAGGTGGTAGAAGATAAGGTTGACAACTAAGCATCCTTCCACAAAAAGGTGGAACATGCTAGAAGGGAAGAAACTCTTCTGTTGTCAACAACTCATCACTATAGCTATTAACTACTAAATATTAAATAAATGCATTAACCTAAGTAAGCTTAAGTAAATAGAATAAATAAATAATTATTAATTATTTAGTCTAACACCCCCCATAAGTGCAACTTAGGGGAATGCCTTAAACTCAGAAAACTAAGATGAAATGTAGAATGGGTTCCAGCAACGAGACCATGTTAGGTACCCATTACAATGCAAAGAAATGCAACCTCAAAAAATGAGGAAAGAGAGAAAACCGCATGGGAAAAACCCTCCCCCAAAAAGAGGTAAGAACTTATTGAAGGACTGAAGAAGCCTCCAACTAGAGGAATGTCCCATAAAATAGGAACAAAAAGTGATCATGAAGAGCATCACTGAAGCATGAAGAAGCCACAAAATCTGCCATCAGAAAGAAACTTCTGATTTGAAGAACCTCCATGGAAGAAGAAGACACGAACCGAGCATATCTATATGGTAAACGATCCATCTCACTGAAATGCATAGGTAGCTAGCCACTACAATCGCCTCGTATATAGAATCAACCACTGAATACATAGTTCACACTATCGAACCATCCAACCATGGATGCATTAGAAAAAAAACATAACCCCCCTTAATGCAGACAAGGTGAGATGACAGGAAATTGAAAAGATGGGCCAAAATCCTCTGTAGACAGAACCAAGAACAATGAGAGAGGAAGATGTACAAATACCTATAAAGACATGGTCAGACTGATGCTGCATGGGGCTAATTTCATGGAAGAGACACTCACTTGACAAAGGAAGAGGGCACAAAAATGGCAACAACTATCCCCCCATGGTGCTTTATTAAAATAGTGCAAGTACAATTGTCTCAAAACAATGTTAATGAACCCAAAATGTAAAAGTGGCACTTTATCTCAATGCATAACATAAAAGTTCTTACAAATGATGTCTACAATGATTAAAAAAGGGAAAAAGCTAACACAAAAGATAGTACAGCCCAAAACAAAAGATTCCATGCCAGGAAAATGATCCTCAGATCGAAAATACTCAAGATATCCACTATAGAGAAAAAATGCCTAAAACATGATAAAAAGATCATGGGCTAGAATCTAAGAAAAAAGACCACATTTCTAAAAAGGTGACAAAACCAACTTTCCAAAAATATAACGTTTTCAAAAAACTGACATGGGACGCAAAAGATATGCATGCCAAAGTCAAAAATAGAACTTCAAACTTCAACTAAAAAATGAGCAATAAAATTGCATCAAAACATAAAAATACCTACACTAATGTCTTCAACTTAGAACCAGCTTTCTATCGCTTCTTTAAGATTGGAAAAATACCTCTTTATGCTCAAGTTATGACCAAAAAATGACAAGTAGGTCCAAAATGACCCCGGAAAGGTGCAAGAGGGTTGATGATGCAATGTTGACATCAATAATTCATGCAATGAAATTTGATGGCCAAGGGGCCATTGCAAAAAAAGGTGCCATGTGGTAGGTCCATGTGGCAATGATATGACAAGGGTAATATGGTAGGGTCCACGTGGCAAAGTGCCATGTGGCTTCCATGCCACATGTCAATCACAAATTAGCATTGATTGTCCCTGTACACTGATCACTGTGCAAATAATAGGTTGCCATGTAGGTATATGCAGGAGGGCAGCACAGGAGGCGATGGGGCTGAGAGTACCAACAGAGGTGCAAAAAAAATAGAGGATTCGCTAGCCGTGGTAGCGGGTTGTTTGCAGCAGGGTGGGCAGTGTGGGGCTGCTCTACAATAGCTCAACTGGCTGTAGTAGCTAACGAGCTGAGCATTTGTGGCTGCCTAGTAGTTCACTGGTGGAGCAGTGTTTTAAAATGTTTTTTTAATTTTTTGATCAAATTTGTTTATACGACCATACGAAAAGCCCTGCAACTAAATTTTTTTTGCCTCCCAAAGCTTTGTCTCCAAAATTGACAAGTTTTATATGAATCCTGACTGTAAATGGCCTTCTAGATCCAATGGTAGCATCTGTTTGGGCCCAAAGTGCTCCAAAAAAATGCTCTTCCCTAGATTGAAGAAAAATGCATAAACAAACTAGGGTTTGTGTCTCTGAATCACAGCTTCAAAAAATCTTCAACAAAGCAGTAGCAGGGAGGCTTTGATACCATGTAGGAGTTGATGAAATCCAACTCCACAGCTTACCAAGATCACCTGTATGTAAATAACCTATCGAAGGGAAACCAAGAAGGAAGAGGTGGAGCTTGGAAAAGCTCTAAACAGACTTGAGAGAGAACATATTGAAAAACAAGAAAATCTATTTACAATGAAAATGGAATTGAGAGATACAATGAGAGAGCTCGAATATAAAGGCCTCAAGGAAGCTTGTAGAACAAGCTAGAAGGTGGTAGAAGATAAGGTTGACAACTAAGCATCCTTCCATAAAAAGGTGGAAGATGCTAGAAGGGAACAAACTCCCATGTTGTCAACAACTCATCACTACAACTATTAACTACTAAATATTAAATAAATGCATTAACCTAAGTAAGCTTAAGTAAATAGAATAAATAATAAATAATTAATTATTTACTTTAACAGATGTTAAGTAAGGGGGCACATTATGTAATGCCCAGCCAAGGGATCTAAAGAACTAACCTAAAGTTTTACTAAGCAAGCAATAACATGTACAATAATTTACATTAAAAAAAAAAGAGATTACATTCCTTAATGATTCCTTAATGGGCACATTTACATTTTATTTTTAAATAATTATAAGTACTAGAAGTAAAATAAATAACACATCCACATGAAAGAATACCTACAAGTTCAATCCATTTAAATAATATACATTTGTTTCGAATGCGATTTGGCAAATTAATTTGGAATGCACAATCATCCACTATACATGTCACAAGGTATGAAAAGATGAGAGAATATGCATTTATAAAATAGTTTACATCATCCATTTGTGATCCATGAAACAAAGTACAATACAATAAGTAATATCATTAAATACTAATTTTTGTGTTTGGATCCCTTAGCAGGGTGTTACATGATTAAATACTTAGTTATATGTTTACGGTTTTATTGTATAGTTATATGGTTAGGTCAAGGTTAAAGACAATATGAATATAGTTAGTTTTTACTTTCTTTGTTATATGGTTTACAAACTAATCTATAATTAATCACTACTTATTTGAAATCAATATTTATTTGTAATTACATGTTTAAACAATGAATTTACATCTATAATCTAATCATTCAACATTGTAATTTACATATTAAATGCATTTCATAACATCTAAAATAATAATTTTTAAATTGACATATACAAAACTATTATTTAAATTAATAGATACAATAATCTAAAGATAATACTCATAAACAATGAAAATTTACAATTTTATGTATATTAAAATTGAAAATAATAATAATAAATTGATGGTATATAAAATGTAAAATTGAAAATAATTAAGTAAAATAGTACAAAACATAATAAAATACCTGGTATGTCAGAAAATAACAGCAGGGGGCAAACGGTAGAGGTAAAAAACGAGCTCTTGTATTGCTCTAAAATTGGGCTCTCATTTTCTAAATGCTGAAAATGACACTCAAAACACCAAAAAAGGGGGTATTTGTAACTTTTTGAAATCAGGTACCTGATTTTTAAAATTGGGTGCCCAATTTTTAAGCAGTTTGGGCACCACATCTGCTTTTCAAAAATTGGATACCAACTTTTTGAATCATGGCTTAGGTACCCAAAGCGCGATTTTAGAAATGGGTACCTGATTCTAAGAAAATCGAGTACCCATTTTTGAGAGGTCTAATTCCACAGATTTGACTTTCGCAAAATTGCGACCCAACTTTGTGCTTATACCCTATTCTTAGGTGAAAATATTTCACCTCTAGCTAGAAGCTCCCCCTTACATGTAGTTTCTCCCACTTTTAGTTTACCTCCTTCTAATACATCACTATCACATGTATTCTTTTCCTTATAGGATTTTCATATGGTAGTAATCCCCCTTTTTTCAGCAATGCAAAGGCAACCTATGTATGTCTTTTCATGTATAAGAACTCATAACCTATTAAATACTTCCTTGAAATTATTCCAAGTTGAATCTATTGATTCCTCCAATTATTTATTCAAGTATGATATAGTGAATATTTTTCCATGTAGGTATGCAACTAGCTCTTCCCCACTTATTTCAAAGTACGTTCATGCTAGGTAGACTACATAATTTTCTTAACATTTTGAGACCAAATAAACTTATCCTGAGTATTCAAAAGTTTCTTGATATTTTGAGACCAAATAAACTTGTTCCCTTTCCTTTGTAGGGTGGTGATGGGATGTTTTATTCTAGGGAAATTCCTAATAATTTTCCTATAAAAACCTGCCAAATCAATGAAGCTTCTGACTTTTGACACATTCATAGGCACCGACTATTCTTTGATTGCCTTGATCTTTGCGGGATCTACTGTTATTCCCTTGGCTGATATAAGATGCACTAAATACTTGATCTCCCTTTGGTAAAAAGAACACTTAGATATCTTTTCATTCAACTTGTGTTCATGAAGGAAACACTATCTCAAGATGTTTCTAGTTCTCTTCCTCATTAAGGGTAGAGATGAGAATATCATCGATAAAAACTAGCATAAACTTGTCTAAACAATCCTAGAATATGCTATTCATGAGATTCATAAAAGTTTCATACGTGTTAGTTAGTTTGAAGGTTAAAATTATGAACTCATAGTGCCCATAGTTGGTTCTCAAAGTGGTTTTGTGAATATCCTCTTGCTTAATCTAAAGTTGATGTTACGTTGATCTTAGGTCAATTTTGGAAAAAACTTCTACCCCCCTCATTTGATCAAATAGATCATCAATCCTAGGGAATGGTTATCTATTCTTGATGTTGACTTTGTTAAAAATTCTATAATCTATGCATAGTTTCATAGCTCCATCCTTTTTCTTGACAAACAACACTAAGGCTCCCCAAGGTGAAACATTCTGTCAAATGAGTTTCTTGTGTAACAAATCCTATGTTGTGATGTAGATCCCAATTAGACTCAGAGTTTTATTCAGTGTGATTTCTCCCTAGATTATTTCTATGGGGATTTGGAGGTAGTGGCCCCAAGATGGGGTCGAGGGATAGTGTGCCTTGCAGGCTCATGGGGCAGTACCCTAGGTGCACTCACACTATAGAGTGGGGTCAAGGGGAAACGCCCTCATGGGAGTACTATTATGAAAAATGAAAATGGATGACAATATTTATTAGAAGGATTTATGGAAGCCATTAGAAGGAAAAACCAAGAAATACGGAACTATGACAAATGAGGACTAGGAGATTTTAGATAGAAAGGCACTTGGAAGTATTTGATTATGCTTGGCACCATGAGTGAAATTTAACATTATAAAAGAAACGATGATAGAATAGTAGATGCAAACCATAATGAAATTGTATGAAAAGCCTTTCACTTCAAACAAGGTATTTCTCATGAAGTGTTTCTTTAATATGAAGATGGAAGAAGGTGGATCTGTTATAAATCATTTAAATGAGTTTAATATAATTACTAGTTAGTTATCTTCTGTGAATTTCAATTTTGATGAAGAAATCAGGGCTTGCTTGATATGGTGTTCTTTGCCTAAAAGTTGGAATGGCTTGGTAATGGTTGTGAGTAATTTTTTTTGGGATCTAATACCCTAAAATTTGATGATGTGATTGGTGTTATTCTGAGTGAGGAAACTCATTACGAAAACCCCAGGTGGATTTGCATCAAGAAGTGCTTTGAATGCGCAAAGAAGAGGCATAATGACTGCTCGAGAAAGTAATTCTAAAAATTATGAAAAATCAAGAGGAAAGTCAAAGGGGAAGAGATCTCAATCCAAATGATCGAGAGATTGTTGGTACTCTGGAAAGCTAGGGCATAAGAAGAAAGATTTTTGGAATAAAAAGAAAAATGAAAGAGATAAACTAGAAGGAAAAAAAGAGGCAAATGAGTAACAAATTCGAAGAGCATGCCCTACTTCTTTCTTTAGAAAGTGTTGATGATTCTTGGGTTTTAGATTATGGAGCTTAATTTCATGCTACACCCCATAGAGGTTATTTTATTGATTATGTCAAAGGACATTTTGGACTTGTTTATTTGGGGGATAATGAACCCTTATAGATTGTTGGAAAGGGAAACATTAAGATTAAGTTACAGAATGGGAATCATTGGCTACTACATGAGGTAATACATGTTCCAAGGCTAAGTAGGAATTTAATTTCAACAGGAAACTAGGTGATGAAGGTTGCACAATTACTTTTAATTATAATAATTGGAAGGTTACAAAAGGTTCCCTTGTAGTAGGAAAAGGTGTGAAAGTAGGCACCTTATATCTTTGTACAGGTCATATTGTTTCTTCTACTTTAATTGTTTGAAAGAAAAATGAATGTTTAGGAATAGTTGCTGGAGTTGAGAAGGGAGAACAAACAGTTGTTGTAGATTTTGATACAACACTATGGAACAATAGATGTGGTCACATGAATGAGAAAGGTATGAAGTTACTTCATTCAAATAAAGTTTTACTGGGTCTGAAATGTGTCAATATGAATTTATGTGAAAGTTTTGTGTATGGAAAATAGAAGATTATGAGTTTTGTGAAGAGTGGGAAGGAAAAGAAAAATAAGAAATTAGAGCTTGTGCATATAGATGTATGAGAACTATCTCAGGTATATTCTCTCGGTGTCTGCTTTCTCCACTTTCATCACTCATGCATGTCAAAGGAAAATTTCCATCCTTTATACCAAGTCCATAAAAAAATTCCCTTGAGTCAGCTAATACACCTTCTAAATTAATTGTTATAGGACCTCATTAAGGACTCATTTTACTTAGCGATAACATCAAACTATCACCTTGTAACTTGAATGGCTTTATGCACAAGAGGTATTATGATGACCAAGTTTAGCCACGTCATCTCCAAAATTTCTTCTTCATGCCTTTAACCTCAATTCTCCAAATAAAAACTTTGCTAAGAGATATAACAAGTTTACCAAAACATGCTTTTGTAAACTCTATCTCAAAATAATCTTGACTAAAACTTGCACAACTTCTTCTATACTTAATATTCCTACTTCTAAGGTTAGCTTCATATGCTAGATACTTAGTAGTATCCCCCATAACCTTGCTTAGTGAAAATACTCAACAATCTGTCTATACCAACTTAATCTTTACTGTTGTTCTTTTGTCAAATACCACAAAAAATTGCTACGTTGACATTAATGATAAACATAGTCATGAATGTAACATATCATGATGATAATGATCTAATCATGTTTCTACAATACTTCCCCATGGGAATATCATCAACATTCATGCTTCCAACAGATGCAACTTTATCTAGGTCATCTAGCGATATTGTGTGAGGGATTACTTCCTCCAGTGTAGAGATTTTATTTTGGAGGGTATCTAGATGTAGTCTTTAATGTTTCTATCATTGATTTTCCCTTCCTCTAAGTGAACCAAATTTTTCTTAGTAGTGCCCACTTCTTCCTACTTAGTGGATGAATAGTTCAGGTTGTACATTTCCTAGATTTCCCCAAGGTTTACCCTAATGTCAATTAAAATATTATCCTTAGTGTCCTCCATTTCTTCCTCCTTATTTATGACCTCCCAACTATTGGAGAGGCTCTTCAAATTCTTCTTCCACTCTTCTGCTTCCCTCATCTCTATCCTCCATATCCTCCTTATTAACCTGTAAAACCTTCTTTTTCCTTTGACAACTCCCACCACAATGTTATGCTTTAGACCATCATACAACTTGCAGAGAGAGGACATAACTTTGTCCTAGTCATCCAATGATATTGTGTGATGGATTACTTCCTCCAATGCATAAATTCTACATTTGAGGGCATCTAGATGTAGCCTCTATTGTTGACATCATTTATTTTTCCTTCCTACAAGCACACCAAGTTGTTCTTAGTAGTACTAACTTATTCCTACTCAAGGGATGAACAATCCAGATTCTTCATTTCCTAGATTTCCCCAAGGTTGACCCTAATTTCATTCGAGTTATCATGCTTAGTGTCCTGCATTTATTCCTTCTTGTGAATGTACTCCTCATAGACCATAGGTTTTTACTACTAGTCATTTTTTGAAACCACTTCTTCTTCCTCAATTTTTTCTTTCTCCCTTTCAATTTTTATTTTTGAAGACCTTCTTTCCCTAAAGATACCTTCATGTTTCTTTTCTTCAAAGTGAGAACCTTTTAAAAATTTCTTTGGACTCCAAATCATCATCTAAGTCTTCCTATTCAATTTCTATGTAACTTTTTCCCACATTGCCACTATTTTGTAACTTTAAGGTTGAAGATAGCTTTTTTAGCTAGAACTTTTCTCTTTTGTGAGGTAGTGTCAAGGAGTGTTTCCTCTAGAGAAATCCCAAGTTGAAGCTGACCTTTGTTAATGCTCTTGACAGGATTAGCAAACTTCTTAGCATTGGGAAGGATATTTTCTTGCAAAGGTTCACTACTAACAAGCTTAATAGAAATATAGCTCGGTTGGGCTTTAGGAACTTGAGTATAGGTTAGACAATAACTAGTAGTGGGAGAGTGGTTGTACACACGCTAGTAGAGAAGATACATATGCCCTTGTTGTAGAGGAGGGCTTATTAGTACTTGTCGATAGGCTAAGTACTATTGTATTACTTTTTGAATAATGCTACTTAACTGGTCATTAAAATTACATCTATCAACCAATTAAGAGCTCCCACTCTTCTCATTTTCTATATACAATTAATATTTTATATCATGGAATTGATAATTTTATAAGCTTATAATATTGAAAAATTACTTATTTGTCCTTTGATTGGCTAGCTTATTTGAAGTCTTATTTTGGAGAATTTCAAGGTTCTTTTCGTCATTTGATTGGCTAGCTTATTTGAAGCCTTATTCTAGAGAGTTTCAAGGTTCTTTTCATATTGCATGATTTTCATAAATAAAGATTTGAATATTTTTATAAAGTTGCTTTCAAAGTTCACTAATTTTTTTTCTTTTATATTAGAATATTATATATATATATATATATAAAATGTAAGTAAAAATATTATAATATAAGATATTTTTATTTTAATAAGTTAAAATAAAATTCATCATATTATTTCATTATATTTCCACAAGTTATATTTAAACCTCAAATTTATCAAATAAACTATATTGATGACTATACAATTCTTAATTATTTTTAATTGTAAAAATCAAATATTAAAAACTATTTAAACTAAATTTAAAAATTATATTTATATATTAAATTCCTTATTATTATAGACTAAATATATAATTATATCTTAAATTTAAGTTTATTCATAAAACATGATAATTTTATTAAATGAAAATTAAACTTATATTTCAATTAATTACTAAATATGTAGCACTTATTATAACAAACATAATAGTTAAAAAATTAATATACTATAACTTCTACTTTACTTTACACTTTAAGGCAAGTACTTAGTCACTGTGTGACACTTGTTTGAATTTATGTGATCAAGTTTACTTCATTCTATTTGTTTTTGATATAAAAGTAGCCAAAACTAGGGGGATGGCCCATTACAATAGTGGTGGCACAACCAACAAAAAGCCAACCAAAAACCAATAGAAAACCACACACAACACCCTTAAAGATTTACATCAAAAACATAAGTAGAAAAATAATAGTAATTAAAAGTATTAGGGATCCAACTCTTAGAACCAACAAAGCTAAACAGACTAACAAAAAGCATATAGGTGGTCTGTTGGAATTATGATATATTTGTCATTAGTTACAACACTTATTCGATTCTGAATGCTTACCGAGCTCATCACTTAGTCAATAGTTCATACCATGCTGAACAATGGTCACCGAGCAAATGGGAAGTTCAGAAGTGTTTACCAAGTTCTCAGTGTTCACTGAGTCATCAGTTGAAATCAGTGTTTACCGAGTGATCAAGGTAAACGAAGGACTCAGTGTTTACCGAGTGATCAAGGTAAATGAAGGACTTAGTGTTTACCAAGTGATCAACGTAAATGAAGGACTTAGTGTTTATCGAGTGATCAAGGTAAACGAAGGACTTCGTGTTTACCGAGTGATTAAGGTAAACAAAGGAATCAATGTTTACCAAGTGAAGAAGGTTGTCAATGGATTCAGTTTTTACCGAGTGACACAATATTCACCGAGTCACCAATGGTTACCGAGTTCCAAACTACTTAGAGTGATTAATATGGACCGTGCCTCTACTCTTACCGAGTGAATGATGATGCAGCGTATTGTAGTGGATGTCGAGTATCAGAAGGTCACCGAGTCAGTTTGAGGAACTCGAGTTTTCTACTATCTGGCCGACTCAATAATGGTTTGTTCACTTGTGTTTGGCCGACCTTGCCAGTGTAAATATTGGAATGGTATATATGTAATGTATTATATCATTTGTAAAATATGAGGAAATGTTGTGTATCATTGTATGGTGTTGTATTGCAATATTTTGAGAAGAGTAAAAGAGAATTAGCAGCAGAATGGAGGAATACAACAAGGTCAACATAGATACAGAAAATTTATATCTATCACATCAGGTGATCAGTGCATAAAGGATCTTATCAGCAATCAGTTGTAACCAGATCCACTGCTTCATCCTAATAGGTGAATCAGTTTGTAAATCCTTTAACAGGGTAGACTTAACAGTCTTCTGTAAATCTCCTAATAGAGTGCATACTTCATTGTATGTTTGTAAATCCTCTAACAAGGTGGATCTAGTAATCCTACTTGCTCCTAACAAGGTAGATCACTAGAAGTGATCATTGTAAGCCTTAACAAGATAACTTTATACTGCAGTATTGAAGTTTTGTGGGCATCATCCCCACCCCAATTTTACTTTCTAATTGGAACGTTTCTGGGTCACCAAATCAGTGTGTTCATGTGTTATGAATGTTTATCTTTTTATGCATACAGTAGATTAGATGGGTGAATGGTGAATATGCTATTATGCTGAATTGATTTAAAGTTTTAGGGTTACTAATTCACCCCTCCCCTCTTAGTAACCTTGTTAGTCTTGATTATTTCCAACAATTGGTATGAGAGCATTCTGGTTCTCAGGATAAAGTTTGATAGCTTGAGCAAAGATCAAGGACAATGGAGATATTTAGACTTGACAAATCTATTGAGAATGAAAAGCTAGATTTGGAAATGGCCATGGCTCAACTCAAAGAAGAAAAAGAACATCTTTGTCAATCCCTGAAAAGAAGAAAGGAACTTGCAAGAGAAATAAATGATCATCAGTATGTTGAAGAAAAGATTGAAGACCTTTTACCATCAAGCAGCTCAAATGAAGCTAATGAAGCAATCAAGGAACTCCTAGCAAAGAATGGTTCTCTATAGGAAGAATTAAGAAAGCTTAAAAGAGAAAAAGAAATCCAATCCATCAGGCTATGTGAAGTTTTGGAACAGAGAAACAAGGAAAATGAAGACTTAGAGGTAAGAAATAATCAATCCCTTCAGCATGAAAATCTTATAGGTCAACTATCTAATGCAAATGAAGAAATTGTGAATTTAAGATTTGAGAATGAAAGTTTGAGAAATGATTTAACCACTGAAAGAAAAATCAATGCAAGCTTACAAAGTGATCTAAGCTCTGAAAGACAAATCAATGAAAGTTTGGAAAATGACTTAATCACTGAAAAGAAAATCAATGAGAGAATGATGAAATCTCAAATTGATGTGGATCAATTGAATTAGCAAAATGAGTAGAATCTTCATAGACAAAAAGGTAAAGTAGGCCTTGGATACAATGAAGAAGGTGAATCTTCCAAACAAGGTGCCCAAAAGAATCAAAGACCTACTTGCAATCACTATGGCCAGATAGGTCATACATCTAACAGATGTTGGAGCAATGGTAAAGGAAAATTCAATGGTAAATACTACAATTGCAATTAGCATGGTCACAAAGCCAATGAATGCAAAGAGAAACCAAAATTTGAAGGCAAATGTCACAAATGCAAGAAACAAGGTTAGAAGGCATCTGAGTTCATATCTAAATCATTCAATCCAATAGAACAAATTGTCAAAGCATTATTTGGTTGGGACTACAATACTTGGTGCAGATGTCACTATTATGGAGAATATGGACACATTGGAGTAAACTGTATAAGGTATCACCTAAGGAAGAAAGATACTACCATAAGATGTTATACATGTACCAAACTTGGTCATATATCAAAGAATTGCATGAACATAGGAAGAGTTGAAGATGGAAAGAAAGCCAGAGCTGAAAACATTCAAAAATAGATGAAACAACAGTGGATTCCTAAATCTACCAAACCAGAAAGTTCAAATGATGACAATGTCACTCAAAAAGTGGGTGACTCCACCATTTCTAATTAGACTCATCAAGAAGGATTAGGGACTATCTTCAAGCCTTATCCTAAGCAGTTCTAGAATGAAGGAGTGCAAATGATAAATCAATATTTCAGATACAAGACATAGTTCACTGTGATGCATCTACCGAGCAAGGTTGGTCTCTGACTTAACCGAGCTAGGTCGGGAATATGAAAGGTTTTGTTTGTTCACCGAGTTTCAAGGTTTACCAAGTAAGTCGATGACTGTCTGACAAACCCTAGGTCATCTCAGCTACCTTCATACTCGAACATTAATGGCAGATTTTTCATCAAAAAGGTAGAATTTGATCTCATTTTTCACTGCAAATTTAGAATATATAGAGCAAAGAGATTTCCAAGAGCACGCTGTAGTGCCTACCCCTAGTTCACATTTTGTTTTAATTGCCAAACTCTTTTAGGCCAGTTTTATACTTGATGTTTAGTAGCATTACTTTCAGATTATCAGATGTTGTTTTACACTCAATTTATTATATGATGAGATGACTTGGTACTCTATATTTCATGCATGTATGATGATTATTCAATGTTTTCAATTATCAATAATGAATAGATATATGGTTTATTATCACATGTGCTTTCTTATGGATACTTACCCCATATTGCATGTGTATGGTGTACGTGTTTGTTTTCTTTATGTATGGTGTTTCTGATGTGGTTAAGGAAGGGAGTCGTAGTCACCTGCTAGTCAGGATCTACACGATGCACCACTTCCTGCCATTGCCTATTTAGCTTAGAATATCGTGTCTGTACATGCGTGGATTTTATGCAAGTTGCAGGTACCGGGTATTGACTTCCCTGAATTGCCAAGATGAGCATACCCTATCGCATTATCTCAATGGTAAGAGAGGGGAGATAAACTCTTAAGTCCAAATCCTAAACCCTTTAGCCAATTGTCCTAATTGATAATTAGGACAAGTATCTGAGTTAAGTACCCTCTGAATGCATCAAATGATGTTATTTCATGATTATAACCCTTTTGTTTGATTTAGTATGTGTTCTTCTATGATGGGTTTTCATATGTTGCTTTATGAGTCCTTGATGTATTTTCTATTAATTAAGTTTAATTAAAAGGATTAATTAATGATTCAATTTAATAGAAAATTATTATGATATTTTAATATTTAAAGAATTAAATTTGGAAATAAAAATTTTAAGTATAATTTTAGAATGTGATAATATTTATTTAATTTAATAATAATATATATTTAGAGTTCATTTTTAAATAAATGCTAAATATTATTATTAATTGAATTAATAAATATTTTATCAATTAAAGTTTCTTAAATAAATTAAAAGTGAAAAAGATATTAAATTATTAAAGGTTTCTAGATCGCATGATCTAAGCATGAGTTTAAATATAAAAGAAATTAATTAAAATGATTAATTAATGATTTAATTTAATAGAAGATTATTATGATATTTTAATATTTGATTATATTTAATTAATTGAGAAATTAACTAAATAAAAAGAATTAAATTTGGAGATAAAAGTTTAAGGATAATTTAGAACATTATAATATTTATTTAATTTAATAATAATATATTTTAGAGTTCATTTTTAAATAAATGCTAAATATTATTGTTATTTAAGTTAATTAAATATTTTATCAATTAAGTTCTAAAATAAAGTAAAAAGTGAAAATATATTAATTATTAAAAGTTGTAAGATTGCATGATGCGAGCATGTGTTGAAAATAAAGAAATTAATTAAAAAGATAAAATAAGAGGAAATTATAATATTATTTTAATCTCATAAAGTGCGCATGGGATTAAAAGTAATAAAGATTAAAAATAGAAGTCAAGTGGAATATTAAATAAAGTTATTTAATGATTCATTTAATATGCATTAAAAAGATAAAGCAAAGATTAATAAAAGATAATTTTGGAGTTAACTCAGTTGAGCAAAGAGTCTTCTCGGGTGAACGCACAATTAAGTGCCCCGATTTGAGGAGAAAACTCCTTATCACAACTTTGGGGTTCATTTTTTTGGGGACACGAATTTGGACCGTGAATTTTGGGGAGACAGGAATTTTGGAGAGAGTTTTTGGAAGCAAATTTCAGAAGGAGAATTCTAGGAAAGATTTTCAGAAGAAAGTTATTGAAGAGGAGCGAGTTCTCTTACAGATTTTGGGGATTGCGTATTAGCATCAGGTTCAGGTAGGGTCTGGTATTTTGACCCCTAAATGATTTAAGAAATTTAATATGTTCTGTCTACTTCGTGATTGTAAGAATCTTGTCTTCTTGAATGTATCATTTCTTCGTTCTGGATCTTTTGCTATTCGATTTCATTTGTAATCTAGATTGAAAAACTGTTTAGGAACATCCTTCAACAAAATTAAATCGGGATTTAGAATTGTATTAAAATAGAGAAAAGAGAGAATTGGTTTGCGGAGAGTTTTGTGATTAAAAGAAAATTCGTAGAGTTGGAATTATTTTCTCTATTAGATTGCAATTGTTAATGTTTTTAAAAAAAAAAAAAAAAAAAAAAAGAAATCTTAAGAAGAAATTCAATTGGTTCGATTTTTTCCCCTATCAGATTTAATTGTAATCTTTTATATATAAATAAATAAAAGAATAATAAATAAATTTAAAAATATATATATAAATAAATTTATATTTATATTATAATAATTAACCATATATTATTAAACCTTAATCAATATTGAAGGGAATTGTGTGTTAAATTTAGTTTATTTTAGAATAAATAATAAATAATAAATAAAAGTTTATAAAATAAATAAATTTATAATTGAAAAGAATTGGTTATAAAATGTAGTATCTGTATAAAATTTATAAAATAAATTTATTTATTTAAAAAATTTATTTTACAAACATAATAATTATGATAAAATATTTTATAATAATAATAATAAAAAAAAAGGAAGTAATTTAAAATTTATATTTATATGGGGGTGGGGGGGGTCGTTGACCCACACCCCCACCCGTCCTTTCACTGCCGCGTGTCGCAGTAGATACTGCTGCGGCAGCAGTACTGTTGCGACAGCAGGTACTGCTGACGCAGTAGTACCTTGCTGCGACAGCAGCCGGTAGCGATTTAATATCGCTTGTTCATATTTTGTTCTGATTTATTAATTAGGTTATGATAAAGTTTTATATATTCAATTTAATTATATATATATATATATATATTTATGCATTATTAATATTTATTAAATATTATTTAATAAATGAATGTTTATCATAGTTGTTATTATTGAATTAATTAATGATTATGAATATTATTAGAGAATTTTGTTAATAGACATTGTTTATTAATTATTTATTTATTATTAAATAAATAATTATTATTAATTTAGTAAGGTAAATTGGTTTTGGGATTAACTAAGTTAATAAGAAATATCATAATTATGTTATTATTTAAAAATAAATAAAAATAAAAATAAAAATAAAAAATAAAAAAAATTTGATTATTAATGAAATTGAGATTTTTATTATTTAGTCAAGATTTATCTAAGACAAGAATGAGTTAACTCGTAAAGTAAACTATGAAAACTTATTACTTAAAATATATATGAAACTGGGAATAGAGACCTTACATTGGCTCAATAGTATATTATCAACCAATTTGAAATACGAGATTATTTACTTGAACTCTACACTGAAACTGAAACCCTCTTGTTTAACTCAAACTATGTGTTTTCTAATTCAACCAAACTGTAGATTGTCCTTTTTATGTGTTCTTTGTACTGCTTATGTTTGGGGGTGTTGGGGGTTGTTCTAGTACTGACCAGTTTAGGTTGTTACTAGAGGCTCGGGGTTGTGAATGTGATGTTATGATGATTTGGTCTCGATCTTTCTTAACCCAACCATGGGAGTGTGATGGAGTGCTCTATGACATGATTGTATTTATTATTTGTTATTGCTTCCAGTTTCCTGGTGTGAAGCTGAAGTGTATGTATATAAGATACCTGACTTAACCATTTTTGAGTCATCGATCAATTATATTGGATAACCATTTTTGAGTCATCGATCAGTTATATTTGATAACCATTTTTGAGTCTCGATCAGTTATACTTGGATTGCTTTTCGATCGCTTGAGAGGATTGAAGTCTTTGTTATGTTCTTGATGATGTCATGTGTTGACTTGACCATTTTGGAATCTTTGATCAGTATTGTGATTTATCATTGATGCCTTCAGTTGTTGATAGAGAACTGTTGTGATCATATGATTATTATTTGATGCTTACCTGTTGCTCATGAGGAACTGATGTAATTTTTGTGGCTTATCTTTTATGATGTTTTTCAGTTGCTTGTATAGGATTGAGGTGATTTTATTATGATTCTTTGATTTGTGATTTCATCAGCCTAGGGTAGGTTATCTATGTGTAGTGTCGGGAAGTGGCTTGCAATGGGGATCGGGGCCCTAAGAGGCTGCCTGGAGTAACCCATTGTAAGTTGTTTTAACAAGTGAAAACATCTCACCTAAATACTGACTTAAATGAACCTAATAAGATAATTGTATGTTCTCTCCCATCCCATGAGTGCTAGTACAGGCTAGGATGGGGTAGAGAGAATGCTTGGTTATGACCTTGCATTTCGCAGTATGCCTCGTCAGTACGAGAGGATACTAGTGGCCGCAGGAATCACTAGGGACCCGGGATTCCTAAGGGATTGCTCGGGTAACTTCTACGTGACTTTTGTGATGACACTTTCCCGCTTGCATAGCAGGTTTCCTATGTGTCTTTGTGGTGCCTCTGGGTCTAGATGTCTTTCTATGTTGGAACCTTTGAGTTAGTATACTTTTAGGATTTCCCAGACTTAGAGAGTACTTGTGTTTTGTGTTTGATACCTTGTTTGGGACTTGAGACTATCTCCTCAGCGCGGTGGGAGTGGACCATTTAGGTTCCACGCGGTCGGGTGGTAGTGCTTTTTACTCTTACCATTGAGATCCGTCCGTGGTCACCGTGGTTGAAGCTTTCTTGGTTGGCATTTACCTTCACTATGTTCTTGGATTATTATGATGGATGGTTAGATTTTATGATAGATGTTTTATCATTATGGATGTATGGATGTATCAGGTATGTTATTAGTTTCATTTATTTTACTGTACTTTGTATCATGGATTTGAGGATGATGTATCTTTATCTTTACATATGTATATTCTTATAAGCCTTTCATACCCTGTGACATGTATAGTGGATGATTGAGCATTCCGAATTAAATTTCCAAGAGGCATTCAGAACAAATGTATATTATGGACATTAGACTTTCTTATTATTCTTTCATGTGGATGTGGTAGTTGTTAGACTTAGAATTTAATTAAAATTAAATGTGACTCAACGTCTTGGGATCTTTAAGGAATGTAACTTGTGATGTATGTTTGTTGATGATTACATGTTATTGCTTCCGCTACTATGTGTTTGATGTGTATGTTATACATTCTTACTAAAAAATTAAAAAAAAAATGTTTAGCAAACTTAGTGAAACTCTAGGTTAATTCTTTTGGATCCCTTGGCGGGGCGTTACACACGCAAGTGAGTTCAAGCAATTTGAAGTGATTTTCCAACGAAGAATTTGCTTTATGAAATCGTTCACTCACCGAGAAGCAATGGCATCCACGAGAACCAACAATAGCAAGGCGAAGAGGGGCTCTGAAATGCTTGTGAAGGGAGTTGAATAGAAAGCACCTAGCTTCAAGCTCATTCCTGCCATAGCTGAATCGCTCAACCCGAATAGAGCTCAATCACAAATTTCACCAAAGGTACTCCTTGTTAATGATATTTGTACTCATTTTAAGAGAAATATTCAAGAAATTGGTACATTAGAAATGGATAGTGCCCTAGCCGAGTTATGTGTGGACAGAACCCTCAAACCTGAGCACAAGCATCTGGAAACCAAAGGTTTGACCCATATCCCGCACTTGCCAAGGAACTTTCAAATGAAATGGATAAGATACATTTTAAGCCATGTGCATAATGGTCAGTTGTGGTTAGAACAACCCGTCATGATAACGAAAAACATGATTCATAAGATCATGGGTTTACCTATGTTAAGCAAATCCAAAACCACTAAAACCCTAAGTTGGGATAAACTTCAGAAGTTAACCCTAGCTGAATGGGATGGTAGAGGACTGAAACTTAACAATGTATCAGATATAGAGCTAAGATTTGGAATTCATTTAATTGCATATAAGATGTATAGTTCCAGCAGATTGAATAGTGTGCCCTGTGAAGCTGTGGACTTAGCATATAAGGTTGTGAAGAAGAATATGGAATTCGACCTGGCAGATGTACTAATGAAACAATTCAACAAAAATATGGATAGCATAAGGACTTCAAAGAGCAACCCTTGTAAATTTGGTTCTTTGTTAACTTGTTTATTTTTCTATGTGCAAAATTTTTTCTCTTCTAAAGGTACAGTAGTATGGAGAAAGGATGTTCCAATTTTGTATCAGATTAATGAATTCATTGCAAAAATGGGCAAATTTTTTGATAAAGTAATGGATATCTATTTTGAGGATTTCAAAGAGAGGATGAACAACAGGTTTAGAATTCCCCCTAAGCTTGTTGAGGACTATAAAGATGATGTATACTTCATGGTTGACTGTGACAAAGTGTATATACAGGCAGTCATACCCTAAGTGGCATGGGTAAAACCATTGCCTTATGAGCTGAATATTGATGAAGCAAGAGATATTATTGAGGCCCTGATGAGCTATTCCCAATATTCCAGCATTCGCTACCTATGATGATGATCTGATTACGATCCAGTCGTTCTATCTCTGATATCACTCAATCCGTAAAACTAATCGAGCACTTACTCAGAATAGTTCATGAGTTAGACTTACAAAGATTACATTAGTAAATCTAACATCAGGATCTTTTAATTATCGATTTGAATCCAATATGTAAATCCAAATCTATAATCTTCTAAGCTCAGAAACAACTACAAAATTAATCACAAAAGAATAAAATTGAGATGATAACGGAGTTCACCGAACATCGGCTACGTCTTCGGATTCGCCAGAAAAATGAATCGATCTATTGCCTTCAAGACTTGGAAATGCCACAGGATACAAAAAGAAGTTGTCTTTTGCCTTACAAGAGGCCTTAAGAAAACAACTCCACCTATGACAACAGATCCTACGTCGGCAAGACGTCCTTACAAAAGAACAAGAAGAACCTTTGCAATAGCTTTTACAAAACGTAGATTCTTCGCCAAGTTACAAAAATTCCTCCAAGGAATGCTTGGCTTACAAGAAGAATTTCTACGAGAAGAGTTGAGAAGAATTGGACGATCAACTGATGGGTCTCCCCCCTCCAGACTTGGTCTATCACCCTCCTTTTTATACCCACAATTGTGCCTAAAATAGGCTTATCCCAATTAATTATGAGATAAGTCTATTATCTTGAAAAGATAAAATCTATCCCATAAAAATCTTTGATATAACAAATTCACCAACAACTTAAACCCGATTATAATCTTTTACAAATTTTGGGTTTTTAATAATAGTTTAAATTCGGGCTATTTAAGTTAAAAGATCCCATGAAATTGGGAAATGGCAGAATCCGAATTGGGATAATTATAAGTAATCTCGAAATCTTAACATAGCGCAATGGTCATTCAAACAAACCATTGCGAAATGGGTGGTCAATTGTTCCATTCTCGCCGGTCTCGCCTTCCTCCATTTGGCGGGTTTTCGTTGAAAATCAAAACCGTTAGCTATGTTAAAGAAACATAAACATGATTTATTGTTCAAGTAGCATTGGTGGTGTATTGGTTATGGGAGAGGCACTTAAGGCTTTGAGCTTGGGATAAGGTTGTGGGTTCGAGGCTTATTACCCACTTTTCGTCTTATCCTTATTTTGTCTTGTATGGAGTAAAAGACAATCACAAATATATGTGCCACTTATGTATTCAATGCATGTATATGGTGTGATGGTCAATTAAGGTGAAGGGTTCAAATTTTTTTTTATGAATTTTCCACCTTTTTTTTCTCGTCCCTGATCCCTGAGTTGACCAACTTTTGACCAAGCTTTGACCAGTCATATCTTGCACAAATGGACTCCTTTTTTGCCCGTTCAAGTTGTGCTAGATTCAGAATTCTATGTTCTATGCGATGGCATTGCTTCTGAGAGAAACTAGAACACTTCAATTTTAGGTCCTAAAGATCCTCTTGGATCAAACCTCCCCACTGAAGAACTTTTGGTCCTCCAAAAGTGTATAGTTCCTTCAAACATCTCGCATTCAGCATCCTGCCACTCACCATAATCTGAATCTCTCGAATACACTGTCACGTGTGCCTAGTGTGGCCTTACACTTCGGCAATGCAAGAATTCACAACTCCTCATGATGCAGTTCAAGAATGGAACTTAGAATACCCAAAGAAAGAAGGAAAAATTGGGTATGGTAAACCTATCCCCTAGTGCTTCTCATAGGGAGTTCACATTTCGCATCTCTTGCCATCTTTGGACATGCTTCTATTTCTTCTCCAACTACTCGATCATGGTATCTACGCCTCAGCCTGAAATATTCCTTCACCTTTTTACATCGGAATAGCTAATTCAAGGCTCCACCATACAGCTCGGGTCACGTTCATCTGAAACAATGAGGTCATTGATAACATCCTTCAAGAACTTCAACTAAGTTCAGACATATCTTCAAAATTGCCTCAACCAAGTCTTCAAGCTGAGAACATACAAGGTCACTGTTGACCGTTCTCAACAACTCTGTTTGAAAAGTGCTCTTCAACTAAAGCTTCACACTAAAAGAAACTGCAAGAAACTACAAGAAACAAATTTCTATCCTGTAGTAAGAAGTTTTCAAGTATCTCTTTCCACTGATTACAAGAGACAAGGCTTCTAAGAGCCTTACAAGTTCTCAATCAGGAAGAAATACAACTTCATAAAGAAACTATTACAAACAATTTTAATGAGTTTTATTCTCACAAAACCACACTAGCTTATCAACATATTTATTATACTACAAACACATAATAAACATACACAAGTTGATATACTAGTTCGATGAGCGACGTTCCCAGCTCTTGCGGAGCTGTTGAAAGGAACTCTCGCTTACTGGCTTCTCAAGCTGTGGCTTGGATTCCTCTGGGATTGCTTTAGAGGTGGTAGCAACTACTGGCTCTACTGTCGTCTCATCAACATGCTGGTGGTTGGGTCTCTCTATGGACCTCGATCGACGATGGATCTCTAGATGCAACTTCTAACACTTTGCGTCCCAATGTCCACTGATGCCATAGTGGTTGCAAAAATTTTGAATTCTAGAGGATTGTTCTATTTCCTTTTTGAATCCCAATCCTTGGTTCCGTGGTCATTTCTTTGCCTTGACCGAACTAGTGATACCTTTCTCAGAAACACCAAGGCCCTTTCCTCTAAAACCCATCTTTCCTAGTAGCTTCGTTCCGATACCTTTTGTGTGCTTCTCAAAGTGCGCAAAAGAGCTCTTCTCATCCTCTGCTGACTTCTTCTAGTCTGTGGAAGAAGATACTTCAAGATAATTATTGTCACTATCTGGCATATTAAAAGTCTTAAGGTACTCCATCTGTTGACAATAGACACACTCTACTGTACTAGGAGAATTTTCCCAATCGTGGCCACAAGAAAACTTGGCCAATGGCTTTGTTGCTGAAGAGGCTCCCGTACTATCAGGTGGGGTAAGCAGAGAGTATGAGGATGATGTATTCTCAGAATGTGGACAAAACTCGCAAATACAGCCACTCTTAGATACAAGAGAACTCCTCTTGTTCTGCTCTTCAGTAATCTCTTGTAACAGGATCTCCAACCTTTGCTTTTTTGCATTGGCCTCTTCTAGCAATCTCTTCAATTCTTCATTCTCTTTTTGCAAATGATGATTTGCTTCCTCTAGCTTCTTTACCTTGTCAGAGTTTTCACAATGATCGTGAAAAATAGTCTCAATCATCTTCTTCATCTCAAAGAACTCTTGTACCATCGATGATGTCATCACTGTGGATGCTTCACCTAATTCGGATGTCATATTGTGATTAACTGCAAAAAGAGCTTAGTAACCTGCTCTGATACCAAACTTGATCTGATTACGATCCCGTGGTTCTATCTCTGATACCACTCGATCCGTAAAACTAATCGAGCACTTACTCAGAATAGTTCATGAGTTAGACTTACAAAGATTACATTAGTAAATCTAACATCAGGATCTTTTAATTATCAATTTGAATCCAATATGTAAATCCAAATCTATAATCTACTAAGCTCAGAAACAACTACAAAATTAATCACAAAAGGATAAAACTGAGATGATAATGGAGTTCATGGAACATCGGCTACATCTTCGGATTTGCCGGAAAAATGAATCGATCTATTGCCTTCAAGTCTTGGAAATGCCATAGGATACAAAAAGAAGTTAGCTTTCACCTTACAAGAGGCCTCAAGAAAACAACTCCACCTATGACAACAGATCCTAAGTTGGCAAGACGTCCTTACAAAAGAACAAGAAGAAGCTTTGCAATAGCTTTTACAAAACGTAGATTCTTTGCCAAGTTACAAAAATTCCTCCAAGGAATGCTTGGCTTACAAGAAGAATTTCTACGAGAAGAGTTGAGAAGAATTGGATGATCAACTGATGGATCTCCCCCCTCCAGACTTGGTCTATCACCCTTCTTTTTATACCCACAATTGTGCCTAAAATAGGCTTATCCCAATTAATTATGAGATAAGTCTATTATCTTGAAAAGATAAAATCTATCCCATAGAAATCTTTGATATAACAAATCCACCAACAACTTAAACCCGATTATAATCTTTTACAAATTTTGGGTTTTTAATAATAGTTTAAATTCGGGCTATTTAAGTTAAAAGATCCCATGAAATTGGGAAATGGCAGAATTTGAATTGGGATAATTATAAGTAATCTCAAAATCTTTGCATGCACTAAACATAGCACAATGGTCATTCAAAGAAACCATTGCGAAATGGGTGGTCAAGTGTTCCATTCCCGCCGGTCTCGCCTTCCTCCATTTAGTGGGTTTTCGTTGAAAATCAAAACCGTTAGCTATGTTAAACTAACATAAACATGTTTTATTGTTCAAGTAGCATTGGCAGCGTATTGGTTATGGGAGAGGCACTTAAGGCTTTGAGCTTGGGAGAAGGTTGTGGGTTCGAGGCTTACTACCCACTTTTCGTCTTATCCTTATTTTGTCTTATATAGAGTAAAAGACAAATTAGAAATATATGTGCCACTTATGTATTCAACGCATGTATATGGTGTGATGGTCAATTAAGGTGAAGGGTTCAAACATTTTTTTAATGAATTTTCCACCTTTTTTTTCTCGTCCCTGATCCCTGAGTTGACCAACTTTTGACCGAGCTTTGACCAGCCATATCTTGCACAAATGGACTCCTTTTCCACCTGTTCAAGTTGTGCCAGATTCAGAATTCTATGTTCTATGCGATGGCATTGCTTCTGAGAGAAACTAGAACACTTCAATTTCAGGTCCTGAAGATCCTCCTGGATCAAACCTCCCCACTGAAGAACTTTTGGTCCTCCAAAAGTGTATAGTTCCTTCAAACATCTCGCATTCAGCATCCTGCCACTCACCATAATCTGAATCTCTCGAACACACTGTCACGTCTGTCAGATGACGCAAAAGCAAGAATTGAACTTGAAATCAAGCTGCCTCAGGCAATTAACAAAGGAAAGAGGAAAATTGCTAAGTTAGAAACTGATACTGACCCTCTTATGCTTATCGAAGGAAAAGATGAAGATGTAGAAGAAGAAGAATCTAAAAGAGAGGAATCAGAAAAGGAGGCAGAGCCTGTGAAGAAGAAAGGTAGGGTAATCATTACCAAACCTCAGGCAGTATTTACAAGGAGAACAAGGAAAGGCAATAAGGAAAGTGAAGGTGTGTTTAACAAGCCTCCTCTCACATTTGTAGATAGGCTAAAACAAATCAAGATTGGTGCAAGAATCAACAACTTTAAAGCCTTAAAATATGAATCCAGGACTCCTACTGAGCAAAAGGAAATTAAAGATCTGGTAATGGAGAAGTTGGGAACTTGGAAATTCTCCCCAGACCAATTTGTCTCCCAAATTCCTGCAATATTGTTTGATAAAATAAAGGTAAGATGGGAGATCACTGAGCAAACTGTTAGAGACATTTTTGAACAGAAATTGAGAGAATTGGTACCTAGCCTGACAGATGTAGAAATCAAAAAGGCAATGAAGGATTAGGAAGGAAGAATGAATATGAGATTCAATACATGTCTCATATTGTTAAAGAATATTGAACCAGTTGTTAAGAATGTAGTTGATGTTTAGAATGATACTTATAAACTGCATAGGCCAAGTGATGAACCTATGGAAATCAAGGATGATGATAGTAATGATGAAGAGGATGTGGATGGTGATAACTCTATCACCATGGATGTAACTAATGAAGATCTCCAGCAATTAATGAAGGAGAAGGAAGAAGAAGAAAAGGAGGAAGAAGCAGTTGAGGAGGAGGATGATCTAGTTAAAATTGCAACAACTGTCATTGTCTCCCTTCCTCACTCTCCACCTAAAATTGTTAAATCTATGGAGATAGGTTCTTCGAGCAATATTGTGAGAACCATAGAGACATCAGTAGCTCAAACTCCTCCAGTCACCTCTCAGCTCCAAGTATCTACAATGGAAGTATCAAGTACTTCATCTACCGAGCTGAAGATCACTTCTTCGTCTACCGAGTCATCCATTGCAGCAGTCACTACATTAGGTGTATCAATTCCTCTTGCAGTATGTACAGTAAGTTTTCCAGTTTTCACTTCAATTTTGTCATCCCCAGCCACATTGGGTCCAATTTTTTCTCCAGTCAGCTCTTCTACTACAAATATTCCAATTTGTACATTAGTTTTGGATATGGGAACATCAATTTTTCCCATAGTTAGCACCTCTCTCAATCTTCCTTTAGTTGGTCCTATTCCAATTTTGACAGCCAGTCCAACCTCATCAACCATTGTCTCTATTTTCAAAGGCAAAGATGTTAGCACAGCAAAAAAACCAAAGACTCCATTAAAATTTTTGCTTACAGGCAAGACAATGGATGAGGATGTAGACTTGGATAATGAAATTGTCATTCCCAAGATATATATGGATACTGCTTCAGTTGGTGAACTAAGACTACTCAATTAGCGTATAGAACTAAAGGAAAAGTAGAAACAACTAAGGAATGAGAGAGATAGAGAGTTTAATATTATTGAAGGAGCGAAGAATATTATTACTAAGGCTATAGGTGTTGATGTTGATACTTCTCAACACATTTTGTTACAATTAGAAGAGGCAGTTAATAAATTCAATGAGGATATCTCTGGTCAAGCAAAGTTGATGGAGAAGGCAGAAAAGAAGTTTGATAATAAGGTGCTTAAGCACATTTCCCAACATATAGCAATAAAATAGGTTGAATTAACCACAGTTTTGGCCAACATTGAAAATTCTTTTAATAATGTAACATCTCTTTTTGCTAAGCTTTGTGATGTTACCGAGTATACTAAGGAGACAAGAGAGAAATTGAATAAGATAGATGAAGATCTGAAGGAAAGTGTACAAAAGCTGAAGCTTGACCCCTTTTCAAGCTCATCTCATCACCTCAGGATCAATTTTTTGTCAGAGAAGTAGGTAGAGTTACTTAGAGAAGGAAGGATTTGGTCTACACTGCTAGATATCTAGAACATGATTCTTCCTATCATGGACACAATGCAGAAACATATTGCATACTCCAAAACATTGATCCATGACAACAATTTCTCTGTTGCAGACCATGTGATTGAACTTTTTGCAGAAGTTCAAGTAGCTCTATCCACATGCAAAATCTTGCAAGAGAAATCAGATAAGACTCTGCAACTCATTCTCAAGGTACATTCTGAGTTTATCTCACATTTTGGTGTCTCTATGTAAATACATTATTTTATTCTTTGGCATTATTGTCAAAAAGGGGGAGAAAGAGATACTCAAAAAGAGATATTGGTAAGATAAATGTACAAAAGGGACAAAGAGATACTGTGAATAAAAGTCATATAACTCATGTAAATACCTTGTGTGTATTGTATGGGGGAAGTTATATGTAAGGAAGCCATGTATATTCAACAGAATTAGACGTCAGTATGTCAGATGTTGTATATAAGTTTTGGCTCATAAGTGTTTTTGTCACTAATGCCAAAGGGGGAGATTGTTTGAATTATGATATATTTGTCATTAGTTACAACACTTATTCGATTCTAAATGCTTACCTAGCTCATCACTCAGTCAATAGTTCATACCATGCTGAACAGTGGTCACCAAGAAAATGGGAAGTTCAGCAGTGTTCACCAAGTTCTCAGTGTTCATCGAGTCCTCAGTTGAAAGTACTGTTTACCGATTGATCAAGGTAAACGAAGGACTTAGTGTTTACCAAGTGATCAAGGTAAATGATGGTCTTAGTGTTTACCGAGTGATCAAGGTAAATGAAGGACTTAGCGTTTACCGAGTGATCAAGGTAAACAAAGGAATCAGTGTTTACCAAGTGAAGAAGGTTATTAATGGATTCAATTTTTACCGAGTGACACAATATTCACCGAGTCACCAATGGTTACGGAGTTTCAAAGTACTTAGAGTTATTAATATGGATTGTGCCTCTACTCTTATCGAGTGCATGACGATGCAGTGTATTGTAGTGGATGCAAAGTATCAGAAGGTCATCGAGTCAATTTGAGGAACCTGAGTTTTCTACTATCTGGCCGACTCAGTAATGTTTTGTTCACTTGTGTTTGGCCAACCTTGCCAGTGTAAAACTTGGAATGGTATATATGTAATGTATTATATCATTTGTAAAATATGAGGAAATGTTGTGTATCATTGTATGGTGTTGTATTGCAATATTTTGAGAAGAGTAAAAGTGAATCAGCAGCAGAACAGAGGAATACAACAAGGTCAACATAGATGCAGAAAAGTTATATCTATCACATCAGGTGATCAGTGCATAAAGGATCTTATTAGCAATCAGTTGTAACCAGATCCATTGCTTCATCCTAATAGGTGAATCAGTTTGTAAATCCTTTAACAGGGTAGACTTAACAGTCTTTTGTAAATCTCCTAACAGAGTGCATACTTCATTGTATGTTTGTAAATCCTCTAACAAGGTGGATCTAGCAATCCTACTTGCTACTAACATGGAAGATCACTAGAAGTGATCATTGTAAGCCTTAATAAGCCAACTTTATACTAAAGTATTGAAGTTTTGTGAGCATCATCACCACCCCAATTTTACTTTCTAATTGGAAGGTTTCTGGGTCACCAAATCAGTGTGTTCATGTGTTATGAATGTTTATCTTTTAATGCATACAATAGATTAGATGGATGAATGGTGAATATGTTATTATGCTGAATTGATTTAATGTTTTAGGGTTACTCATTCACCCCTCCCCTCTCAGTAACCTTTTTAGTCTTGATTATTTCCAACATGGTCATTGCATCGTACCACCTATAACCCAGAACTAAGTTCAACATAAAAAATAAAACCATCACCAAAGGATGGAGAGTGAAAACTAGTGGAGTACCATAACAAAATAGAACCCAAGAGGCTACTAACTAGCATCTTTTTTCTTTCCTTTCCCAGCCAAGAGCACTTTGGCCCAATCTTCAGAAAGGAGGCCATAGAGAAGCTTCAAGTCCTCCTTCCCCAAGCTCTCCTCCTCTGACACATTAGCAAGCAGTTGGAGAGTGGTGGCAGCCGCATGAGTCACCTTAAGTGTAAACTTTGAGAACATGGTGAAGCCTTCCTCCATAGCATTGCACCTATCTTTCAGGTCCAAGAGATCCTTGTGAGGAACAACTCATTTTTCCTCCATTCCTAACTTTAGAACCTTTTTGTTTGTCAAAGATTTGTTGATGTCCTACACCACAAGATTGTTAGTGGGGGCCTTTAGGTTTTCCATACCATCTTTCTTAATCAGGGAGGAGATAGTGATAGGGGAGTCATTCATAGTTTTGGGGTCCTCTTGGTTGTTAGTAGCAGGTAGGGTGATGGTGGAAGAAACATGGGTCTAGGGTCAAGGGAGGGGAACTTGATGGGATTGTTTGCCTCAAAATCCCAAGTGCAATCCAAGGTATAATCTCATTTCTCCACATCTTTGGTTGTTTCATCTTTCCCCTTCTCATGGTTGTCCCCTGAGTTCTTGTCACTCTCCTTAGAGCTAGTGTCATCCTCCTCCTCTTGAGAGCAACTAGCCATTTGTTTATATCTTTTGCAAGTCTTAGCAATTCTTCTTGACGTTCTTCTGCTCCCACCAATTTCCTCATCTAAATCGCCAATTTCCACCTCCACCCTCCTTTCCATTTTAATTCTTCTATTAGTAGAAAATTCTAGGGCCATCTTGTTCTTCCTACCCTTAATAGGGGTTTGGCTAGGGGAGGGCTAAGGGGTAGGAGCATAACTACCACTTGCAAAATCCAAATGCAAGGGCCCCCTAGAGGGGAGGATATTGTCAATGGTGATCAGACCGGGAGGGCAAAGTGTAATGATCCCATCTTTTGGCCTTCACCTTCTTTTAGTAGTTGACCAAGTGTGTGTGCGTTAGCCTTGTTCTACATGGTCCCGAGGGCTAACGAAGGGTTTAATGGGATCTTGGAGTGTTTTGGCCTAGTCATTTCCAGTTTGGGCCAAAACAAAGTTGATTTACTCAGTTTCAGGCATTCTTACTATTTTTAGTAAGTCAGCAGGACACAGTGCAGGTCAATTCTAGTGATTGGATTCAATACTCCTTGGTGAGAGCTTTTCGATGAGCTATCACTAGCATTATTCGGAGTCCGATTGCTAATACATTTTAATGCCTAAAGTTTTGTTAAAGTAACGTCTAATTTAATTGTAAAATATTAAAGTGTTACTTTAATATTTATTTTATGGTGATGTGTACCCAAGGGAGACATAAGGGGTATTTTAATATATGTTTTATATATTACACATCTTTTATCCCACATTGCCCATATGAGTTGAGCGGACCCTTCGAAATAGAATAAAAGGAAGCATTTGTGGCTTCATTAGGCAGGTTGATATGAGAAGAAATTGGTGTGTGAGTTGCAACTTTGTTCTTGGCATTTGAGGACGTCTATCCTCTCTTGTAACATTTTAGACGTCATTCCCTTGGGGTTTGGCCTTTGGAATTCTTTGTTATTAGCTTCATTATCAGGCAGTTTAGTTGCATTTTCGGCTACAGGCAGATTTGGTATTTTGCTCATATCTTCTTCACTACTTGTCCGACGCTTATGCCGCTTGAGGGAATGGTATTATGAAGGTAGTGGACTGATTGAAGGACAAAGTATTGTAGCAGCAAGTCCGTAAGCATGGGCTGGAGTATTATGTCAATACAGTTGAAGTAATTAGTGAATTGATAAATCTGCTATGTATTTCGTTTTATGAATTCTGAAAATAACATTTTATTAGCAGCAGTTCATTTCCACTTTGCATATCATTGTAGTTTCTTTCTTGTTTATGTTGTATGATACCAATTCCATGCACGAAACACAACAAACAATAAATGTTTGATTTCTAGAGTTATAAGGGGTTTAAAACATTAAACAGAGAAATAAGAGGTTGCATGCAAACTGTTTGACAAAATCTCTTTCAACAAATTGGTTTAGTTTTTTGGGACATCCAGGGGTGCCCACTACAGTGGTATCAGAGCTATAAGTCCTGTCATCCTGTGGAGATCATATTGATAGCTAGATAAAGATGTATATTAGTCTAGATCAAGATGTGATGTTCAGACAATTATTGGGTACATTAGAGAAGGGGCAACATATGCAATAGGAGCAGAATAGGCGAATGAATATGATGTTGCAGCTTATGGCTAGACAGATGGACGTCAACATTGATGATTTGTATGTTGCTCCAGAGCAGAAGGTAGTCGATTTCTCAGGTGGGATCGAGACACGTATAGAGCCAGCCAGCTATGATGTTGGTGATATGGGAATTTCGGCAGAGTCAGTAGAGACATGCATGCGAAGTCAGGAGACCACATATGAAGCCTTGTCAGGGGATGATGATGTAGCAATAGTGAAATTAGGAGAATGCAAGGATACTATCATATCAGCAGCCACTTCTATGTCAGTTGAAGCATCCAATGAGGAGTTTAATGGTATAAATGCAGTGGTTGATGTATTTTCTAATGAAGCCACACATGTTAATGATTATGAGTTTTCATCAACTACAAATTCAATTTAGTTTTCTGTTGCAGCAGTTAATGTTGTTCCTATGTCCATATATTTCGATGCAGCAACACCTATTGTTGATACAATTAGCATGAGTACATATGGTTCACCTACAACTACATCTTTTTCAATGCATGATGGTGATAATATGAATTCCAGTCCAATATATATTATGTGCATGGATAAAGGGAAGAAGACGTTTCATAGATCTTCTATGGAGTTGCCTTATGGTGACATTCTGACTTCATCAGCACAAGTTTTGAATGCTAGGCTACAGGGGTTGGTCCTGAGGATGCAGATTTGCAGTTGGTTTAACTTCCATATGGATATCACCTATTGGGATCCAGGTGGAGGTTGGAGTCCATTATGTTACTTAATTGCTTGAGGACAAGCAATTTCAAGGAGGGCGGATTTGTAATGATCCCATCTTTTGGCCTTCACGTTCTTTTAGTAGTTGACCAAGTGTGTGTGCATTAGCCTTGTTCTACATGGTCCCGAGGGCTAACGAAGGGTTTAATGGGATCTTGGAGTGTTTTGGCCTAGTCATTTCCAGTTTGGGCCAAAACGAAGTTGATTTACTCAGTTTCAAGCATTCTTACTATTTTTAGTAAGTCGGCAGGACACAGTGCAGGTCAATTCTAGTGATTGGATTTTGTAGTGCCTGCCCCTAAGTCGCATTTATGTCATCCTTGCCAAACTCTTTTAGGCCAATTTATGTTTGATGATTATTATTATTATTTTAGAGATTATCAGATGTTGTTTTACACTCAGTTTATTATATGATGAGATTACTTGGTACTCTATATTTCATGCATGTATGATGATTATTCAATGGTTTCAGTTATCGATGATGATTAGTTAGATGGTTTATTATTCCATGTGCTTCTTATGGATACTTACCCCATACTGCATGTGTATGGTGTGTGTGTTTGTTTTATTTATGTATGGTGTTTCTGATGTGGTTAAGGAAGGAGAGTCGTAGTCACCTGCTAGTCGGGATCTACACGATGCACCACTTCCTGCCATTGTCTGTTTAGCTTAGAATATTGTGTTTGTACATGCGTGGATTTTATGCAGGTTGTAGGTACCGGGTATCGACTTCCCTAAATTGCCAGGATGAGCATACCCTATCGCATTGTCTCAATGGTAAGAGAGGGGAGATAAACTCTTAAGTCCAATTCCTAAACCCTTTACCCAATTGTCCTAATTGATAATTAGGACAAGTATCTGAGTTAAGTACCCTCTGAATGCATCAAATGATGTAATTTCAGGATTATAACCTTTTTGTTTTGATTTAGTATATGCTTTTCTATGTAGGGTTTTCGTATGTTGTTATATGAGTCCTTGATGTGTTTTCTATTAATTAAGTCTAATTAAAAAGATTAATTAATGATTTAATTTAATAGAGAATTATTATGATATCTTTAATATTTAATTAATTGGGAAATTAATTAAATAAAAGAATTAAATTTGGAGATTAAAGTTCAAAGATAAATTTAGAACAGGATAATATTTATTTAATTTAATAATAATATATTTGGAGTTCATTTTTAAATAAATGCTAAATATTATTGTTATTTAAATTAATTAAATATGTTATCAATTGAGTTCTAAAATAAATTAAAAGTTGAAAGATATTAAATTATTAAGAATTCTAGATCGCATGATCTAAGCATGAGTTTAAATATGAGAATTAAATTAAAAGATTATTTTATAGAAATTAATAATGTTATTTTAATTTCTTAAAAGTGCACATAAGATTAAAGTAATAAATTAATTTAAAATAGAAGTCAAGTAGAATATTAAATAAAGTTATTTAATAAATCAACTTAATGTGCATAAAAGATGAATGCAAATTAAAAGAAAAGATAATAAAGGTTAATTTGGGAGTTAACTCAGTTGTGCAAAGAGTCTTCTCGGGTGAACGCACAATTAGTGCCCTGATTTGAGGAGAAAACTTCTTATTACAACTTGGGGGGTTCATTTTTGGCACACACGAATTTGGACGGGAATTTTTGGGGAGACTACTTTTGGAAGCGAATTTCAGAAGGCTGATACCAAGAAAGTTTTCCAGAAGAAGGTTATTGAGAGCAGTGAATTCTCTTACAGTTCCTGGAGATTGCATAATAGCATCAGGATCAGGTAGGGTCTTGTGTTATTGATTATCGATTTATTACACAAATATCCTTTCTTGTCTTCTTCGTGTCTGGAGTTTGTAAATCTAATTTCTCTGTGATGAAAGTTTTAACCTTTCAATATTGTGAATTCATTAATTGTTCGTCAATAATTTTTGTATTCATGGAGACTGGAAGAGTTATTAGAACCCTTGTTTTCTAGATAAAAAAAATTAAGATTTAAATGAGTAAGGGTTTTGAATGTAAAATTGAAAGTTCTAAGTTTTAAAAATATATATATATATATATATATTATATATATTTTCCTTGGAGGATATTGTCTTAATGAAAATTAAATAAAACTAAATTTAAAATAAACATTATATATATATATATATATATATATATATATATATATATATATATATATATATATATATATATATATATATATATATATATATATATATATATATATATATATATATATATATATATATATATATAGTTTTAATAAAATTAAATAAATCTAATTTAAAATAAAATTAATTTATTTTATACATTTATTTAAAAACGAAATTAGAGATTTTTTATAAAAGAAAAAAAAATTAATTTAAAAAAAATAAAATAATATATATATTTGGGTGGGGCGGGGCCACCACTTCCCACACCCCACACCCTTCCCCACGTTGCCGCAGCAAGTGGTACTGCTGCCTGCGGCAGCAGTAACACCTGCGGGCGCAGGTGGACGGTAAGCCGGCGGGCCTTAAAAAAAATGTCGTTTCTTTTAATAGTAATACGATTTCTTTTTTTTTTAAATCATTTTTTTTAAAAATCGTTTTAAATATAATTATTTTATTTAATATTATTATTAGTTAATTTAAAATTTATTAAATTTTAAATTATATTGAAATTTTATTATTTATTAATAATTTTATAAATAAATAAATTATTAATAAATATCATATGATTCTTTATGTATCATTAATTAATCTTATTTAGGTTTGACAATACTGAAACTGAAACCTTATTGTTTAAATCAACAATATTTTTCAAAAAAACAAATCCAATCTATGAGACTTTGATGTTTCTATACGTTGTCTATTATTTGTGATTTTTGGGGGTTGGCTTAGCTTTGACCAATCTTAGGTTGTTACCAGAGGTTTGGGGTTGTGAATGTGATGTCATGATGATTTGGTCTCGATCTTTTTAACCCAACCATGGTAATGTGATGAAGTGCTCTATGACATGATTGTATTTACTGTTTGTTATTACTTTCCAGTTTCCTTGTGTGAAGCTGAGGTGTATGTATTTGAGATACCTAACTTAACCATTTTTGAGTCTTGATCAGTTATATTTGATAACCATTTTTGAGTCTCGATCAGTTATACTTGGATTGCTTTTCAGTCGCTTGAGAGGACTGAAGTGTTTGTTATGTTCTTGATTATGTCATGTTTTGACTTGACCATTTTGGAGTCTTCGATCAGTATTGTAATTTACTATTGGGATACTTTCTGGTTGCTCATTGGAGAACCATTGGATTTTGTGATTTATCATTGATGCCTTCAGTTGTTGATAGAGAACTGTCGTGATCATATGTTTACTATTTGATATTATCTGTTGCTCATGAAGAACTGATGTAATTTTGTGGCTTATCTTTTTATGATGTTTTTCAGTTGCTTGTATAGGACTGAGGTGATTTTATTATGATTCTTTGATTCGTGATTTCATGAGCCTAGGGTAGGTTATCTATGTGTAGTGTCGGGAAGTGGCTTGCAATGGGGATCGGGGCCCTAAGAGGCTGCCTGGAGTAACCCATTGTAAGTTGTTTTAATAAGTGAAAACATTTACACTAAATAAGGGAAAATGAACCTAACAAGATAATTGTATGTTCTCTCCCATGCCTTGAGTGCTAGTACAGACTAGGATGGGGTAGAGAGAACGCTTGGTTACGACCTTGCATTCCATAGTATGCCTTGTCAGTACGAGAGGAACTAGTGGCCGCAAGGATCAGTACGGACCCGAGATTCCTAAGGGATTGCTCGGGTAACTTCTACGTGACTTTTGCGATGACACTTTCTCGCTTGCATATTAGGTTTCCCACGTGTCTTGTGGTACCTCTGGGATTTAGATGTCGATCTTTTTAGGAAACCTTGAGTTAGCATACTTTTAGGATTTCCCAGACTTAGAGAGTACTTGTGTTTTGTGTTTTGATACCTTGTTTGGGACTTGAGACTATCTCCTCAGCGCGGTGGGAGTGGACCATTTAGGTTCCACGCGGTCGGGTGGTAGTGCTTTTACTCTTACCATTGAGATCCGTTTCATGGTCACTGTGGCTGGAGATTTCGTGATTGGCATTTACCTTCACTATTTTCTTGGATTATTATGATGGATGGTTAGATTTTATGATAGATGTTTTATCATTATGGATGTATCATGTATGGTGAATAGTTTCATATATTTTACTTTACTTTGTATCATGGATTTGAGGATGTTGTATCTTGATCTTTACATATGTATATTCTTTTAAGCCTTTCATACCCTGTGACTTGTATAGTGGATGATTGAGCATTCCGAATTAATTTGCCAAGAGGCATTCGGAACAAATGTATAATATGGACATGGGACTTCTGATTATTCTTTCATATTTATGTGATATTTGTTAGACTTAGAATTAATTAAATTTAAACGTGACTCAACGTCTTGGGATCTTTAAGAAATGTAACTTGCAATGTATGTTTGTCGATGATTACATGTTATTGCTTCCGCTACTATGTGTTTGATGTGTATGTTATACTTTCTTACTTTAAAAAAAAAAAATGTTTAGCAAACTTAGTGAAACTTTAGGTTAATTCTTTTGGATCCCTTGGCGGGGCGTTACATCTGGTATCAGAGCCCGAGTTTCTACATTGGGAGCTCTGGGTATATTGGAATGCCACTAGTGTTAACTAGTTGAACAAAAATGCAAACCTTAAACTGAAACATTATGTAAATTATTAGTTACCTATTTTTCATACTTCAACACTTAGACTTCAAAACTGAAATTATACTTAAACTGAAAATTATAGGTAAACTGAAAATTCAAAATATCTTGTTTGCAAAACATGTGTCTTTTATCTATGTGTTTCAGTAGTATGTTTCATGGTTATTTTAGCATCTTGTGTCTTGGATATTATTGTAGGATGGTATCTGGGATGAGATCTTCCATTAGAGGCCGTAGCCTTGGCCGTGGCAGAGGTCGTGGACAAGGCAGAGGTATTAGTGTTCGTGAGTCTATCCATGAGAGCCCCATTCAGGAAGAGAATAGGGAAGAGCATGTCAGTGAGCATTAGGAAGAGAACCATAGAGAGGAACATGCTGACTCGGAGGAGGTTGACATGAGGCAAATGATGCGAACCATCATTGATCGCCTACCTCCTGTTCATGATCAGGATAGAGCACATCGGGCAAGACTTGAGCATAGACCCAGGTCTAGGAGCCCTCTGAGGGATCGACATAGATCCATTGTATCTTCATAGATGAAGGACCTTCAGAGGTCCAAATTCAAGCCCTTTAATGGGCAGGGTTCTGGATATGTAGCTGAGCAGTGGCTTATTGCCCTTGATAGGATTTTTGCTATGCAGGACTTTGATAGTAATGTCAAAGCGAGGTTTGCTATCACCAACCTAGAGTTCTTTGGGGCCACTTGGTGGACTATTGAGGAAAAGAAGCTGGGCTTAACCATGAACAGTGTCACATGGGAGTTATTCTTAGAGAGCTTCCGTGAGCGATTCATACCAGAGGAATGGAAGCAGCATAGAGCAGATGAGTTCCATAACCTGAGACAGTACACTATGACTGTTATAGAGTATGAGCGCAAGTTCTTTGAGCTCATGCCCTTTTCAGGATTCAGAGACAACCCAGCGCAGTTGGCACAACATTTCATTAGAGGTTTGAACAACCGTTTAATTGGGGGTGTTAAGGTGTTTGAACCTAAAACCCTCAAGGATGCGGTACATCGAGCCGTCCTTGTAGAGCAGAGTGTGAACTTAGGACATGGGGGTTTTGTAGGAGCACCTTCAGCATCAGGATTGAAGGGTGGTCAGGGAGCAGGTGGCAATAGGAAACCTCCTTCTGGGGGTAATCAGCGGTAGGAAGGTACTTATCCTCCAGCACAGAGTGGTGGCGGTGGTTCCAATACTAGGAACTATCATAACGCTCAGCACAACAAGCACATCCAGTATGACTAACCATCTCAGAGTGTTCAGTCTTATCCTAGTGGGGGTAGTTTCCAGCAGTCTAGTGCACCTAGAGTTCAGAGGAGCTTCAATGGAGAGTGTTTCTCATGTGGACAACGCAGACACAAGTCGTCTCGTTGCCCTCAAGGGAAACCACAGTTCTCAGGCCAGAGACCTGCAGCTTCAGAACCTACAGTTGGTGGCATGGATAGAGCCCAGAGAGTGTACTCAGTGGAGTCTTATCCTCCTACAGGGGGAAAGGGTCCAATGGGACCCGCACAGTGAGTCCTTAGCTTTTCTTTGTTGTAGGCTTCCAGGAGTAAGCCTAAGTCTAGAGGGGGTGGATGTAGTCATTTCCAGTTTGGGCCAAAACGAAGTTGATTTACTCAGTTTCAGGCATTCTTACTATTTTTAGTAAGTCGGCAGGACACAGTGCAGGTCAATTCTAGTGATTGGATTCAATACTCCTTGGTGAGAGCTTTTCGATGAGCTATCACTCGCATTATTCGGAGTCTGATTGCTAATACATTTTAATGCCTGAAGTTTTGTTAAAGTAACGTCTAATTTAATTGTAAAATATTAAAGTGCTACTTTAATATTTATTTTATGGTGATGTGTACCCAAGGGAGACATAAGGGGTATTTTAATAAATGTTTTATATATTACACATCTTTTATCCCACATTGCCCATATGAGTTGAGCGGACCCTTGGAAATAGAATAAAAGGAAGCATTTGTGGCTTCATTAAGCAGGTTGAATATGAGAAGAAATTGGTGTGTGAGTTGCAGCTTTGTTCTTGGCATTTGAGGACGTCTATCCTCTCTTGTAACATTCTAGACGTCATTCCCTTGGGGTTTGGCCTTTGGAATTCTTTGTTATTAGCTTCATTATCAGGCAGTTTAGTTACATTTCCAGCTACAGGCAGATTTGGTATTTTGCTCATATCTTCTTCACTACTTGTCCGACGCTTATGCCGCTTGAGGGAATGGTATTATGAAGGTAGTGGACTGATTGAAGGACAAAGTATTGTAGCAGCAAGTTCGTAAGCATGGGCTGGAGTATTATGTCAATACTGCTGAAGTAATTAGTGAGTTGATAAATTTGCTATGTATTTCGTTTTATGAATTCTGAAAATAACATTTTATTAGCAGTAGTTCATTTCCACTTTGCATATCATTGTAGTTTCTTTCTTGTTTATGTTGTATGATACCAATTCCATGCACAAAACACAACAAGCAATAAATGTTTGATTTCCAGAGTTATAAGGGGTTTAAAACATTAAACGGAGAAATAAGAGGTTGCATGCAAACTGTTTGACAAAATCTCTTTCAGCAAATTGGTTTAGTTTTTTGGGACATCCAGGGGTGCCCACTACACAAAGGGCTAGGTGAAACTGAAAAAGATGAAATATGAGCCCATGGTGGAGGATAGTGAAGTTGGCCCCTTTCTTCCTTTTCTCTCTAACATCCATCAGTCTCTTCAAGTGTGTTCATTAAGAAGAAAGGAATGCAAACAAGCTCCCTATTACAAAAATGGTTAAGTAGAGAGAAATAGTAAAAGTAATACACACCATGTCTACCTTCTTGCGTTAGATATTTCATAATCATCAGACAAACATCATCCCAGGGTTCTAGCAGCTTATCCCTCCTAAAACTACCATAGTACCAGTGTGGGGCCTCATTACCTCTGAAGAAACTAGCCATACTAGCTTCATTTACCACCTTTGTAATCTTCTACCATTTCCTTCCTATAATTTCTAGTCTCGTTGCTGTAACAATAGACTCCTTATTCACCTGAAACATAATGCCATTGATAGTCACCTGCCTATCCTTCCAGTTAGCAATGAATTATTGTGAATAGTTCTCATTGTATCCTGCCATAGCTTTCATGTAGGGGACAAATCCTCCTTCCTTCAATAGAATCCAAGTGGCCCACCTTTTCAGAGAAATCCTCCATCTTTGTGGGCTCCAATCTATTCAGGTCCCTACCCATGTAGACAGCTTCCTCAATGATATCTCCTTCCTCAATCTCAGTAATTCTAATTTGCACTAAGAAAATCACAAGGGTAGGGCTAAAAATGTAGTAACCAGTGGTCAAAAAACTATCTTTCTTATGCTTCATGAGACTACAAATTGTAGAATGTACAACCTAGTTTAAAGTATTATTATAGGGAGTGCAAGAAATCAACACATAATAACTTAATGATCTAGCCTTAGTAATAATGTGATTTTTTTAATGATGGCGCTAATTTTCAAGCCTCTATTATTTATTGCATCCCCTTCTCCATACCCTTTAATGAAATGATGCACATAATTAAACCTTGGGAAATGTCGTGTCAAAATCAATACGATCTTAACTATCATAAGGATAGAAATTTTGCCAAATTCGTCCATTCTCCATAATTGGAAGGTCATCAAACTTGATTTAGAGGAGTCTTTTCCCTACTAATGAGGGAATTTATATAGATAGGCAACAATTTAGCACTCTTCTAGCTTTTTATGTTTTCCAAATCAAACCTCAATCTAGCCCAAGTTGTCAACCACCTCATTGCCTTCCTTGTAGGTGTGTTGTAAATCATAATGATCAAGGGTAGTGAGGTATTGCCATATGTCGCCCAATATGTGACGCAGGGCCCAACCTAGTTGAATACACCCTTGAACAGAGTTAATGATGAGTTTAGAGTCCCCCTCTATGGTTAGTCATCTCACTTTTTCTTCCACAACAAATTTTAGCCCCCAAAGTAAGGCAGTGGCCTCTGCCACATTATTGGTTCCTTGTCCTAATCGTCCCGAGTAGGCAACCAACACATCACCCTTTTCATTTCTCAACACACCTCCAACTGCACACTTCATTCTCTGTGTTGGATTACTTTTTGGCTTCCATTTAATTGTCTTATATCAAGCATAATGTTGATAACTAATTATTATTTTTTCTCCTCATAAGGGTATATGTAAAGGAAAAAAGTACATACCATGTCCATCATTTTATTCCTCTTAATAAATTGTTCATTGTAAATATAGTTTATCAATAAATAATTTGTTTACACTTGAATTTGTGTTTACAAATAAATTTTCAAATAAAGAATAATGTGATCTATGACAAAAAATTATTTAGTGACAAGCTTTCAATGTTAATTTTTAAAAAATATTTTATACACTAAAATTTAGACAATGTCTTGATAATTAGCATGTATTGGTGATATAATGAGACTATGATGTTCCCCTTTTTGTATGATGTTTAGCTAGCTATGAATGGAACTAGATGTGACATATCCTTATAAATGTGTGTGTTATGTTGTTTGGAATTTCCATTAATGAAATAAAATCATAGTTCATTATGAGATTTCTTTATTCTTGTTTAAGTGGGATGTGTTTCAGTTGAACTAGTGAGTAGTTTCATGACTTGTCACATCTTATTGTGTTACCATTTGCTATGTGGAGCTCTAGAGCACTCCAAAATCAAACATACTTGTTCCCACTCCATGTCTTGATCAAATGCACCAGTTATTTTTTTATAACTTCTTGTTCTGCCTATTAATTGTTAAAGATGTTAATAAGAACCTTCAATTCTAATGATCTCAATAATTTTTTAAAAAAAGTTTATCTTGTACCCCTTCTAAAAATTTCCCCATTTTGGTATGTGATCGAGATCGAGATTTTTTTAACATCTCCAAATCTTGAATTTGTATTATTTATACTTCTCATTTGGTTAGCATTTCTTTCTTCCATAAATATATACAAATTTATGATATTAGCCAAAACTTTATTCATATTTCAGGACAATTGAAGTTGCACTTGTGAAGTTACACTTGAAGTTCATCATTTCTAAGTGCTTTTAGATAACTATATTGGTTTCCCTTATATTGCTTCCAAGGTTATGTCTCCCTCTTCCTCCCACTGGGCTCATTCCCCTCCATATAAGTCAAATCAATATGCCAAAAAAATATTATAGCTCTGAATCACATGGATCTCAATTGCATTCTCAAAGAACAAAGAATGTAATAATCACAACCTTCTTAGAAACTTTCTACCTCTTCACATGGGTGTGGTGCTCTAAGATAGCTAGATGTAAGAAAAATCTCAACTAATTTGACAATTTCTCCTATTTATGCTCATCAACTTGCAAATGGAGATCCACAAGAGGAAGGTGGTATGACTATCTACAAAATGCATAACTATCTACAAAATGATTATTGATTATTTCATCTCCATTATTAAATGAGATAAACTAGATAACTATGATCCTCTAACAACAAATTTATTATCTTTAATCATTTGAACACTTATTGTACTCTATCCAACATATTTTGAATATTTAGAATTGGCCTAACATAAATTTTATTTCCTTCTACCTCACACCTATTCTCTTAAATAAGATATTAAGAATATAATTTATGATAAAATTTCTCCTCATATTTAGAGATTTAATGTCTTGAACCCTATGCCCTAATTCCCCTCGTTAAGCATGGTGTCTTATTTCTTTTGATGACTTCCTTAACCAATGTATTTGTCTTAAAAGTTGACCATGGTAACTTTTATGCCCATGAATTGATGAGGCTCCCTTGACCATTATGACCATTATCATATTAAGTAGCTATCGACATGAGCACTTGTGCTTTTTGGAGAATTCAAGTTGCATTTATGGCATGCCTATTTGGTGGTCCTCGTCACTAGTACCACAACATTTAGTACCACAACATTTTGTGGCCATTCTAGCACTTTCTTGTACATTCTACATAATATTTCACTATCTTTCTAGCACTTTCTTGTACATTCTACATAATATTTCACTATCTTTCTAGCACTTTCTTGTACATTCTACATAATATTTCACTATCTTTCTAGCACTTTCTTGTACATTCTACGCTCTCAAAGAGATGCGAAATCTCAACCTATTATGTTGCTTAATTTGACTCGTCTCGCCGAATCAGCAAGGGTCATGTTTATCATGTATGATTTGACGATGATGCGCCATTTGGGACCACTTAGCTTATGTGTAAAATTACTGTGTATGTGGCCTCTTGCGTTTTAAGTCCACATCATCCAAAATTCGACAGGGGCGTTGAAATGCGCATCAAGTGAAAATGGGGCACCTTATATTATGTTATATTTTGGTGCATGAGGCTAGATGTGATCACCTTGTTATGACCCGGTGTGAGCCTATGAGGATATGAGACATATTTAGCTTTGTTTCAAACAAAACAAAAATGGATGAAAGTTTTATTTCAGAGTATAAGATCTATAATTCAATTTGGTATCATTTTTAGACTATATTATCAATAGACCTTTAGTTTATTGGTGAAGTTGAAAGGTTTTTAAAGAACCTACTAGAAATCAAGTCTTGGGACTTTGACATTGAAAATACACAAAGATATATATAACATTTGTAATTATATGAAAAATATGTTGTACTTGTAATTTTATTCAATGCATAAAATAATCTGTTTTCATGAATAAAATAACTAAGAATCATTAACTTCAACTTTACATTGTAGCTTTCAACAAAGTGTGCATAGTTAATTGCTTCTATTCAAATAATGGATTAATTAGTTATAGAAGCTATTAATATTATTAAATAGGATTAAAGTAAATGTTATGTATAGGATGCATTATTATTAGGAAATATCGTTAGATATTTATTTCAATACAATAGATTGTTGTGAAGAGCCATTATGTGATTATTAATTATGTAATGTAGTCAAGGCATCAATCTGAAGTGTAAGTTGTGTTTGAAGCCCAAAATAGACTTTTCAAATTGAGTGATCGTTAGACATGGATAAGTTATTCTTAGCTTTTGTATGCTCTTATTGTTAGATCTTAAAGGATACAAGTGATATATTCAATTCCATGTTGAATTTAATGAGTACATGTTAGAATGTATCATATTATTTCTACTAAAATAGTACTAACCTAAAATTGTTTAATATCTTTGAGTACTATTAAAGGGAAAAACACCTAGGTTTGAGGGCATGGCACACAAAAGGAATAATTCCTTGTTTGTTGGGAAATATATCAAAGCCATTAAATGTATTCTTTAGAAAATTTTGAGGAACCAATTGGAAAACACCAAGATAGTGTATCTAATTTTAGTATATAATCATTCATAAAATTATTATCTAAATATGAATAGACGAGTGAAATTAAGAACCTTATCAAGTATGATTAAGTGAATATAATAGAAATGTAAAGATCAACCTAGTCAATCTAGCTAGTCAACAATGAATTGAAATTATAAATCGCCTACAAGACATAATTCATTCACCTCTTTTCTTTTTAATCTCTCTTAACATATTACTAATTGTGTTCAAAGTGATTTATAGACTTAGAATATCACATTAAATTTAGTTAATTATGGTTTTTAATTCCCTTCGTTTAGAATGCTCACATATGCACTTTATTTTTAGTATTCATAAAATTTCATATGGTTAGATAAGTGTTCATATTTTCTACACATGTAATAGTTTGAATATGATCAATGGTGTGGATGAGATTCTTAGTAACAAAAAGAGGGAGCACAGACAAAATCTTGGAGCCACAAATAAATTTTTTTATTATATTTATATACATCAGACTTAGTTATAGGTTATTGCACAATAATGGGTTACAAGTTTCCCCATGAAGAAAAAGTTAGCAAATGGAATCATCACTTACCAAGACCCTCCAATTAAAGCACCCCTTTAATCAAAGTGCCCTAACAAATTTGATTAAAGCCCATGATGTAGGAGTCTTTGATCAAGGTAAAGACTTCAATTGTAGCTAGCGATCAATTAAAATGGGTACTTTGATTGAACCCATTTTCCACCACCATTTTTCGAAATGATTTATATGCCCAATGAAATAGTTGTTTTGTCACATTCCACAAATGCTAGATAGGCTCACGTGCACTTCTAGGAAACACCCTCGATTAATAAGATGACTTTGGACAATGATCGTGCTATTTCCCTCCATAGATCGACACTACTTGATACCAAGTGCACTAATTCTCCTCTCTTTTTTTTTTTATTCTTATAAATTATATGTTTTAAAAAAAATTAGTTTGTTATATATATATATATATATATATATATATATATATATATATATGTATATATATATGTATGTATATATAGTATTTTTTAATTGTTATTTTACCAGACATAAGATCTACTATATTTTTGGCTTATCAAAAAAAAAATCTAGTATATTTTTAGAAAATTAAATTTTTTTTTAAATCATTAGAAAACTGTAGATTTTTTTAAAAATAGAGATTCATTTTAAAACCTTAGAATAATAGAAAATCTATTTATGCATGTATACATGTTTCATTTTTGTAGATTTTTATTATTGTATTATATGTAATAAAAAAACAACTTAGAACTTTGTGCATAAAACCATCTCTCACCCTCTTTGTTCTATTATATTCTCCCTCTCATGTTACCTCTCTCTCTCTCTCTCTCTCTCTCTCTCTCACACACACACACACACACACACAATTATATCCTTTACTCAATCTCTCTCTAGGTCTATTTTTTCTTTAACACACTATCACTCTCTTCAAATCATCTCTATCTAGGTCCTTTACAATCTATGGATGTATGTGTATGTCATAATTTATATGATTTAATTGATATAATTTATGTGATGCATATGTTAAATGCAAATTAATTTAGGTGATGTACATATTAATATAAAAATATTTAATTTTCATCATTAAAATTTTTACCTGTGTTTGAATTTAATATTGTTTGTAGTTAATGGCATGATTTTATATCAAATTTATTTGCATGACACTTACATAATTTGTAACAAAACATGTCATAAGGGATGACCCATCCTACGCTTACCACACAACTTAATGAGGTTGATATACCTAATAACATTGTTATTTTTCACTAGATTGATCTTGAGATTACTAGATTAAGAGTTTTTATACATACATCTACTGGAGTATGCAAGGACATTTTCACCACTATATTGGCTAGTCTAGAGTGACCAAGCGATCATTTGAGATTGTGTGCCTTGCATACCCCATAGATATTTTGGAAAATTTTCAAATATTGTGGGGATAGATCTTGAGTGTTGTGTCCTTCGATACGGTCTAGCACTGCATCTTGAAAGATATCATAAAACAACAAGTTTCTCCATTTTATGAGGGGAGGGACAAGGTGATGGCCTACTAGGTCAACAATGTGTTGATCTATAAATCATCACTCTTATATAGCTAATTCTTCTTGCAACACACAAACATTATCTAAATAATGACAAAATTAGATAATGACAAAATTTCATTATATTTTTCACAATAGTTTTATACAGAGGTTCATTTGGGTCTCAATTTCAACTACCTTAATATTCCTAATTATTTTGGTTAAGGGCATGATTGTGTTATAGACTCTGACCAATATTGTAGGGCTAGTTGAGCTATGCTAGCTCTTAGATTGTTGGTTGGTCAAAGATATGTTTTCATAGAACCACTTTAGACAGAGAAAATTTTCTTTCTATAGGGAAGTAATTAACACTATTATAGTGATATTTCATTTGCATTTAGTACTATTACTTCAAGTATGGAAAGAAAGTATATTTTGAGTCAACCCAAGTGATTGGGAACATCTTTAGGGGCAACATCTAGTGTAGGGATTGATTTCAAGCCAAATAGAGTTGTTGACCTCCTGACACCACATGAGTTACAAGCTATCACAAGAGCTATGGACTGGGCTAATGTACCCATTTATTTATCTTGAGACCTTATACATGCATATTTGTTTATTGCATTGATCAGTAACATACAAATAGAGGGTGTTAGGTACATATATGATTAGACACTCACATTCTATAGTCCCACCAATCCAATCCACACTAGTTCATCCACACTACTTCCATCACTCTACACAACATGAACCACACACATATCACTTTACATCTATAGAGGATGAGATATGGATTGACTAGGTTCATATCACATCTAAGGGCTTGGAGACATTTATGGAGCATATGTGGGGAAATGGTTAGAGTGTGCATAGGAGTGGGAAAGTCAATTTTAAATACTTAAACATGAATACATGTATATGTTTATATATGCATTTGTGTACATGTATATGTATGTATGCTAACAAATGCTATTTTTTACTTAAAAAATTAAATGATTATATATTGATATATAATAAGTTTGTACTAACTTTTCTTGTAACACATCAATCTTAACAAGACACTTAGTCAAAAGGTAACTCTATTCATTTGTGTTGTGATTACTTACTTATAATTAAGTCCATTTTGTTAAAAAAGTTTTAAGTATTTTACACTCTTTGATTAAAAAGTTATTTCATTATGTAAACATACTAACTTACGTTATTTGGAATCATTGTAATCAAATCTACAATATTTTATATTATGACAATATTAATCATTTTTAAATATATTTATTAATTTTAATTACTTAAAAATTATTATAAAATTTTATTCCAATATGTCTTATTTAGAATCCCTTAAATCAAATCCTCAACATTTCATTTAACCCAATACAATAGCAATTTATAGTTCAAATAATAACAAGTGGCATATACTTGCCTTACAGTTTTCCAATAAATTGGGTCAAAACTTCAATCTAATCATGGTTAACATAAAATGTAAAATTTGTATTCAATTAATTAAAATATAAAATTAATTAGAGCAATGTAGTTTTAGATTTTCTCATTTGTAAATTAATGAATTGTTTATTAAAAAAAAATTCATACCTCATGATGTGAAAACATTAGCAAGAAGAAAGATGCCACTTAGTGGTCTTTCCGGGGCCTAGTGTTTTTTTTTGGTGATCTGCTAGTTATTTCTTTCTATCCTAGTTTTGGTTTTTTCGTGAAACTTGGATTGGGTTGTGGGTGGTACGATGCGCTGACCACCACCTACATGCCTTTTGTTAATTTGTTGAACTTTTTTAGTTTTAAGAGCATGTACTCTAGTACCTTTATTTTACTTATGTTTTTGATGTAATTCATAAAGTGGTATGTTATCTGCTAGTAGTTTCACCACTATTGTATAGGGTTGGCCCCCTTGTTTTGGTTTTTATATCAAAACCAATAGCAAGAAAATAGAAGTATTTAAGTAATACAATCAAAATAATAATGATAAAGGAAAACACTATTCAATTGCTTTTTTGTTTTTATGGAAATATTTCTTTGGTAGAGAAAAATTAAAAATTTTATTCTACATATTAGTTAAAATATAATTATAACTTCATATTTAAGCCACATAACTATCTGAAGAAATAGTAATATGGAGAAGCTTTGAACCAATCATATAATTTGTATAACATACAAATTTATAAATAAAAAGAAAATTTTAGAAATATTTTAATTTATAAAAAATAATTAGAAAAAATAATACAATAGTACATTGCGAGTTCAACTTATTAATATTTTCACATAATTAGATCATATTTATCTTAAAATGTACATACCATTAATCCCTCTCATTTCAATTTGTCGCATACCCATTTACATTCTCTTGCATCAGACATTGTTTATCCGTTATCATTAGGGGAGAGGACCCAATAGTAGAGCTAGGTCCAATAGTTGATCACCCTATGGTGAACATAGATTCCAATCCTCCAACACATTTTTACTATATATTGTAATTAATTGATCTATTTGTAAATATAAAAAAATCTAAACGTTGATAAAAAATATACCAATACTCGAACACATGAAAACTTATAAATGTTATAGAAAAAATAAATAAATGAATTCATTAATGAGTGAATAAATAACTTTTTGTCTCAAACAAAATATCATAGCTATCTAATATATGTATGTCACTCAAAACATAATATGCTCAATTAAAATGTAAAGGGTTTTGAGAAAAATCATTTATTACCAATTCTAAATATATCTGTACAGAGGCCATATTTTATTTTTATCTGCAAGGGCATAAGCCATATATTTTTTCACATGGATATACAACACAATAGTTTAAACTTAATTCATTTATTGTTAGTCCCGCCTATATAGGCGGAGACTTATTTTTCGCCTCATTTTGTACTATTAGTTTGCCTCTATTGTAAATTAGATTTGTAATGTTTTATATTTCATATTTTTATTTTTTATTTTTTAAAGGCTATTCCTTTTTTTTCATTGGTTCCACCTATTTTTTCCAGTGGTAATTCAAAAGATTTCTTTTCAAAAATTCAAAAGATTTCTTTCTACTATTGATTTGCTTCGATTTTAGAAATGTTAATTACATTTGTAATGTTTCACATTATCTTATTTTTATTTTTATTTTTTAAGATCTATTTCATTTTTCTAATTGGTTCCTCATTTTTTTTGTTAGTATTTTTTTATTTTTCTTTTGAAAAATTAAAAATGTTTCTTATGCCACCAATGAAAAATCAAATCAAATATTTTTTTACATTTCTTTAAAAATTTCTAAAATAAATATTTCTACAATTCTAAAAAAAGTCTTATACATATTTTAGTTTTTGAAAATTAATATAACTCCATAAAACTACAAACACTAGTACATTATTTGTATCTAAATTCAATAATAAAGAGCTAAGACTAAGAAAATGAAAAAAAAATCTTATATACTTTAATTTTTTAACATTATATGGCCACTTAAAAAAACTATTGATAAACCAAGTTATATGACTATAGTATATCTATTAAATTATTGGTAAAACTTGTATACACTACATATTTTCTTAAAGTTATACCATAATTTCTAAAAGTATTTGATCCAAAATACTAATAAATACTTTATCTTAATACAATTTTATTTGGACAAAACTTGTTTCACAACATGACTCTATTTGCAGGTAAGACGCTCCAATCTACAATCCCCACTTCTATAGGAATAGTTAGTTGGATAGATCTGGTATCACTTTTGAAATGGATCCAAAGCTGATTTGTCAAATCTTCATAATTTTTTATTTTATGTAATATAAGTCTTAAGCTGAAATTTTTCCGACTGAAAATTATTAACTAAAAAATATTCATTTAAATTCACAGGGCTAATTCATACTCTATTTCATAATACAAAATTAAAACAGGAATACAAATTATAGGAACCAATGCTGATAATGTAGGAAGCTTTTGGGATTGATTTGGTATTAATTTTTATCATTAGCATTTCAAATTACACTCTTTAATTTGATTTCAAGATTTAATAGACAAAAACTCTTTAATCCATATATCAAGATTTAGTAAACAAAAAGATCTAGACTATTAGAATCTAGAAACTTTCTAATATTCATAAGAATATAGAAATCTAATACTCTAAATACAATATTCTCAATTCTATTTTAATAACAAATATTAAAATAATATTCAATACCAATTTAGATCAAAGAAACATTGATCTGAAACCTCCATCAATTTTTTTTTTAATAAGACCAAAGAAACATTGATTCAAAAATCTTTTAGCACAATTTTATAATGTTTTGATTAAGTAAAAATAGGTTTTAAGGACCCAAAACCTTTTTACATCAAGTCATTCTAGAAATAGATAGAGCAAATAGAAGAAAACATGAGATAGACCTCCAAAAAGAACACAAAAGAGGTCACAGAAAGAACTGCTAAAAGAAACAACAAAGAGACAACACAAAAACAACAAAAAGACAACAAAGAACCAGCTAAGTAGGCTTGATTAGGTCTAGCACCTGATCTGCCAGGATCTGCATGTTTTCTGCCACTACCTTCACCTCATCCTTCTTGCATGTGTGTTCAATCTTCTTTGAGTGAGCCCTAGTGCATTTGCTGGGACCTTGGCTATCAGCCGCCTAAGGGGAATCCTGGCCTTTGTCCATTTCTAGTTTCTTTAGCAAAGTACACACATTGTTAGCCATTTTTTTTATCAGTTTCTCAAGGTTACTCATCTTGGCTTCCATCATGGTGACCTTGGCCTGGTTCGCATTGAAGTCTCTATCAATAGCCCTGTTCTTGGCCTCCAATTGCGGGATATTCTGCATTATGTTTTTGATATCTTCAGCACTCCCAACCACCTCCATTAGCTTGTCAATATGTTGGTCGAGAGTATGCTCACCATGTGCAAGTCTATTGGCATGCACAACTTCCTTCCTTAAGTCTTGCATGTCCCTGCCAAGTGTTTGCATTTGACTTTTCATAATCCCAATTTCTTTCAGAATAGCTCCTAGGTTACCATGCAGCCCTTTCATAGACCTAGGAGTAGCTTCATACTTGTCATCATAATCCTCATGTATCCCCTGCTCCTGAGAACCTTCATCACCCAACTCCCCTTTATCTCCTAAATCCTTCTCAAGGCGTCTTGAAGGATATCTCTTCTTCTCCAATCATCAGGCAAGGGTCTCATCATCCAAAGGGAAAGAAGCCCTAACCCTTAGCCTTTCCTTAACCCTCTTACCTTTGATCTCATATTTTTTATTATAATCCCTCACCAAATCCTCCACAAAATCACTCTCCTTCTCAGAATCAGAGTGTCCCACCACTCTTCTTTTCTTTTTAGATCTATTCCTAGTGCCCTTGTTCATATTAACCTCACCTCCTTCAGCTTCATCCTTGGTTTTAGAGTCATAACCCTTCTCCTACAAGCTCCCTTCCATTTCATAATCTGCATCCTTAATGTGGCCTCTATTTCTCACAATTCTTTTAGACTTTAAAACATTCATAATAAGCACCATGAGACCCTCATGGCAGACATGTTCGCCATTTGGGTCTTTTTGTAAAAAATTTTATAATGTTAATTGACAATGAAAACAACTTATTTTACCAATAGATTGTGAAAATCTGATAATGTTAATTGACTTTCTTTGTAGATGAGATCTTAACTAAAACACACCCCATCCTCAATTCAGATCATAATCACCTCTTGTGCAATAACAATGAAGAAATAGTTGGTTTGCTTGATCCGAAATCAGTCTTGAAATGGAATACAATTTTGATTCTTTCAATATTAGTAGTATTTTTTCATATAATCAAAATATGGATCTTGAGCTAGTTAAGCTTCTTTGATCAGAAGTCAAAAACAAAAAAAAATGATAATCTCTTCTAAAAAAAACAAACAAAAAATGCACAAGTACCTCACCTCTATTTCATTTGTCTGGTTTAATGAGCCAGATAATTTGTATGCAAACTCTAAAAGCACTTCATACAAAAAAATAAACCAAGAAAAGTTCTGATTCAATCTCTTATTATTGTTGAGTGAGATTTGATGTGAGGTATACATTTATTTTCTTTACATTCTTGCAAGTTGCGCATGGAAGAATAAAAGACCACCCATTTAACTCTGTGATCTCCATGCGTAGCTTGCAAAATGAAAAAGGCCAAAGAAACATTCATAGCTTATGTCAAGGAGAGTCACTATAAACAGCCTTGTATAAGAATGTCAGGACTCAAATTTTGACATGTTTTTCTTTTACGGACTTATTATGTGATTGACCTTTTGACTAAGACTATGTGTGACTTGACTTGAGTCGGATACCTTATAGATTTTGTTTAGAATTTTATCATATGTGTTATTAGATGGTAATGTTAATTTTATAAGATTTATGATTATATATGCTTTATGTTATATGATGTACTGAAGATACATTCATGTTTGACGTGCAGGTCGACATAGTTTTGGCAAAAGATGTTATGTTCATATGAGTCATTTCTAGCATTTATACTTGTTTTGTATATTGTATGGATATGTGATCGATTTTCTATGTTATCAAGTTTATTTAGAGAAGATGATGATATATGATAATGATTGTGTTTCCAATCATTCTCGACTATTTGTCGATATGTATAGATTTTCCATCTAAGAAAATGGATATTGAATTATATATTTATGTGAATAAAATCAATGCTTGACTTTTCAATTTTCATATATTTTTCGCATCTTGAGGTTGTTTGCTTATGTGGCAATTGTTTTGGATTTCGGTCTTTACAAAGAAAGTCATTATAAATAGCCTTGAATAAATGAATGTGGCATTATATTTGCCTCAAAAAATTTTCCTTAGCAATATCTTTCCTTTTTTAGGTCAAAAACAAGATGCCTGACCTAACCCAACTTTTGAATGGATGAGAAAGGAATGGGGAATTTCCAAGAGATAAGAAATGCTCTGGAATTCACTGGAGATAAGAAATGCATGTGAACTTTCCGACAGAGGAGAGAAGCAAACAAAATTATGGGAATATAAAAAATGTGTGAACGAGACTGCTTGGTTGTATTTAAATCTGATATATCTTGAAGTTATCATCAAATATGGCAAAAATGTCAAGCTTGAAGTACATCCAAAATATCAAAGATAGGACAAATGTTTGAAGTTTCTGATGGTTTTTGGTTATTTCAATATGGATCTGAGGTTGGTTTTTGTAGTCTTTCTATCTTTTTTCTTGGGTTCATTCTTATTTTTGTTATCTTTTGATAATCTTGTAATAAAGATCTTTCTAATTAGCAAAATATTGGCCTTGACCCTTTTTTGTTAAGAGTAAAATTCAATTATCAAATGAAAAAAGGATTAAACAAGAGTTGTGTACAACAAGAGTCCCTGTCTTATATAAAAAATTAGATAAAGTAAAGGGAAAAATAAAGTGCAGAACAAACAAGTAGACAACTTGAATGATTTTGTAAAGAGTGAAACTTATCTAATATTGAAAATAAATGATAGATTTTCAAGATTCAGTGCTGAAGAGTCAGTTGACAACAAAATATTTAATAGACATGCACCTAACTTGTTGATGCTCCCTTGTACCCATTGTGCTATCATAAATCCAATTTCTTGTAATCATTGTTTGTTATGTGTGATAGAATAGGCTTTTGCGATCCTTCAATTTTCTGGCTAGATATTTAGAAAATATGGATGTGGCAGCAAATGATCTTGCATAGGCAACAAGAATAATGAATTGGACTACAAGATTATAGCCATAGTCTATGGCTGAAGAATGAGTTAAAATGAAATAGAATTGCAAAGCCAGATTATTATACAATATAGTAACACCGAAGTGATTTTCCAATGTGGTTGATAGATATTTTAGATATTTCTATGTGCTATTTCTTGTGTGTTATCCATGCAAGACCAATGAATGAAGCTATAAAAATATTGACATAGTCTATGCTCAAATAATACAAATATAGTAAAAACAAACTAAAATAGCAAAGCTAGACTTTTTTGAAGTTTGTGTGAAAGTTTGTCCTTTTCAATATAAGATTTTATTTTCAAACATAACATGTATAACTATTGGTGTTTGAATTCCTCCTTGTCACAATCTTGAAGCAGAAAGAAAATAATGTGTATCTCTAATCATGGGACTATTGTAAGGATAAGTTGGCTGTCACCTTTAAAGGTATATTAAAATTTAACTAACTTCATATATTAATTCAAATTTTATTTTACTTTAAAAATAATGTAAGGATAAGTTGGCTGTCACCTTGATATTGTCTTGCACTGATTCAAAGCTCATCCTTTGAAGTGAAATATTCACCCAGAAAGCGTGTGAAGGAGCTGAAGGAGGACAAGGTAATAAAGAAGGTGTACATGCTTATCTTTCACACGAAGCCTTAATAAGGAAGGAAATAAAACCCAGAGCATGTAGAACGAATTTGGTATCCTGTCACAGAAATTTGTTTATATCCTTTCTTTTAATTTCTACTTAGATCTTGTTTTGTTCGTTCTTTATATTTCATTTTGTTACACCAATGGTTATCTTTTAACCTGTAAACACCCAAGCATAATGAGCATTCAGAAACAGAGAAAGCTAGTGGCATGTACTCTCCTGATGACCCAGATTACAGCCAAGGGATTAATGCAAATGCAGAAATGAGTAGATAAAAATACTTAACACTGAAATGAATCAAATATATAGCAAAGATCATTAACACTAAGTAGATATCCATTTTTACTCCTTCAGAAAAGGTTTATCTAGGAACTAAATATTTTTATTTGAATGATCGCTAGTAAAGATAGACTGTTTGGGATTCAAAATTAATATGCATTGTACCCCCAACAATTGAACGGAAAGAAATGCCAAAGGTCACTTGTCCATCGAGAGGTTAAGTGTTTGGTGTTTGTTGAGCTCCATAGTAATCCGTCAGCTATTTTATTGAGCTAAATTAAAGTGAAAAGATAAAGTTTATATTTTAATTTAGGAGCATTTAGAGGCATTAGAGAAATCTTCCATCACTCAAAAAAAAAAAAAAGTCTAGCTTTTTGAATATCTATGAAGCTTATTACTTCTAGAAATGATTAAAAAAATAGTTTAGAACTTTACAATTTTTGAAAAGGAATAAATTTAATGGGGCTTCTATTTTTATTACTTTTTCATTGCTCATACAAATTTGATATTTTACTCAAGAGTATATAATTCAATTGTGCACATTATGAGCCAGTTTTGAACCAAGATCAAGTCTAGATGAGAAGATATTAAAGATTTAAGTTTTGAAAATATTAAAAAAAATCTTTAAAATTGAATTTTAGGGCATAGAGAATTATGAGTGCTATGATTTGGAAAATTGACTCAATCAAGTCTAACAGTATTTATGACTACAAAATTAGACTATTTTTTTAGGTTTTTGAATTATTCTTAGAGGCATCAAAGGGTATAATTTGAAATTAAACAAAATGTGGAAAGGTGATAGGTCATGAAAAATGAGGGAAGAAAGAAATAGAAATAATTTTTGGAAGCTACAAAGTGGCACAAGGTTCTAGAAGAAAGGGAAAAGAAGTTGTAATTTTGTTTTAGCTTGTTCATAAATTATTGTACTTCATTTTTGTGTCATGTATTTCTTATTAAATAATAATAAGTGATTATTTTCAATAGATTTATCTATGTTTTCATCTATTAGTTTTTGCACTAATCCTTATCATATGCTAGGGTTAATGGGCCTAAAAAAATTGGTGTGATATTGAGCTTCAATAGACCTGAGCTCATTTATTTAATTTGTTTGCAAAAGTTTCACAATTTCAATTAGTCAAGATCAAACTTGTATCATTTGAAGAATGAGTTATAGTTAGACATCCTCAAGATTAGAATAAGTAACATTAAGTAGCTCCTTATCTTTTCTATCAATCTCCATGACACTTTTATGTATTGTTCGTAGATCTATGAAGTAATTTAATGCAATCTAATTATTATTTCTCTACTATTAAATATAAAAATAAAATTCTTGAAAAAAGTATTAAGTGATCTACAATTTGTTTAGGTCAAATTTGACTCTTATGGTATTAACAATGTAATATTTGATTAAGATAAAGTAGATGTCTAAAATGAATTAAGACATGTGTTCCTTTGTAAAACACCCTAACAACATAGGTTGATGATTACAAGCTTATATTGATAGAAGATAATTAATTATGATAGATATGGAAGTAGGGTTGATAAGATTTGCATACAAATCTTTTATATATAATGATGTACGTAATTTGCATTTGGAGTCTATATGACTATTTTAGATATTCTTAAGATTTACTTATATATTCTTACAAAAAAATTATCAACCTTTAAAAATGATACCTTCTTGTATAAAAAGGGGAAATTGTGTTCTAATAATATATTAGTTTAACATGTTTTCAATATGTTTTTAAAGACTTTTTTACCTTCCCTTGTTTAAATGAAGACACTATCTCTTATATTTATGAGATTCACAATAGTCACAATTCTTTCAAGATATAGTAATTTTACCTAAATAGTGATGACATTTCTTATGTGGATCATTATTAGTTTTCATCTATATGAACATTTTTTCATTGTTTCTTTTTGTTTTTATTTTATAAGGAAAAAAAAGATATTAATATAAGAGATAGAGAAGATAATAAAAATAAAAGAGGTTAGGGTGAAAGGGTTTCAAGGAAATGTTGGAAACTTGAGAATAAGAAGCTAATACAAAGTTAAAATTTGAACTAAAAATAACTACTTCTACTAGATGGAACTCCAAATTTTAATATAGAACAAAAAATTAAAATCTCCACCCCAATCTATTTTGTACAAGGAATCTTAGTTCATTGTGTCTCCATAAATTTGTGTAATCGAAGAAAAGAGCTAATAGAACAAAAGAATAACATTTTCCACTACAACTTAGACATCGATTCTAAACTAGGTATTTCCTTGAATATTAACTTGATTTCTCAAGAAAAAAATCACAAAGAGAAATAATAAGGCTTAAGTAGGAAAATAAATTAGTGATCAAAGCTTCTATCCTCCAAAATGGTAACACTAGGAAGGGAAACTAGAAAAAATCAAGCAAAATTGTTGTTGTGAATCTATATCCTTGACTCATCTCAGAGGGACTTGGTCCTAAGAAATATTGGAAAAAGGATCTAATCCAATAAAGAACACATATATAACAATATATTAATGTAACACAAGTTAAGGTATTTTTTACAAAGATTGTCAAAGGTCTTACTGCCAAGAGAGAAGAACCATATCTTAGATGGAGAAGGATAAAAGAGAATAGATTCACCATTGGTGCGTAAAAAAAATTCAAAAAAATATATCTTCCCCTACCACTTCTAGTAGCTACGACATTAATATCCACATTGTCCTTAACCACACTTCATAATAACTCAACAAGCTAAGAGACAAATCCTCTTTTATACATCCCCATCACATAAGTACACACTTGATTTTTTTTTTTGCATAAATATACACAAATTCCACACAAGTTCCATAATAATCTAACCTTTATGTATGTTCCTTAATTTGGAAAGTCTCTAACTATCATCCGGGGAAGTGTAGCCAAACACAATTTGAAATTAGGTCAACACCAAAAACATGTATGGTTGAAAGGAATAAGATTATGTGGAACACAAAATTCCTCAAGTACTACTAAAGATAAACTCATGCACATTACATTCACTTTTTCATTCATCAAGTATATCAATTGAAGTGTAAATACTTGAGGTTGGCCAAACCTAGAGTAGAAACACAATTAGACTTTAAAACCATGTCTCTGAAGCCAGACATCTCATTCCATCTAAAATGAATGAAGATTAGGATATTACCAAATCATTCCTAAAATGACACTATAAAAAACCATCACAGAGAAAAAAAAAACATTCATTTCATGCAGAAAACATTTTCAACCACAGATATATTCAAATAATTACCAATTGCACTATGTTGTGTTCTAAAATGCAAAATCTTGAATCCAACATCTCTAAATTGTACCATACATCATACCAAAATCTCATCAATAGATTTGCAACATGATAAATATATGGGAAATAATTGTAATACTACACAAAAAGTACATATATTGAAATCAATACAATAATTTGTTGGCATTAGTGACAACATACCAAATAGTCATACTAATCTATCAAACCAACATATTCTTCTCAATACTACAACAATATCCCCCTTTTTTATTGATGGAAACACATGAATGATAGAAACAACAACAAAATTCTTCTCTTGTCAAAACTATCTTTCTAAGATAATTTCCCCACTTTGCCATCATTGGAAAATGCCAAAGATGCAAAAATAATTTAATTACTCATTTTACTATGTTATTCTAAGTTATACATATCATATTATAGTACTTAGCTCCCCTTAAGAGATACCTACGATAATTATTCTAGAACAAGAAATATGCATGCGAAGTTCACTAGACTAATGACATCCATTAGAATTTATCTTTGATAAGAAGAAATCGCCCCCATATTTTCTTGGAGATTATCAAAAGTATCCTTAAGAAGTGCCTTGGTAAAATGTCAAAGATTTTATCTTTTGTAGGTACATAGTCAAGACTTGCCTAATTCTCCAAAACCTTTTCCCTTAAAAAGTGCTACCAAATTGAAATGTGGTTAGTCCTATATAAAGTACAAAATGGGATTCCTGGGTGAATAATCCTATTTCTTATCATACAACTAGAAGGAAAATAACCCACAAGTCTTAATAGGACTTAAGAACTAAACAAGTGGAGTAATCATTCTCTATATTGATTAGAATGAATTAATTTAGAGGAATATTATTGGATGATTCTAGATGGAGGAAAAAATAGGAAAGAATGACAAGTTTCAAGATATACAATAAATGACAAAAATAGATAATCACTTGCAGTACCAAAAACAACAACCAGATAACACTATTAACCAATTATTTTAGTTCTATGCTTATTTACATGGAAGAAGTCACCCAGGGTGTCAAGTGTTGGTATGAAGTGGTACTGAGAGGGGGGTGAATTAGTACAACAGGTAAACCATAATTTCAAACTACTTATTGAATAATCTCAAACTTTACTTGCAAACATATATCAAATAACTACTTAACATAAATAAGATAAATGTGCCAATCAACCACATATGCAACATACATGATACAATAATATTGGTATCATGGAAACCCTTTTTAGAGGGTGAAACCATGGTAGGGATGATACCCACAAGCCTTCCACTGTGATAAAAAGGTTTTCCATCTTAGAAGCTATAAGTAATCTTTCTGGTGGTTTACAATAATAGAAGTAATTTATATAATATTAGGAGTAAAACTAAGATATGTTAGGATCTACCTAATTAGATGATTTAGAACTCCTTCTAATAGTCCACCCTAGTAAAAGATTTAAACAAAGGTATTTGTTAAGATCTAACCAGTCAAGGCATTAAGCTCATAGCAACTATTAGGAAATAACAAGCTGAATGATTTGTCTATAAAATTGTTTTCTTGATAGATCTTTTTTTCTCTATTCCCTTTGTTGGAAAGACCAGGGTTACCAATGCACCAAAAGATCAACTTGTTAATTCCTGATACAACCAATAGTCATATAGAACCACAGGAGGTGGTTAAGTCATGTCGTGAATCCTACGAGGGATGTTGACCCATTGCTAACAGTTCCCCTCCTAGTGTCACTTGTCGTGGCTGACAGGATTTGAATATATGACCAAGCTCTGATACCAATTGTTATAAAGGCCAAGGTTTCCATTGCCCCAAAAGATTGACCTGTTAATGCTTGATACAAAGAATAGTCTTATAGAACCACAAGAGATGGTTAAGCCATGTCACAAATCCTGCAAGGAATGTTGGCCCACTACCAACACCCTTTGTATCTTACCTTCTCTCTATTTCTACTTAGCTACATGATCACACTCTTTTTAATCATAAAAAATTTCACCATAATATGATTTCTCTCTTACTTGTCTTCAAAGAATAGATCATATACAAATACACTATCCTTTTTTCCACTTAATCTTCACCATCTATTCAAATTAAATACTTTCTATTCTCACATCTTGTTCAATTCATATATCCCTATGTCCTTTATATGTTTTCAATCACCACCTTGATTGAAATTAGGTTTTCTTGTGCAATTTCCAAAAACAATCGTAACATGGTTGACCTCAACAAGTTGCTTCTTAAATCTTATCATCATTCTCAATTTGATCTCATAATTTCCAACCCATCATCACTTTCTCATTTGATTAAGACACATCATCATTCCTTCTACTATGATTGTATTGATGATACCAATCACCAATATACAATATATCACCAATATACAATATATCATCAATATCTCAAGAACTATTCTACAATGATATTTTGACATGTACAACTCTAATTACATGTCATGGATTAGTCTTTACATCATATACTCAATTTTTATAAACATCAAAGAGTCTTCATCTATGATTGCTCCACTCAATTTGAATTGCATCATGATCACCATTAAGGTGTTCATCTTGTAGTCATTTCTTTTATTTATCGGTTATATCATTTAGATATTACCTACTTACTGATCACTTGTCTTATCTCACTTATTAGTCTTGCATTATGTTGATAACTATGTTATCATCAATGATAAAAAAATACATCACTTCATTTGATATCACCTCTTAGTCCACTGATCTTCTCATGTCATTCTTATGTCTATTCCAATAATCTCTATATCTCTATAGTCTTATCTGAAACTCTTTTACCTCTAGCTATAAGCTCCCCCTTACATGTAGTTTCTCCCCCTTCCAATTTACATCCTTCTAATACATCACTATCACATGTATTTTTCACCTTGTAGGATTTTCATAGGGTAGTAATCCCCCCATCAGCAATGACAAAGGTAACGTATGTCTATCATTTTATGTATAAAAACTCATAACCTAGCAAATATTTCCTTTAAATTATTCCAAGTTGAACCTATTGATTCCTCCAATTATTTATTCAAGTATGATGTAGTGAATATTTTTACATGTAACTATATGGCTAGCTCTTTCCCATTGATTCCAAAGTACTCATGTTAGGTAGAATGTGTTTACATTTTATTGCATCATTTGCATTGTAGGTGTAAGATAGGATTATAGCTCCGATAAGGTAGTCATCCTCTTTTCATGTTCTATTTGTATTTACTTACCTTTTGAGTGATAATTTCACCTTCCTATTATATTGTACTATTGAACTTGTGATTGGATCAAATTGGTCAATCAAGGTGTCAACTTGTTTCTGTGCTACATTCTTGCACTTTTCCAAGTCATCTCTAAATTATTATCATTTTGATACTTTAAGAATTATTTTTTCAAATTATTTTAATATTCTCTTCACCTCATCAACCTAATTTGACAAAGTTACTTTGTCTCTATCTATTGTCTCTATTGGTTGTTCAATTTTATTCTTCTCATAGTTGTTATGTCATTTTGAGTGTTTTTGTTTCTATTTCTAGAATTTATTTTACAATAGCTTTGATCAAAATCTCAAACTGATCAATCATTCTTGCATCTACATCACATTTAACATCTAGAAAAAATTCTCCTAAAATATCTTCAGTTGTCTCCATTACTTTGGCTTTGTTCTTCTTTGGTCTCATTATGTGCCTTGTTTCCTTTCTCTCTGGGTTCTCAGAATACTTAGTAGTTCCTTAGGCTTCAATTTTGTGGTATCTACATTCTTTAATTCTTTATCATCCACTTCTTGCTCTTCCTCATCTATGTTTACCTTAATACAATCTTTACTCCTATTCCTTTCACTAGTGTTGCTAAAACTTAATTTCCTTTTCATTGTCACTGATTCACTTACAATCTTAACACTTTCCTCCTTTTTTTTTGTTACTAGTTGAATATAGGTTGAACCTTGGGGGAATGATTAAACTCTCCATATGGAACTTTTTCTATAATTATTATTTTTACAAGAGTTTTTCATGCTTCTTTCTTGATGTGTCCTTGTGTTGGTGATCCAAATTTGACTTGCCCATTAACTTCTGATAGAATATAGGTTTGGTCTAGGAGTAGTTTGTCTATTTTTCCTTCACCACTTATATCATTTTCCTCTTTCTCATTTTCAATTTGTTTTTCTTATCCATTATTTTCTTTCATTCTTCCACAATCTCATCATGTACACTCTGAGTATCACCTACTAAGAGTCTTGGAACTCTATTTTTTATTTTGAAAATTATTATCTATGAGATTAAACCATTATCTCGATGTTTTCACGGTCTAGTTCTATAGATATCTCCATAGGTGATCTCTCCATGATCCCTCTATCCAATTTCAATTTTGTTCTCCATCTAGAATCAACTAGCTTGTAAAGTTCTTTAGGTAAAATGCCAGAGTTTACTTGGAGTCCTCTAGAATTTATGTAAGCTTCATATCACTACTTTTTCAATCTCCTTTTTGTCTTTCTCACTTCATAACTCATAATATCTTGATATATCCTCCAATCTACCATTCTCATTAATGTCTTTGACTATAAGCTCCAATTTCAGATCTCTATCCTTGCCAATTTCTTTGGATTCATCTTCTTTCTCTGCAAGTTCATCTTCTACTACAATGTCTTCATCAATTTCTCCTTGTCTTCTCTTTCTTTTCTTGGTTTATCTTGTCTTTGGTGGTCCATGTGGTTTTCCATTTCTCTAATAGGTCCTATATGTTGAGGGTGTTTCTTAAACTTCTTCTTCATCGATCAACTCAATAAGAATTGATTGTATCTTCAATAGTAATAGTTAGTGTACTTGGTTTTGCATTACCAAAACTTTCTTCTAACACTCTCATCATTCTTCTCTAATTCCTTTGAATTATAGGTTTCTTTAGTTTCATCTTAATATTTAAGAATGCTTCTTTGTAAGTTCCAAACCTCAGTGATGTAATTTTTATATACCAGCTAAATAGAATATATTTTGAATTATAAGTGTTCTACTTTAATTAAATTAAAATTACCTCTTTAGCTAATGTACAAAGCAATTAAATATATTTAATTTAATAAGATATCTCTCCTTTTAATTATTGAATTTAATTATTCAATGAATTAAAGCTATTCATTTATGAGGTCATATTCCATTTTATTAAATTAAATATTCTTGAAAAGGTATTAACTCCCTTTATCACTCAAAAGGAATTAGTTAACTCCTTTTATCAATTAACTCCTTTATCATTCAAAAGATAGTCAGTTAACTCCTTTTATCACTCAAACACAACCAATTAACTTCCTTTTCATGAGGAAGTTTCCTTTATGACTGGCTCTCTTCTTCAATCTTGATCGTCCATTTTGATTAATCTCAATCGTCGATCACCTCTTGGATTCTATAAAATAAGCACTACATTCCTCATTACGGAGGTAGAAAATTGGAATTTGCATCGAACTTATGCTAAAATATCCACTCATTTTCTCTTACATTCTTAGCTTAAATTTTTATATTGCAATCTCATATTAGCTTAAAATGCATTCATTTAGCATAATAAGTATCTTCATTTCTTAGCTTAATCATGCATTCTCATCTAGATTAATCTTGCATATCTCATATAGCTTAGAATCCTTCATTCGAGTCTACTTATCATTCTAAGAGCAAAGGCATAATCCTTCTAGTTAGAAGGCAGCATGTCACATTGTTGTATTTATTCAGATGAATAATCTCATATTCATTCTGGGATGACCTTTTACATAATGACCATGTTGAAGTGTATGTGAGGATCTAAGGCCCGCATTTCACACATTTTAGCAAAGAAAGAACTTGCTACTCCCCTTGTGGACTATATATACCCTCAAGGACTACCTTTAAAAGAAACTCAAGCTAACAAAGATTGGGTTGCACAAATCTTTCTGCTACCTTCACAGATCAGATCTCTTCATGCCTTGCTAAGACAATGAAGTCCACTCCTAGTAATTTTCCTTCTAAACTTCAAGAGCCTATTATGCAAACTCTAGAAATGGATTCAAATATAGATTAGATACTCCCTCATCCTCAAAATTGGTTTCATGTCAAGAGGACTACTTAAACAATGAAGAAAAAAGTGTTGATCAAGACCAAGATTTGTTCATCCTCTTTCAAATCTTCCAAGATCTTGTGCCTCCATCTCAAGAGCCACATAGTCCTCCATCTCCCATGTCATGCACCTCTACTAAGAAAGATCAAGATATTCCTTCCTCCATCACTAAGAAGACCATTAAAGACCAAGAGAAGGATACTTTTCCTATGCTACCTAAAATTCATTTTGAAGAGAAAAGTACTCCCTCACCCTCTTGTTCTACCTCACTACATTCACTTCAAAACTATGCTCAAGTTTTAAATACTCTTGTCAAATGTATTGTTCCTATAACAGTTACTCATAAATCTATTGATGGCTTTGTTCATGTTGCTCACTCTAAAGATGTTGATATCCCTACTCATGGTCCATTTGAACATCTTCTAAATCTATCCTTGGTCCCTATCCATCTAAGCTATAACCATTAAGCATTCCATCCATATTGGGACCTTATGTTCCTCCATCTCCTACTTCCACTATTAGCTCATTACATGTTCCTCCTACTCTACCTCAAGATCAACAAAGATACACATACTTGAATTCTTCACATTTACCTTTCCATTTAAACTATCATATTGGCCTCATTCATTCACAAGTCCCAAGTCCTTTGGAATCAATTTGGATGATCAAATCAAAAAAAAGTGCATGAATCCATCCTCAAAATTTTACTATGTCTCCTCTAATTGACATGTGAATGTCAAGAAGGAAAATATGCAAAAGAGACCGCAAAGGTCCACTATTCAAAGAGCTTAACCAAGGAAAGTGTGGGTTCTTAAATCTATTATTGAAGAAATGTGTTCCAAAGCATCTAATGAAAAATCAAAATCTATATGGATTCCTAAGTCTCTTTTGAAGGACTTGAATATTGAAAATAAATCAAAGTTGACATTCAAGCTTCCAAAAGCTTCCACTCCATTTTCTTCCCAACATCTTCCTAAAAATGTTTCCAAAACCTTCTACTCCACCTTCCTCCAAAATGGCTCTGCTACCTCATATATCTAAGCCTCAATCTATTTTGTTCATGATTTCCCCATTATTCCATCTCTCTTCGAGGTGTGTGTCAATGTTGATCTCTTGCCTAGTAGTTCATCCATCCTCGTGAAATCCTCTAAATCTTATGCCTACTTGCTATCCTTGCTTGTTTCAATCTTCCAAAATCAAAAACCTTATTCTCCTTCTACCTCTCATTTTCTTACCATTTCCCTCCCATTATCCTATCAACATCTTTGAGCATACCTTGCTATGGCCTTAGATTATCATAACTTATCTTTTCTTATAGGCATGCTATCTAACTTGAGAAAGATTGAGCTCTTTCTAAAATAAAGAAAGAAAATAAAATTAAAAAGTGCCTCAGTGAAAACTTGGAAACAGGCACCTTGGTAGCAAAAGTAAAGATAAATAAATCCATCCTATGGTGAAACCCACTTCTTGTGACACCTTGGATAAGTATAATGATGAAAGCCTGGTAAACAGACATCATGTGTAATTCTTCCATCCATGACATGCTATCATGATCTTACTTATCCTTTAGATTTCCTCATCTTGATTCATTCACTCAGAACCTCCATAACAAACTTGGTTATCATATTCAATTAACCCTTTGGTCTTGATCAATGAAAGAAAGAAGAAAAAATAGTTCTTAGAAAACTCTTGTCATGTCCATTCTCTTGGATTACTTACATTTTACATGATATCCTTCATTACACCATGAGATTATATTGGTATATCCTTTTTCCCTAGCTTGGGTAATCTTGTGAAGACTTTCCTTGAGGGTAACATTCACCACTTCATACTCCTTGCCTATCAATCTCTACTTATATTAGCTTGCTACTATATCTTGTCCTAAGCCTTGCTAGATCTTGGTGGCAGAATCAATGTAATCCTTCTTTAGAGCTAGTTATCTCTAAAAAATCTAAAAATTGCAAAAAATCATTACCCTGGTGAAAACCTAGCAATAGGCACCTTGGTAATACCAAAAAAAAAAAAAAATTCAAAAATACAAAAATACAAAAAACAAGAGAAAGTTTGAAAAGTACAAAAAAAATGAATACCAAAAAAGCGCCATTGGTGAGAACTTAGAAACAAGCATCATGGTAGAAAAAAAAATCTACCAAGAAGGTGAAAATCTGGTAAATAGGTGCCTCTTTTTCAACTGCTATATTTTGCAACAAATCTTCTGGCTCATGTACAATTGCTTTCCTAATTTAGTTTGTTTCTTTCACTCATGTATCTATGGATTAAATCTTGTCATAACTTGGGGACAACCCTTGCAGTGTCATGGGAATCTCTTGCATCAGTCACCAGTTGTTCTAATTGTGTCTATCTAATGTTGCTCATGTCACTTTTGAGATTCCTCTTATGGAAGAACATCTCTCATGCCAGTCACTAGTTGTTCTAACTATGTCTATCTACTATCACTCATGTCTCTTAGAGATTCCTCTTATGGAACATCTCTCGTGTTAGTCACCAGTTGTTCTAACTATTTCTATCTATTGTCACTAGTGTCACTTAGAGATTTCTCTTACGAAACATCTCTCGTGTCAGTCACTAGTTGTTCTAACTATGTCTGTCTACTATTGCTAGTGTCACTCAGAGATTCCTCTTACAGAACATCTCTCATATCAGTCACCAATTGTTCTAACTATGTCTATCTAATGTCACTTGTGTCAATAGAGATTCCTCTTATGGAACATCTCTCATGTTAGTCACTAGTTGTTCTAATTGTGTCTATCTGTTGTCGCTCATGTCACTTTTGAGATTCCTCTTATGAAAGAACATCTCTCGCATCAGTCACTAGTGGTCTTAACTGTGTCTATCTACTATCGTTCAATTTACTATCAAGGTTCTTCTTATTTGAAGATTCCTCTTTGACTTCAATCACCAGTTATTCTGATTGTGTCTACCTATTGTTGTCACCTTATTAAAGAGATTTGTTTCATACAAGTTTTGAACATTGACACTTGACATCAATCCTATAACACAGAAACTAAAACTCAAAAGGATGAATTTGTTTGGAAGTATTGAGATTTTCTTTGTTTGTTTTGCTTTCATTTTAATCATGTTTCCTCAAGCAACTCAATGATGTCATTTTTGACTAGAGAAGCAAGGACTGTGGCATGATCTTTTCTTTACTTTTATGTTTGTGGTTTAGTTCCAAATGATCTAAAGCATAAATATAAATGGGGTGTCCATTGTAAGAGCCTCTATCTTGTATTGGATGGTCATGTGTACCTCAACTCCTTTTAAATGGACTCTTCATTGAGGTTAGTTCTTTTCCTTGCTTGTTTGAGTGAATTCTCTATGGTACAATAGCTATTGATACTCATCCTACTAAGTGAATGTATGGGTCACTGCGAGTATACTAAGAGCACTTGTGTCTCAAGTTATGAATGCAAGGGTCATTGCAGAAAAAATGCTCACTGATTACTTAGTATAAGAAGGATCTCTCATGTGTTTGGTGTGTCTACACGCAAGAAACATTATGGTCATCCTACCATTTATGCTTTGATACTTATGTTAACTTGCTACATTAAAAGGGACAAATGTTTTGGTCATTCTAGTTTCTTGTGCCTTGAATCCTATGATTGCAATGTCAGTGGGGATTGTATGACATCTAAGGTTTTGTTGCATGCCCAATGATGATAATTTTTGAAGCTTGGTAACCAAACCTAGGGTTGCATCTAGCCTAGGGTTGCCTCTAGCATAAGTACATCCAATTTGATTGTAGATCTACTTACATCCTTTGTGATGAGAAATTGTTAGTTTCTTCAAAGTATCATGTTTCTTTATGACTGCGCAAATGATTGATTAATCACTCTCTTAGCTATTTTGGATGTTCTGAACTCATTTTTGGGATCGAATTCAAAATCTAACACACTTAAATAGCTTAAAATCACATGTTCAAAGTTTGGGACTAATGTGATCGAACACTTGTGTTCTATAATTTTTTTAATTCTTTGTGAATCTTGGAATCTTTTTAAATCACATTTTCTTCAAATTTTTCAAAAAAATGAAAAAGTCAACTCTGGTCAAATTTGGTCTTCTAGACCTCAAAATCACTTCAAATTGGCTTCAAAATTTCATCTGATCATTTTGATCTTTTCAATATTCTTCTAAATCTCATATTTCTTCAATATCTCTTAACATACTATGTTACATCACTTTTTTGGCATGTCATCTTTCAATTTTTCTCTTGAGGGGGCAGGATGATTACATCATTGAATTTGAATTTCAACTCAATCTTAATCTTATGTCCTCATTACTCAAGGCATCTTATTACTCAGGGCATCTCACTCCTTTCTATCTAGCATCTATGTCATCTTTTGGTCAACTAATCACATCTTATAACATTTTTGGTCAGAGTTCGATGGACAGGTATTAGGACAGTCTAAACCCTGATTCCTAAGGATCAAGCCTCCTTCTGGGGATGATTATATGACTCGTGATTGGATCTTACTATCTTTTATGGACCAATATTTAGGTGTTCCATATGGACTCTGGGGGATTAAGTTTCATTCTGGAGATCATTCCAAATTCTTGCAAAGGATTAAGCTTCAATCTGGAGATAATCCTAATTTTGCTGAGAATTAAGCCTCATTTTGGGGATAATTCTATGAAACATCTTTTAATGAACAAGTATCGAGACAGTCTAAACCTTGACTCCTGAGAGTTTAGTCTCATTCTGGGAACAATTCTATGAAATCTGACAATCTTTGTGCTATCAACTTCAATATCTAGGTATTCTATCTAGATCCCTTAAGGTTAAGCTTCATTCTGGAGATAACCTTTGACAACTTATTGGTCTTGGTATCTAGGTGTTCTATTTGGATCCCCTAAGGTTAAGCATTGTTCTGAAGATAATATTAAAAAGCTTATCAATTGGTCCCCATAATATCAATTTCATAATCAATCTCATTTCTTGATTTATGCTTCATATTTCTGATTTCTTTGAATCAAACATGTTGCTCGCACATTCATTCAAAGAGAGGCAAATGTAATACCCCAAAATTGGCACATTGCCATATTAAACAACTTTGGTTTATTCAACTATTCCTAAATCCTATTTTAATAGGCAATTCTTATTTTGATAATCACTACTTGACCTAGGTGTCAAATGTAGAAAACCCTAATTTGCATTAATGATACTATTTATTTAATTCTTAAGTATCGACTCAAATTAACTACATAAACCTATTGATTTAATTTAATTTAATTATAAGTGTTCTACTTTAATTAAACTAAAATGACCTCTTTAGCTAAAGTACAAAGGGATTAAATACATTTAATTTTAATAAGATATCTCCTCTTTTTAATTATTGAATTTAATCATTCAATTAATTAAAGTTATTCATTTATGAGGTCATATTCTATTCCATTAAATTAAATATTCTCAAAAAGGGATTAACTCCTTTTATTGCTCAAAAAAGAATCAGTTAACTCCTTTTATCACTCAAAAAGGACTCAGTTAACTCCTTTTATCAATCAAAAAGGACTCAGTTAACTCCTTTTATCACATAAAAAGCAGTCAGTTAACTCCTTTTATAACTCAAAACCAACCAATTAACTCCCTTTTCATGAGGAAGTTTCCTTTATGATTGGCTCTCTTCTTCAATCTTGATGATCCATTCTGATTAATCTCGACCATCGATCACCTCTTGGATTCTATAAAAGAAGCTCTCCATTGCTCATTATGGAGGTAGAAAATTGGAATTTGCATCGAACTTATACTGAAATATCCACTCATTTTCTCTTACATTCTTAGCTTAAATTTTTATATTGCAATCTCATATTAGCTTAAAATGCATTCATTTAGCATAATAAGTTTCTTCATTTCTTAGCTTAATCATGCATTCTCGTCTAGATTAAACTTGCATATCTCATATAGCTTAAAATCCTATGTTCTAAAGGTTTGGTTTTCTACTTCTCATTTTGAGAGCAAAGGCATAATCCTTCTAGTTAGAAGCCAAAAAGTCACACTATTGGATTTACTTAGATGAATAATCTCGTATTCATTCTGGGATGATCTTTCAGATAATGACCATGTTGAAGTGTATGTGAGGATCTAAGGCTCGCATTTCAGAAAAATAGTGTGTCACCTCATTTTGGGAAGAACCTACAAATTCTATGCCATATCCTATAAGATACTTCACTTAAAGTTACAAATTCTTTAAGGAAAAGGGAAAGAAAGATGATAGAAAAGAAAAAAAAAGCTAAATCTATGGTGACACACCTAATTTTTTTGAATTGTGGCATGACTTGCACACAAGTTAATCAATGGAAAAATCCTTAAGTACACAACTCAATCTTAGTATATATTTACATAAGTATATAATAAGAAGGCTAGGATTATCAATCTTTAGAAGGAAATATATCTCTCATAGCTATAAATCTGCATTTAGAACATCTTATGACCTACAATATATGTACATACATTTTGTGAAAAGGTGTTATAAATGAGATAAAATTACAAGGAAATGGATGAAAACTTCACATGTAATCTTATCAATCAACTATTATGTACACAATAAAAGAGGGCAAAAATATTGCTTATCTATCAACCATCAAGATACTCACTATCATGCATGTCCAATCTGAGTTACAAAATAACGTAGAAAGATGCCAAAAGACTTAACATAGGTCAAAAAGTACAAATCTGTATAATGAGGACCCCCACTAAATGAGTTACAAAATTCATTAAGTACCAAAGCCCACTCTAACCAATTGGGTCGGATGTAAAAAAGAACCCTATTTTAAAGCAATGACATGCCCCCAAAAAGAGCTACCAAGTGATGAAAAAGTCACTCCCGACCCTTTCCACCATAAAGACTCATCAAAAACTCCAATCTTCTCCTAAAATGACTAAAAAAACCCTATATTCTCAACAAATGTTAGACAACTTCTTTAACCTCCCCTACATACTTGGAAGCTCATAAATGCTAAATTTAATCCCCCATGACTTATTCATCTAATTCAAAATGAATTAAATCATATTATTGATACATTTAAAATTTAACTAATTTAATTGACATAAAGGTCATCAACTAAATAATATTAATTTCAAATCATAAAAAAGATGCAACAATAATAATGTACTATATATTTGTTAAATAAAATATAATACACTACTTCAGAAGTCAAGAGAGTTGGAGGACAACATAGTTCCCCAAAGCTAGGAAGTCAATTTTAGAAATGCCAAAGTTAGTCAATTTTAGAAAATAGGAGAAGACTTTGAGAAACTAGGTGAAAATGATCTTAGGAAAAATTATAGAGTTATGTGAGTGTTATCATTTGTTTTCTAATTTAGAAAGTTTCATACACAAGTGTGTTGTGTATGTTTTCCATTGCAGAAACCAAAAAATGCTATCTATTGCAAAATTTGTAAATGAGAAATGCATGGTATACTGGGTATTTCCAATTTGTCATTCGTACCAATCATTTAATAAGCCAAAGAACAGAAAGGGCACTCAATCCTTTTGTACCCACTACTAAATAGAGCTCGTACTTTGAATTGGTAAATTACTAAAGAGCATAAAAGTTTTGAATGCCCTACAAAGGGAATTGAACAATAATGTAGTTTAGTGTAAAACCTCTAAACAAAAACCAAAGCCTAAACATGTATTCACTTGCATCAAACTTGTCGTTCGACGGTTTTGGAAACTTGGAGATAGGAAGCAATATTCTATAAGGTTATAATAAATTCTTCTTTCTTGGCCACCATGAATGAGAATCTTGTCATGCCTATAACTTATAGCTAAACATTCTCGATGGAAAATTCATCATTGGCTCTTTTATAGGTATGCTCTATGTTTGCATTATTTCTTTACACTATCTTGACATCAACTTTTTCTAATGATGAACTCATCTCGTAGCTTGGATTTTTATGGTTGTTTTGTAAGCCTTTTTACCCCTTTGTTGGCGCTTCCTTAGATGATATTGTTAGTCTCAAAATGGTTTTGACATTTGAGTGCCATCACACTTAACCATTTTCTACATTGGAGCTGAGCACACTATGTATGCTGAGCCACAACATAAGCTGAGTCAGGAAATCCAATAGGTGCCAAGTGATCTTCAGGTGCCGAGTAGCCTTCAGGTGTTGAGTGAGGATCAGGTGCCAAGTGAAGATCAAGTGCCAAATGACTTTAGGTGCTGAGCATTATAAAAGTGTCGAGTGATATTTGAGTGCCAAGTCATAGATGATGCCAAGCAATACAGAAATGCAAAAGGAGCCGAGTAAGCCAGTTTATTACATGTGTTGAGCATCTGGGATCAGTAAGTGCCAAGCAACATAGAATGCACATATGAGTTTGTAACTTTACAAATTCAGATGTAAACCATTTTCATGGCTGACATATGACGAATCTTGAAGGATTAAAATGATAAGATCAAATCTTTTGTATTTCCTATGCAATCTATATGCAACCAATAAGAAAAATGGAGAAGGCATGCAACCAATATTAAAAGTGCAAGGAATGAGTGGGAAACAAAGATTCAATATGGATCGTAGATCCACATCTAACCCTAAGTCTTTATAAGGAAGATTAAAATTCATTGTATGTGTGAATGGATGAGGGTGTGTAAGGGAAACTATTTCAGAGTGAAGAGTATCAGATCTCAGAGGGTCAAGATCAGAGAAAGCAAATCAAGTGCCTGTATTCAGCAATCAAAGGATTGTAAGCTATTAGGTTTATTATACCTAATACTCTCTAGAAATTGTATTAGAAAGGAAATCCTATGGTGATAGGTTAGCTTAACAGCTATTTTGTAGATCCTTTAAATAGGTGATTAAATCCTTTAATAGGGTAACACTTCATGTAAAGTTTTTGTAAATCCTCTAACAAGGTCACATTTAAAAATGTGTTGTAGCCTTTAATAGGGCAGATCATTAGAAGTGATCAAACATTATTGCTGCAGTAATTTTGTGGGTATCATCCCCACCCCAGTTTTACCTTCTTATTCCTGGAGGGTTTCTGGGTTACGAAAATTTCTAGTGGTATGTGGTGATGCACATGTGTTTTTCATAATTACTTAATGTTGATATGCATGCATGTACATTACAATATTATCTTATTAAGGATTTGAGAAAAATAGTTTAAAAGCTAGTACTTCTGATTCACCCCCCCTCTCAGAAGCATTCTTTCCATTAAGATATTTCAACAGATATACAACTCATATACAAATTGTGGCAGATCCTTGTGATTACCTCTGCATAATACAACATTTTGGGAGGCTTTAGAGCCCTTCATATAAATCCTTTCTTGGCTCTTTTTTTGGTATGGATCAAAGGACACAGTTAACAAAAATGTACAGTTGACCAATTTTCAAGGATTTTTTTGAAAATTTCAGCATTTGATCTTCATGATCTGCATAGAAACAACAAATAATTTGAAAAAAAATCACTACATTTTCATAAATCTGAAAAATAAAAAATTTTAACTTTATTTTATCTTTGATACTTTTTGTTGTTGTTGGAGTTTAACCTGCCCATCAATTTCCAAAACTATACTTGATGTTGTCATCGAGAGATTCCTTTTCATCTATCGTTGCATTTATTTTCATACACAAAATCTTTTGGGCATGTTGCACCAACTATTGCAATGTTTTGGTAACCAGCCTCTATGGAGGTGAACACAAACCATTAATAAGGAGCAACGACACCAAGGACATGATCAATGCACCCACTGCACTACATTGAATACCAATTAGTAGAGAGAAAAGAATGTCCAAAAGATTATTGGATCCCTAGCATGAAGAATTTGGTCCATTCTATGAATAGATTGCATGAGAATTTGTAGGAAATTAGTGTTGAGGCCAATAAAATGTGCTAATAGTGAATTTCCATGAATTAACAAGATTAGTCTAATAAATTTCCTCCCTAGAAGAACTAATCTCAATATACATTTCATGCTTCCAGAGGCTAGAGAGATCAACAGGATGGGAAATTAGTGGAATAGAGGGCTTGACAAGACATAATTTTCTCAATCTAAGCTCTAAGGTTTTAGACCATGGATCATAATTGATCCAAGCATGTAGTTGGGAGCCATCTCAAACATATCAACACTCTTTGTGGAAATTAAGCTTTCTATATCAATACCTACATGGTTACCATTCACATCCATGTTCTCCTTCATCTAGGCCTCCTGAAGGATACCCACTTTGATGATAAATAACTTAAACTTTAAAATCCTACCAACACACTCTACCTACAAATATGTATACATTTGCACTTCCCCTAGTGTTCAATAGACTTCTAAAATGAAATATTTGACCAAATGCAATTTGATGACCAATTATATTCTTTGGATATTACTATTCAGACTCTATAGCTTTTAAGTTTCATTCACTATTGTAATGGTGGAGATCATTGTCTTTTGACTATAATAAATCTATGTTCATTAGAAATCCCTTAACATCCACATAGGAATGCAAGGAATACAACAAATAATTGGGCCATAATTTTTACTAAGAGTATCATTGATCTGTACAGACTCTAGAATCTCGTAACCACAAACTCTATCGTCATATAAACCAACATTTGAATTGGCTCTATCTCCAACCTCTGTTGAACCTTCACTAGTTAGTAGCATAATAGAATTATAATTATCACCAATGATTGGTGGTTCATGAACAAAATTTCTTTATAGCTCAAGTTGATTTAAATGTGTTATTTCCCTATCAAGCATAACTGCGTCAATAAGAAGATCCTAATCACTCAATGTTCAGAAATGTGTATTAAAGAACCATTTTTTCACTCTAGGGGAGGTTTGAAATAGTGGGCATTGATCCCATTAAAAAACTACCACAAGCAATAAAACAAGTATAAAAGCTACTTCTCACTGATGTTGTCCCATCTCTAATTTAAAAGCGATCAATAGATTGCCAAAAATGTTTGCTGAGAAGATTCTTTTTCCAAAAAACTCAAACTTGTTTTCTTCTTCAAAAATTGAAGCCTCACTCTTATGATAGTGTGATTCCAAACTATCTAGGGAGTTTCTATTAGCAACCTTAGAGGGGTGTAAATTATTATCATTATTACACTCCATTTTTGGAATATATGTTATAATCAAACTCTCCATTTAGAATGGTGCACATTGGTTGTGGTGCTCTATACATATGTCATATCAAATCATTATTAGGAACATTAGAATACATATCTCCTTTGATCTTCTTTTCCTTCGAATCACTCTGACTTCCTTATCCCCAAACATATGTATTCTAGTTCAATCTGGCAGCTTCATTCTTAGTTGATATATTATTTTGTTATGTCCTAGAGATATTGTTTTTGAAATGATACTTTGTATTGTTTTTTGTTATTTCCATGACTTTTAATAGTTATTTCTTTTCATTAGATTCCACTCCAACCTGATCATTGCATATCAAATTGTCATTTTCTTAGCTACTTGTAGCATTACATTAGTGACTATCTATCCATTTTGTTGATAAAATCCCTTCTCTCTTATGAAAATAAGCACAAAATCCTCTGACATGAGTGTATAGATCTTGTTGTTCATTTTTATAATTGTCATCAATTAACTCATATCTATAATCCTAAAGTTGAATATATTCTAAAGTAGTTCATAAGGTCTCTATATTATAACTGTAGTTCATAAGGTCTCTATATTATAACTGTCCTTTAAATTGTTGATCTAAATTATCACTTCACTTGATTTTGATTGTGATGTATCCCTAATCATTGCATTGTTTTGGTAAATACTTTTTGAAACCAATTGATGTATCATGATATTCGTTCAAGTCTCCTTGGATGGTCTTATTATTGTTGTCCTAGGATGATACATATGTCATGTTGGACTTACAATTCTTGTTGGTACAAAGTATTACTCTCATTTATAATCATGTTGCCAATTACTGTCAAAAAGATAAGTTGAGGAGAAGAGATCGAGTTAGTCAATGGACACTATCACTGTGTTACTATATTGCCTAAGCGATGAAGGAGGAGATGTTTGAGTTTACAATTATACTTGATCTTAGTACTTACCAAGTAATTATGTATCCACTGAGCAGAGACCTCCTAAGACAGATATAACCAAGAAAAAGTATCACCAAGTGACAACATTTATACCGAGAAAGAAGATTATATTTATTGAGTGGAATAGAGGTTACTTAAATATCTTAATTGGCACTCAAAACTATGTGTAACGATCATTCCAAGTGGAAAAAAAGATTCCCACAGATTGAGGAAAAGATTTGAAATATTTATTGGTAAGATTATATTGATTGTTGTAAGATTTCAAGGCATAAAACACCAATAAAAATTTAGAACGGAAAAGATTGGAGCAAGGACTATTTAAGATTATTGATATCAATTAGTGATACATTCTAGAGAGTTCCAAAACCCTATTTAGGTTAAAGATTAAAGAGCTGAAATTTAACTATAAAAGGACCTATAAGGAAACATTTTGAAGTTGTTGTTGAAGCAGGAAAGAGGTGTATTATTTTTGTAGAGAATTTTTATGGAAGAAGAGTAAAGTGTCAAGTATATCAGGGATCAAAGATTCAAGAAGAGTTGAGAGAAATTGAAGATCAATCATAGAAAGGTGATAAACTATTGTGCAAAAGAGAGATCTAATTGGCAAAAAAGGTTTCATTCTATATATCAATTTACTGCTAATTTATAATCATTGTAGAAGACTAAATCCTTTAACAAGGTAGATTTAGTTCAGTCTTTTGTAAAATATCTTAACCAAGTACATGCTTAGCATAGTGATGTAAAATCTTTGAATAAGGTAGATCTTAGTAGATTTTCTTATATACTCTTAACAAAGTGAGTAGCCAAAAATGACAAAAATATTGTACCCCTAACAAGGTGACCTCTTACTACAATACTTATGGAGTTGTGGGTACCATCCCCATTGTAGTTTTCCCTCTAACCAAGAGTTTTTGCATGATCAAATACTTGTTTTATGTGTTATGAGTTTATGTTTACGGTTTAATGGTTGATGTAAAATAGATTAGACAAATTTATTATCATTTACAAATATTATGGTTAATGTTATGTGATTACCAAGTTGTGAAAAGGATAAGGGCATCACTAAACTTGTTTAATATTAAATTTTTTAGAGGATATTGATTCACCCCCCAACCCCAAGCATCCTGCCCTTCCTAATATTCCAAAAATTGGTATCAGAGAACAGTTCCCTTATTGAGGGTTTTACCACTTAAAAGAAAAGATTTGAATCATGTAGATGTACAAGCTTGACAAAACCATTGAGAATCAAAAGTTGGAGTTAAGGATGGCCATGAATCAAATCAATGAGATGAAAGAAAAACTAAAGTAATCATTGAATAGAAGGAAGAAAGTCTCCCAAGAAATGAATGGAACTACATATCAGGAAGAGGTGATTGATGAACTACCTAATGGAAACATGTATGATGAGTCTAATGGTATCATAGTTGATCTGCTAGAGAAAAATAAGAGTCTTATTGAGTAGATGAGATCACTGAAAAGAGAATAAGAATTGCAATCTACTAGGATTTGTGAAGTGCTTAAAAAAAGAGGAAAGTTGAAGATGAGAAAATAATGATTGAAGAAGATAAGAAACAAATCACTACAAGACTGGGTGCCAAGGATTAAGAAATCACAGGGTTGACTCAAAACCATTATAACATGGTAAATCAACTACTCGATGAAAATCATGACATTGGAAAAAAGATGGAAGTGATTGTGGAAATGAGAACAAAGAATAAAAACTAAAATGTGAACTAGTGTTAGAGAAGAAAACCAATGAAAGATTAAAGAGAACAGAGGAAAACTTAAAAATATTGGATGAAAAAATTAGAGGACAAAAGCGACTAAGAGACACGTCTAGACTAGGATATACCAAGCATTCTACTACCAACTAAGGAGAATCATCTAAAAAATCTAAACAAAGGAATGTCTATACAAAACCTGAGCCAAAGAAGCCTACATGTTATCATGTAGGAGCGAAAATGGTAAGTCCAAAGGAAATGGTTAGGACTATGTTGAATGAGGCTAACTTACCAAATAAATATTGGAAAGAAGTTATTCATACATTTGTTTATATTTTGAAATGAGGTCAAATAAGAGTTAAAACTTTATTTACACCTTATGAATTTTGGTATGGCAAAACAACTTTCAAAAAAACACTTTAAGATATTTGGCTACAAGTATTTTATTAGAAAAGACAATGATAATCTAGAGGGGTTTAATTCAATATATGATGACAAAATATTTTTGGAATATTCAACTCATAGTAAAGAATTTAAATGTTTAAATAAAAGGCTGAATAAAATTGTTAAAGAAATCAATGCAATATTTGATGAGAATGTAATTTTGGGCAATGATTGTGAAAAGGGTGTCGAAAATGCATCCACTTTAAGATTTGGAAAGGTTTATGATGTTAATAAATCTGATGCTACTATATTAATAGTACTAGATTTTGATGATAAAGATATTTTCTCAAGTTCCAAGGTGGATACCACCTTAAAAAAATATTACAGAATAATTTCCAAAAGACATCTTGAATCGTTGGTTATAAGTGATAAAGATGCAAGGATCTCGACTCAAAGAAAAGTTAGGCATGAAGAGCAAGCTGAAATGGTTGAACATTATTGTCTAGTAATATAATTTGAACCCAAAAATATTTCTAAAGAATTGAATGATACTTGTTGGCTAAATAAAATGAAAGATGAAATAAATTAGATTTATAAAATTTAGACTAGAGAAATCCTAGACCGGCATGTTATCATTGTTACAGGGTTTGTCACTTAACCAAGAACTACAAGTATTAAGTTTCAACACCTATAGAGGAAGATAAAAATATAAATGGAAAGTCAATGTGCATGAAGTTTAGGAACAAATGAACAAAAAGTGGATTAGGAAGACATGATAGAATGAGACATCAATTGTAACTAATGGTGGCACCTCATCCAATGGATTAGGTGAAACCTCTAATTCAAACTAAACCTTGTAAGAAGGTATGGAACTATACTAATAATCATACATCTTACATTAATTCCTAATACACAATGGAAGGAAGTTCATATCTTCATAATGAATGATGCACAAGGACAAATCATGAAGTTTTGAAGTTAGAAAATTTGATAAGTCACACCAAATTAGTTAGTAACTAAAGGAATAATGTTAAATGAGTAAGTGAAGTTGTTGGTAGAGTTGATATGTTAACCAAGCTTGAGATGGCACTATAGAGATATCTGAGAAAGTGATGGAAATGAATATAAATGATTTCTCTATTGAAACCTAATATGAGGTACACAACATTTAATATGATCTAATGAGCATTAAAGCCTAACTTTTTGTATTAAATAAGGAAATAATTGTTCATTGGTTACTCTGCATTCTCAAGAGTGAAAGTATGAATATGTGCTAACTGTGTGAGCGATTTAATTCAGAATCTTGTGAGTGCAAATTTGTTTGAGAATATTAGTTTAAAGGTGAATTTGGAGTTAACTAAGTGTAGCGCAAACATTTATTTGCCATAACACTACTTTGCAACAATGGTGTCAAATTCTCCATAAAAAATGAACAAAAATTCCAAGGTGAACATGTAAAATTGGTTTGAAATGAAGATTATGAAGAGTCAAAATAAAAGTTGTATCTAAAAGTGGTTATGCAAATAGACAAGGTGGGTGCATTAGCATCTATTCCACCTAGGGTTTTATTGATAAATGATATCCATTTGTTTTATCATTGCAAAGTTGTTGAATTTGGGGATCATGAATTAGAAGATATATATGATAAATTATGTGTTGATGAGAAATTGAAAGAAGAACACAAACACCTAGAGATGAAAGGTCTCACCCATGCCCTTCATTTTCTGAAAGTGTTTTACATGAATTGGATTTGTATTGTGTTGAGAAGAGTCCACAACATGAAAATGTGCCTAAATGAACTAATTAAAATTACAAAGGATGTAATTCACATGGTCACAAGTTAGGCTATTACTAAGAATGTGAAATCTACTCAAAATGCTTCAAAGAACAAGATTAACAATAAAACTAAGGCTCATTGGGATGGACTTGGTTTAATGATTTCCCCAATAGAAGACTTGGAAACAAAACTTGGAGTAAATGTTGTTGGATACAATTTTTTTCAATCAAGTAGACCCAATAGTGTGTCATGTATAGTAGTTGACTGGGTTATAAAAATCTAAAAAAAGGTCATAAATATGACTTAGCCAGGCTACAACTGAGGCAAATTTTTGAGAACATGAGGATAATTAGGGTTGCAAGGTCAAATACATGAAAATTTGGTTCATTACTGGTATGTATTTTCTTTTAAATGAAAAACTATTTCCCCTCAATTGGTCAAGTGAATTAGAGAACAAACATGCCTTTCGTTTATCAAATCAATGAGTTTATTCAAAGTTTAGGCGATAATATTGAAAGTGTTAAGATTGAATACTTTGACAACTAATGAATCAAAGCTATATAATTCCACCCTTGTTAGTTGAGAAGTATCATGATGATATTTATTTTTCTATTGTATATAGAGTCCACACTTGTGCAAGATGTGAATCCAAGGGTTTCATGGTTCAAAGCCCTAGAATATGAGATAAATATTGACGACACTATCGAGGCAATAGAAGAATTACTTAATGAATCAGTGAGTAAGACAACCAAACCATTTGGAACATATGAACAAGCCAAAGAAAGGATCCAAATAGATATTGTCACACCCAAAGTGCATAAGAAAATGAAAAATATGATTGACACTTTGGAGAGTACACTTGTTGCAAAAGGAAAGAAACAACCTTTGATGATAATTGAAGGAAAAGGTGAAGATGTTGTTGGTGAAGAAGAGAGAGGTAAAGAAATTATAGCTATATAATATGAGAAGAATTAAGGCAAGAAGAGGTCATTGGCTACCCCCATAAGTCCTAAGAAAACTAGGTCAAGGACCCAAGTAGCTCAAGAGATTACACCATATTTAAAGAAGGAACGAAAACTAAATTTGCACAACGTCAAGTCAACAAAGGAGCCACAAAATAAGAAGGATATACCCATTGTTTCATTACATATTTTAGCTAAAAATATTCCAAAGGACACTAATGGAAAAAAAAAGGATAAAAATACCTAGCATCAAGCTCAAGATACTGACAATGCAAACATTGATCAAAATGAGGACAATGTTAATAATAGGAATACATAAATAGAAAGAGTCTTAATTGAGCTAAAAGTAGATGATTATTTTGGAATTAAAATAGGAAAGGTAAACTTCTGGGGGGGGGCAGTGGTGTTGAATCAACGATTTAAACTTGGACCCATAAAACTTTTGCCATACATCCATCTCATGCATTCAATAGTTAAATTGAAATAACATTTAAAGTACATACATCTAAATCATTTAAGCATTCACACACATAACACCAAATATGATTACCAAGAAACCCTCCAAGTGAGAAGGTAAAATTGGGGTGGAGATGACACCCACAAATCTTCACTACTACAGTAATAAAGTGTATCCAATGAAGGTTACAATGTTTTGATCATGAGTCATGATTTACCTTGTGAAAGGTTACCCTATTAAAGGCTTTCAAAGACTATTAGGTATCACCTTGTTAGAGGATTTCAACACCCTGTTAGAAGTGTGCCTTGCTAAAAGACTTTAACTCATAACTAAGTAAGCACCCTATTAAAGAATTTCAAATAGCCTGTTAGGACTACTCTATTAAGCAAATGTCTTGGGATTGATCCTCCAATTAACACTTGATTGCTTGATAATAGATCACCTCTAAACAATATCTTCTTGATCCTTCTTGATCAAATGCCTCTTTTTTGTACTCTATTCTCTTTCCTTTATTCTACTTAACTAATTCTACAATGCAATCTCACTTCATAACTCCTTAGTCACCATGAATGCTCTATTTGTGCATGCAAACTTCTCTATTTTCTCCTTCAATCACTCATACACTCATAAAAAGTTTTGGGTTTGTCCTCCTTAAGAAGACTATGGTGACTTAGGGTTAGGTATGAATCTATGACTGAAATTCCTCCATTTTGCCACTTAAACCTTCCCATTTTTTGATTGGTTGACTGTAATTGCATTGGGATTCCAACTTAAGATTTGTCCTTATTTTCAAAATATCGCAATTCACCTTAAGTTGGCTCAAAAATGGTTTACATAGTTGTTTGTGCCATTACAAACAAATATGTCAAAATTGTCTTGCTCGACACCTAAAGTTTCTAATGCTTGGCATACACTAATCTCTCTATTGTGACTCAACACTGTTATCACTTGGCGTCCACTATTCACTCGGCTCTTGAATCACTTGACATACACTATCTACTCAACGCTTGAGTGAATCGGCACATGTGTGGCTCAACACTCACTATTCATTTGGCATGGTCTATGTTTTTCTCAGCATATGTTACTTGTTCAACATGAACTAAGTAAATAACTTAAGCATGTTGACACTCACTTATCAAAACCAATCTAAGATCAACAATCTCCCCCTTTGGCATGAGTGTCAAAAACACTTGAGTATATAATAATATCCTTAACTTCATGAACATAACATAGCTATAACTCGTCATATATACAAAACTTCAAAATTTTGCAACAACTTGTATATCTCAAAATTTGATAACTCCCCCTAAGTTAATAGTGTAGACACCTAAATTTGATTACACCGCTTTAGTAATCCTATTTAGTTATCTCTAAAGGCATCATTAATTAAATCCTTATTTAATTAATCCTTTGCCATCCCTAGCTAATTAATTTAATTAATCATCTATAGTCCTAATTGATAAATCAAATAACCTATTATTTATCAATTAAATCCTATTCTTCTATCTAATTCCAAAAATCCCCATTTATTAAATAAATCTATTTGATAAATAAAATCCTCAAATCTAAAAACCCTTAATTTATCCCTAATCCTTCATTTAGCCTAATCCACCCCATCCACCCATACTAACCTAGCTTAGCCACTAACTCACCCACCCTCATTAATGCCATCCACTTGCACATCTCTAACATACCTAATCTAATCCTAAACCCAAGCCTAATCCACCGCCTAATGTTGTCACATTCCCTAAGCAAGTTTAAGACTTTCCTAAACCAAACCAAAGTCTCCCCTCAAAAATCCCAACCACCAAGTCATGAGTGCTCTTACAAATCATAAAAGACTCTTACAAGCCCACTCATGACTCTTACATCCATCTTCCACACTCTTCCCTCTTCCACACTCATTCCTCTTACATCTCTCTTACATACTCAACCCCACTCATCATGCCTTTAACCAACCCTTTACCCTACCCTCTCACACTCATCCTCCTTGTGACAAGTGTCACCTTCCCATTGGTGCTAAACAAGCACAATCCATGTGCTCTCCTTTGAGTGCATCCTAGCCCTCCTTAAGCCTTCATCTCTCCTTGCATCTTAGCCCTCCATCCCTCAAGCCCTTAGCCTATAAATCTCATCCCATCCCAAGCCATTCAACAACAATCTTTGAGCTAAAGTTATCATGCCCTTTTGAGAGCCAAAATCCATACCCATACCCTTATAATGCCAAATTGAGAGCTCAAAAAGCTATCAATTTGCTATTACCCATCTCCAACATTGAAGCAACTTTGAGCATCTTGAGCATACATCCCCAATCTATGTATAGACACATCTCAAAAACAAGAGAAAAAGCTCATTGAGGGAGCCTATCCATGGCTCACATTCTCATTTGAGTTTGTCTTCTCTTTGTCTCTCTTATATGTTATGTTAGTTTAATGTGTAAATGCTTTCATTGAATTAGTATTTCTAGCACATTAGATTAGTGTATACAAATAGGTCTATTCTATAACCAAAATTGTGTACTCCTACTGAGTAAATGTGTCTCAGCTACTACACTTTAACTTCATGTTGTTTTGTTGATGCTCTTTCATCTAATACTTTTTATCTCACCCATTCACTTATTTCATTCTCCCTCTTTGCTCTATTTCTCCCCAAAAATATGTCTGCCCTTCTATCTTATTCTCCCCCCTTTTGACACTTATGTCAATGGGCTATACACTTATTTTGTGTTTCTCCAAAAAGGATTTATGGACCTCCAATATCATCTTAAGAGTTGTATCATAGTTCTCATATGCTACTTATGACTTTATTTGGATAGCTAGCTCGACAAAAAGGTTGACTAGACCATCTAAGGTAGAAAGATTGGGGTCTTTCTTCATTAGGGTTTTAGCATAGCCTAGATCCTTATACAAAATTTCCATATGGGGGTGAGAGTTTCTTGGATGTTAATCAATTTGGCCCTTATGTTGGTCTCATATGTTGACAATGTAGCTAACTAATTCTAGGTTTGAAGTAATGTATTGAAGTGCTTCCCACTTTGAGTTGGGTTCAAAGGTAGCTTAGTACCTGATATATTGATGTGTCTCTCTAGGCTAAAAATGTGACTTCTGGTCTCTTTGGTGAAGAGTGAAGAATTTCACAATTTAGTGTACAATGAGAATATGTTCTCGAGTACCTTCATCACATCCTCAACCTTGGTTTCCAATGCAACTTGTGTTAGTGCTATATCACCAGATATTTTCTCATTGACTTTGTTTTGAAACTTCTTTTTTGACCATTCTAATAATTTGGCATTAGTATCAAGGTCTGTATCACTGATCTTCTCCACTATATCTATTAGTTGTTCCATTAGTGGCTTGGTCTCATCTAGAGTTGGCATACTAAATGCAACTAAAAAGATGTCTTTAATATCTTGTAGTGTCTTCTTCTACCTATGCTCCCTTCTAAGCATTTGCTAATGTTTTTTCCTTGCTAGGGCCTGCTGCAATATGCCCATTTCTTCTGTAGTCATAGTATCAAAATCATACTTGGGAAAAATGATTTCTTCATCAAGGCTCACATCTCCATATAAAATTACTTCTTTAGCCTTTGATGAACTTAGGCTCGACACTAAGATCTGCAATAGAGTAGCATCTACGCCCAACTTATGAAGAGTATGACTTGATGGAGTGCCAGATACAGGTAAGTTTACTAGGGCTTGGATGAAAATTTTCTCCTTTAGTTGTGGTGTCAGCTCACTCTCTTTAGGCTTGCCTTGTTTTGCCACAATGACTTGACTTGCACCTTACCCTTGTGCTATAGGTGCATATAAGACTATCTGACCTATTTCTTGCTATCCTACAGTGGTAGGTTGTACTTCTACTATTTCCTTCTTAACAATATCAATCTTGGCAATTGTATCAACCTTGTCTAATATGGCCTTTTGTATCTTGACCAAAGGTTGTACATTAGTGACTAGAGGGATGATTGAAGGTGGTTCTTGTGGATTCACCTTTTCCTTTGTATTATCAGTCACTAACTTTTGTAGCTCATCTACACTGATCAAAATAGGATTACCACAAAGTTTGGCCTATAGTGTAGACTGATCTAATACTTTCTTCAAATGATCTTCAATAAGGGGATTGATTTCCTAAGCTAATAGACTAGAAAATCCTTGATAGTTACTATTTTAGTAGTCTCACTTGTGACATGTGGAGAAATGACACTTGGCAATTGTGTGTCTTGCACACTTTATTCTTTTGGCTGCTCTAGCTCAGTTGTTGCCTTGTCATCTACTTCCATTTTTGTTCCTCCTCCAACAGTGTTATCATTTTCATCATCTTCTTCATCATTCTTCACTTCAATGGGTTCTTCCTCAGCTTCCTTTTTTGTAGTCAACCCATAAGTGAGCTTCCATATCTGTGTTGACTTCTTGACTACATCCTCAATGTTGTTTTGCAGGATGTTAAAGGCTTTGTATTTAGGTGTGAACCTAACTACATATTTCTTTATAGCCAAATCAATTTGTGCCTTAGTCAATTTAGGCATCACTTGGGCTAGAGAGGTTTCTCTAATTGGTTTCTCTAAGTCTAAACAATAGTGCCATTTCTGCTCAACTCTATCATATAGACTCTTTGGCATAGAGTTGGCAATCTCTATTGGAGTTGTCTTGAATTTTTCCATCATGGCATATATGGCTTCTTCTACTTGGTTTTTCTTTACTTTTCCCAATTTATCAAAATCAACATGACTAAATCTTGACATATCTGCACTATTCTTGATATTTTCACATAAATTTTCTAAGTCTAAAAGAGGATTTTGACTCACCACCTTAAATTGGCTATTGTCATTTGACTTTGATTCCTCTTCATTAGAATCTATTTGTGCAACATATTTTCGTCTTGGTCTCTTTTGCTATTGACCTCCTTGTTTTATTTGTTTTGTCTTTTCCTTGGCCTTTTGGGTTGTTGCATGTGTACTAGCTCTAGTAGTAGGTGCACTAGGCTTGGGTTGACTCAGTTTAGTTGCCTTCTTATCCTTCATCTTCTTTGTCTCGATAGGAGTAGGTGCTTCCTCAGCTTCTTCTCCCTTGGCACCTTCATTTTCCTCCTCTTCTTGGTCTTCTCCCATACCTTGAGTTAATGCAAGAGGTGCTTGTTCTTGGGTTTCTTATTCCTCTTCATCCTCTTCTTCTTCTTCTTCTTCTCCCTCGGCACCCTCTCCAAACTTATCTTTTGGCTTCTTCATAGTCTATCCTTCTTCTTGATAACTAAAGTAGTCTTTAGTTCCATGGTGATTTTGGACTTTACCATCTCATAATCTCTGAATACCTTTGTAGTTTTATCTACCTCTTCTACCAGTAAAGCTATTATAGCTGCAAAGGCTTCATCCACATTGATTTCATAACCTAAGGGTCTCAACCATCTCACCCTTGGTGTAGCAGCTTTTACAAATGTATAATCAGCATCCGCAAGAAAAAAATGTCATCGTAGTGTTTCTTAACTAAGGATACTGGTATTCTCAATCTTTCCTTCATTGACTTCTTCAAATCTTCAAAGTAACTTGTCATTAAGGATTCAAAATTCTCTCCTAATTGCTCTATGTACTCAGTAATCTGCACTACAACTGATCTGTTGGTTTTCCATCCCATAGTGCAAAATGAAGGCAATGTGTTTTGCACATAAAAGAATATGCATACCAATATAGAACCAAAGTTACATTGTGCACTCTTTGTCTTTCTGATTGCTCCAAGGTTCTCCATCAATTGTTGCAATTGTAGCTCTGCTAGATAATATGTATGATCTTTCTTTACAATTTTTTATCCCACATCCATAGCTATACAAGGAACAATGTTTAATCTACTAGATTGATAGAACTTGTGTGATTTAACTCTTACAACAAAATCTATCAATGGATCAATGATTGTATCAATTTTCATTCCTCTCTTGTTCCATATAGCTCTAGTATTTTTCTCAATCACTTCCTTCAAATCACTTCATAGTGTCTTAGGTCGATCTAGAGTTGGATAACCAATAACCCTATGGATTATCCTTTTAGTAATTTTGATAAGTCCATTCTCCATCCATAACAACCCATCATGAATTTGGCTAAGCACTATCCTTATCCATTTAGTTTTAAACACATTCAAAAAATCTAGGGCTCATTTTAATCCCTTTCTCTCAATGATTTTGAACTCTTCCTTCAAAACACCATTATCACATAATCTATTATATGCTTCCCTAATCTCTATATCACCAATGCTACCAATTATATAATTATAACACTTTGTTACATCTTGTACCATTATCGCATTTGGTGGAATCATCGACAATGCACCAGAAGGGTCTTGCTCGTATGCAATATCAAGAATAAATTTGGAAATGGGTTGCTTGACCTCATTACTTACTAACTAAACATTCAAAACTTCCTTCCCTTCAACATTCTTTGAACTAGATGCCTTAATGTGAAATTAGGCTTTATGAAAATGAAAATTGTGTAGCTCAGCTCTTGATAAATACCTTATGAATTTTGATAAATTGGTGAGAGATTGCTACTAGAATCTTCTACAACTACTTTAGATATATTTCTAGATTTCTTTATGCACTGCTCACTCTTTATCAAATTTGAAATGATGAAAAATGAGCTAATATCAATCAAATACCCTTTGAAAACCTTGCAATAAATGTTGAGTGCTTGCATAGTTGTAAGCTCGACATCAACCAATTTCAGGTTCACTCGGCATCCACTGACATTTCAATCACTTGGTAAACATTACAAGCTCAGCATCAACTAGCCAGTTTGTTAGCTTGGAATCTTCTAGTATTTTATTCAACACACATGGGAAATATTTCATGCTTGGCAATACAATGAAAAACTTAAAGATTTATCTTGAATTTTTGATAACATCTTGCATCTTTATTCATGCTAATGTAATATTTTCAGTACTAACTTCTTTAAAACTAATGTATGATATAACCTTTAAATATCAGTCCAACATACCTCTTGATCACTTAATTTGATGAGGTGTGATCACTTGACCCATTGGGTGAAGTGATCCCTTCTCCATTTGATGTGTTGCAATCTTTTCTTCTTCCATGTCTTGTTCATTTCATTTATGACATTTTCAACATCTACCTTGCCTTTTCCTTTATCAAATTCACAACTTGGTGCTTTTGACCTTGTTGGGTAATACCTACTGATGTGACTAGTCTTCAAATAGCTAAAACATATGGTTTGACTCAACCACCTTTTGTAGTCACCTCTGAAGTGTGTCCTAATACAATTCTCAAGAACATGTCCATATTCTTGATAGCAATGATAGCTATATCTTGTATTATAATCCCAGTTATAAGAGTTGTCATTGTTCCTTACCTTTGCTTGCCTATTTGATGACCACATGGATTTGGATCTGCACTCAAAAGCTATGTGTTCATACTTCTAACAATTGTAGCAATATCTTTCAAATCTTTGTGTGTGCATGGTTGTGGTTCTGCATTCATCTGCCTAATGACCTTATTTATTGCACTTGTGATAGTGAGCCATGCTCTTATGATTGGCATTCTGATTTGTAGTCTTGCTCCTACACACATTAGTAGTATGTCCTTTTTTACCATAGTTTTGACAAGTAGATTTGGAATTCTTACCTTTGTTTCTCCTTGCTTCAACACTTTTGGATGATTTTCGTTCTTCAATACGTGTGTATCCTAGTCCTGATGTCTCATTATTAGATCTAGGGGATCTCATTAGTTTCTCAAAGTATTTGATGACTTCACTTGGTTTGTTAAATTTTTTAGAAAATTCTTTTTCCCCTTTTAGGTCACTCTACAATTGTTCATTCTACAACTTCAATGTTTTTATGTTAATGTCCTTGAAATTTAGCTCACAGTTGGCATTCATCATTTGACTTAGAGAATCCAATTGCATGTTGGAAATATTGGTTAGTTTGATGATTTATCTTCTAGTTTGTTGGCCAAAACTCTTTTGTCTTCTTCAATCATGGCTTTCTTGTTCTGCTTAGTCATCTCACATAGCAATATGGCATGTGATTCTTGCTCTAACTTGAGATTTTTTATTTCCTCAGTTAGATTTTATTCTTTTTTATTAGATCTACAATTGCTACATAAAATTCATTGGAGTCTCCATCTGCAAATAGCTTAGTAGTGTCCATCTCTTTGTATTGTGTGTCATTCTCCTCAATAGAAATTTCCTTCCTTCTCTTCAAGGATTTTTTTAAATCTTCTCTTGTTTGATTCAATTAATGTAGAATGAGATGTATTTCAATCACCTAATTCTTAATAGTCTTTCCCAATTTGTAGACTTCCATTTCCAAGATCTTTTCTCAGAGCTGCAAAGCTTCTCTTTTAGAGAACAAAGCTATGATACCAATTTTTAGAATTACAATAGGAAAGGTAAACTTTTGAGGGCAGGTGATGAATCAACAATTTAAACTTGGACCCATAAAACTTTCACCATGCATCCATCTCATGCATTCAATAATTAAACTTAAATAACATGTAAATTACATACATCTAAATCATGTAAACAGATAAGCATTCACACACATAACACTAGATATGATTACCCAGAAACCCTTCAAGTGAGAAGGTAAAATTGGGATGGGGATGACACCGACAAATCTTGGCTATTGTAGTAATAAAGTGTATCCAATGAAGGTTACACTATTTTGATCATGAGTCATGATCTAACTTGTGAAAGGTATGCCCTGTTAAAGGCTTACAAAGACTATTAGGTCTCACCTTGTTAGAGGATTTCAACACCCTGTTAGAAGTGTGCCTTGCTAAAGGACTTTAACTCACAACTAAGCACCCTATTATGGAATTTCATACAGCCTGTTAGGATTACTTTGTTAAGAGATTTTGATTGAAATCACCTATTAGAATCTCTCAAAATTGATCCTACGATTAGCACTTGATTGCTTGATAATAGATCACCTCTAAACAATGTCTTCTTGATCCAACTTGATCAGATGTCTCTTTGTTGTACTCTATTCTCTTTCCTCTATTATGCTCTAACTAGTTCTGCAATGCAATCTCACTTCATAACTCCTTAGTCACCATGAATGCTCTATTTGCACATGCAAACTTCTCTATTCACTCCTTCAATCACTCATGCACTCTCATAAAAATTTTATGGTTTTTCCTCCTTAAGAAGACTATGGTGACTTAGGGTTAGGTATGAATCTATAGCTGAGATTCATTCATTTTGCTGCTTAAACTTGTATGCTAAAAGAAGTGACCTGTAGGGAGCATGAATCAACAAGCAAATATTAGTTTTAAATCAAACATGTATCAAATACTCATCAAAATGAAAGAAACTTAACTAATGCTTGCTTGAGTTTTGCAACTCATAGCAACCAACAAACCAAATCCTTAAGCAACCTCAAACAAATCAACAAAGGCACCCATGAGAGGCCTTGTCAGTGTGTTAAGATTGGAGGTATGTTTGGTGTGCTCTCTCAAACACAACTAAAGTTTGAATCTCTTGAATGTAGAAGTGCAAATGTGAGTGATAATGAAACTATGAAACCTAAGCTATATGAAATGGAGAATACCTCAAACAATGGCTATGGAGAAAGCCATGTTCAAAGGCATTCAAGGTGATGATGTGAAATGCAACAAAAGAAACTACACTAATATGCAAGCTACACTAACATGCAAATGAAATGGGGATATAAATGCATATGCAAAATAGACCAATAATGCAACTACAATCTAAAAACTAGCTACCAAGAGTTAGTATGCAATCTAGAAATTACTATGAAAGCTCTAGCATAAAAACTCAAAACTCAAAATGACATGATAACAATGCAATTATGAGAGATGAAAATGTTTGAGACAAGGGCTCTATTTATAGATTTGAGGGAGACCCTGGGTGATGTGGCATCTATGTGGCATCCACATAGCGCCACAAGGAGACACATAAGCAAGCCATGCAAGTGGTCAACATTCAAAGTTTTCTCACACACATGTGAGCAAACTTGGAGGGAAGAGTGTGGGACAAATCTTGCAAGAGGGAGTTGTCTAACACATGTGTGAGTGCACACTTACACTTAAGAAGGGTTTAGCAAGATGATTAGGACATTTAAGTGGGATTAAAATGAGGAATAGGCTTAGAAGGATGAAAATGATGGGTGTAGGCTAGGTTTAAGGCTAGGCTTAAGATTAAATTAAATAGGATTTAATTTAATCATAGGTATAGAGGAATTAATGAGATGTTGGGGTTTAAATAAATAAGATTTATTTAAAAGGGGGATTATGGAGAATCATGTGTTAAATAAATTTAACACATTAAGGCTAGAAGTATTTAATTTAAATTTAAATAATTTAGGAAAATGAACCTACGTAATTAAATAAATTTAATTAAATAGGTGGAAGAATATGTCAAATATAATTAATTAATAATTAATTAATAATAATACCATGGGCAATATTAAATAAATTAATATAGTCTTTTGGGATGATTTTAAGAGTCTACATTTTGCCCCTCTTTGATGTGATGTCAGAATGACATCATATCAAAGAAAAAATATATATAGGTTGCCCCAGAGAAGGTAGGAGTCCTATGGCGACAATAGAGGAAGAGGGTACCCCCTCACGAAAATAGCAGAAAAAATAAATTTTGGGCAATTTTCACGAAAAAGGTCTTTGGAAGGAGGAAAAATACAAAGAAAAGAGAATAAATGAAGACATTAGATGACTTGTGGGAAAATAGAGGATGGACATAGCTCAAGGAAGACACGAGCTCAAATGGGGTCCTCGGGGGGCCTATATAAGCCTCCAAGGGGTTCAAAGAAGGTCATTTTCACACCTTGAGAGTAGAGCATCTAGAGAAAACATGGACCCTATTGATCATTTGCAGCTTGGTGAGCACATTTGGGAGTACTAGTGGTTAGCGGAGATGGGCCCACTAGTAAGTCATCTGATCCTCTTCATCATTTGGTAGGTTAGATTAGGCTAGGTGCATTTATTAGGCAATTAATGTGGTGAAATTTTGATCAGGGTGGAGATGAGAGTCTCCACCCTATCGTCTGTACAAATGACAAAGCAACAACCATAGTGTCTGCAGAGACGATAGGATTGATTCTTTCATCTACACAAATGCTAGAAAATAGAAAGGGGCTATGTAAAGATGACAGGGTTCAACCTGTCATCTATGCGGAACACAAAGGTGGGATAAGGGCAGCAGAGATGACGATCTATGGGCTGTCTCTACAGATGACAAAGGACATGTCATTTATGTTGATCAGTGTTTGCATTGATAAGTGTCTCCATGGATCAACGTCTATGCTACTCAACATCTCCACATATCAGCATCTGCACCGATTAGTAGCTCTACCAATTGGGACAAATTGGTAGAGGACAAGGGAAGATGCCCCATTCTGGGGATGACATGGGCAAAAAGGACTGATTCTCTACATGTCTATGCTATAGGAGGACAAAGTGGTATTCAGGTCAAGGGAGCACTACCCACCAACCATGGTGATATAGGAGAGACTGATGGATGTAGACTGGGGGCATGTTCGACTATGTAGACCAGAGCACATGCACGAGTGGCCTAACTTGAGGGCACACTCAGTGTAGCTATCAACGCTCATCGAGCGATAGCACACACCCATAGGGAGTTTCCACCTACCTATAGGAGAGGCTACAGTCACACTGTTGGATGTGTAGCATATCTTACAAGTTTTGATCTAGGGTACATATCTAGAGTACATACTAGAGGGATCAGATCCATTTCTAAGGGAGTACTTTGGCAGACCATAGCATAGGTTGCCCATCTAGTGATCATGGCTATCATGGAGAGGAGCCTTGGAGTAGAGACTACTAAGGCTAGTGGTATATCTAGCCTCACTAATATGGAGGATGCTACCAGACCATGTGGGGCATGGTTGGCCTATCAACTGGGCATGGGTGCTAAGCATCCTTCTATAGGATGACAGAGAGGTCTATTGTTGGGGTCAAACTATCCTAGCAGAACTATACCATGATTTGCACATGTGCATATCATACACAGTAGATTATTGAACCTAGACTAATGCAACTGATAGTTTGGTTATAAGAGCACATCAAAGTCACACGATCAATTACTAGGCAGGAGAGCAGATGTCCCTACAAGCCATTCACCTATAGATACTAGCCTCCCATCTAGTACACCTCCATGGAGCTTGTGGAATTTTGGCATTGGTGTTTGGATGAGATCATTATGTTTGATTGGACTCCATACGATGGGGTAGAGTGGTGGGGGATAGCCTTGGTGGTAGGAAGAGAGAATGACTCTAAGGATTAGATGTATGATCATTTTACACAAACGGATTGCTGGATCATCGGATGCTCTATTCACTTGGTGATGCATTATATGCCTTCAAAGATATGGTGACAGTTTAAGAGAGTGTAGAATGCTATTCCAGATAGCTTTTTGTACCTTGTGGTATCACAAGAGTACGACAGACTCTTGGGTCATGGGACTACACTGCAATTAGCACAGAGCTCATGGTTGCCCATGCATTGAGTGCCCTGGGTACACAAGTAGGATCATGAGAATGCAAGCATGACAACGGCATACACACAGTGGTAGGCAGCACACTAGCGGGTGACGCTTATAGTGCCTGGGGCACCTCCACCGACAGAATAGGCATAGGGGTAGGGGATGGAGTAGGGGATGGTGGGTAGGTAGTCATGATGCCACCACCAACATAGGGGCACAAGAGGGACCGTGAGGGCATAGAGCCCAAGTGAGGAGAGGTCTAGGGCCAATACCAGCATAGGTACTAGCAGAGGCACTAGTACAGGTGCTAGGATAGGGGCCACAAGTACAGGTACAGGTACCAGTAGGTGGACAGAGATAAGACCTCAAACTCTTGTGGCTTGACTTTCTTATGATACTGAAGCTGTAGGTGATTTTGATACACGCAGAGGTGATTTAGGGCATTGAGGCATCTCTCATCAAGGAGTTGCAGTTCTTGTAAGCGAGCAACTCTGTATTCTTCTTCAAACATCAGATTCTTGAGAGAGATTCTGAGGAAAGGGAGCTCAATTTCGATGGGTAAGATAGCCTCAAAACCATAAAAAAGGGAAAATGAAGTGGCTCCTATGGGGCTACAGATGGAGGTATAGTAGACCCATAGGGCGGGCGCAAGATGGAGGTGCCAATCACAGCCAGCTGCATCAACAATTTTCTTTAGGATTTTCAAAATGGTTTTATTAGTAGCTTCAGCTTGGTCATTGCCTTGGGGGTAGTATTTGGTGGAAAAATGCTGGGTAATTCTGAATTTCCTACACAATGTGGCAAATTCTTGATTTTTAAAAGGGGTTCCATTATCAGTCATAATATCTTGAGGTATACCAGAATGACAAATAATGTAGTTCAAGATGAACTTCAAAAAATTTTTTTTAGTGGTATAGGTTAATGGAATAGCCTTGGCCCACTTTGTGAAGTATTTAGTGGTGGCTATAAGAATTTGTCTCAGGGAAAAATTCACCTAGGAACAAAGAACTCAAACACAAGGACAACTATAGACCAAAAATGGATATGATTAATTAATCAGAGTATGTCTGAATACATTTCTCTATTCAGAATGTGATGTTCAGCACACTAGGAGTGCCTATATATAAAAACCTCTCAGGAAGCACCTAGAATTTCTCTAGAAACAACCAAAAGATAAGATAACTAAGGACCTTATCCAACATTCTAGATGAATGGATAAGAATGAAAAAGTGTCATATGTGTTTAGAAGATTCCTATGTTTTAGACAACATGTGCTTAAAAGAGGTGTAGACCCCTGTGATGTCATCAAGACAACTCACAAGAGTGCAGAAACTCCTAAGTGTCTCACAAATAAAATAATGCAAAATAATTAAATAATGCATTAACCTAAGTAAACTTAACTACGTGCAATAAGTAAATACTTATTTACACCAACACCCCCCCTTAAGTGCAACTTAGGGGAATGCCCTTAAGCTAATGAAAGTAGGATGAAGATGCAGAATGGATCCTGACTACTAGGCCATGTTAGGTACCCATGTACATAATGAAAATGCAATCTCTCATAAAGTGGGGAAAGAGGGAAAACCTCATGGGAAAAACCCTCCCCCAAAAAGAGAGATAAATATGGATGCATGGATGGATGGAATAATCAAAACCCCCCCATTATGACATAAAACCATGTATATACACGAAAGAATGGAGAAGGGCATAACCTCCTATGAGGAAAAAGTCCCTCCCAAAAAAGAGAAGACGGAGACAAGGTAGTCCCCCCCCTTTAAAAGTAGTGTGCCAATTAGTGAAGAATGCTCCTATGTAGAAGTTGATCCATGACCTCTATATGATGTTCCTCCCCTTTGGAAGAAACAAAGACAAGGGTACCTATGAGATATGTCCCCTATATGGAGAAGGAATCTCAATGATGAGCGATGTCTCTAAAGCCTATCCAAATGTCCCTATGTCGATACTGATGATGGCTTCCTCCAAAATTACTGAAGATAGGAGTAGATCGAACAAGGAGGTAGAACCTATCTCAGGAAACCAACAGTCTTCTCAACTGATGAAGAGACCTCCAGTAGATGTTGTAAAGAAGAATCCACAATCACACCAATCTGGAAGGATTGATCATGTAGAGAATGTGCAATAACTATAGAAGAATTTGCCTAAGCAACAAGAAGTGAGAAATCATCATAAAAGTCTCCCATGTCTACTGTGTGTGACTCTAAGCAAAGAACTAAAATGTTTGGAAAGACATTATCACCTGGAAGACCATGAGTACCCTATAGTGCTAAAGTACATGAATCTGTCAATGCAGCAAAGGATGAAGTATCCACCTCAAAAAGAAGATGAATGTCAACAAGAATATCTCCCACATCTTCAATGTGAGACTCCATGAACAACTGTGCAATGTCTGAGAGGAAGTCTTCACATGAAGGTAGAATAGGAAGACATAAAGTATCCTATTCCACTGATTCCAAAGAATCTGTGGCTAAAATAAGATTAGTAGGAGCAACATGAGCTGGAGGTGTGATCTCATCTGAAGAGGAGTCAACTGCAACTGGTGGAAGAAGATCTTCTGGGAATGGAGAAATAACTGGATCTCCATAATGCTCCCAAAGATACATCCAAAAAACATATTCATCAGATGACTTAATTTTGATCAGCTTTTTTAGAACTTTATATTCCATATGTAAATAGAGAGTACGCCAAATGATATCACGCTAATCAAAAGTAAACTCAAGATCTGGTGCATAGGGCAGTACATTGTGATGATGGAGATATATGATAGCAAGTTGACTCCATTCATGATAGTTATGTGGGGTTAATTCAATAAAATCTTCCTCTTCCATGATGGTCCAATCAAAGAAACCTCCAAAAAAATCAAAGAACCCCCCTTGAAAAAGATGCTATTGGCACTTGAAAGCCACTTGCCAATTTAGGGCCTATTTTTGAAAGTAGTATTTCTATCTATAAAACTTATAATGTGATTATAGATTTGAAAAGTAGACAAAAAAAATATGCACTTTCAAAAAAAACAAAACCTAATTTGGAGTCCAGATGAGCCCATACCAAGCATTTTAAGTGGCAAAATTTGAGATTTTGGAGTTGTAGAAAAATTTAGAAATAGAGATTTCAAACCACCTATACCAATGTGTACATCACGAAATCCTACCCCAAAACAAAAAAAAATTCTCGCAAAAAGGAGTCTGTATGAGGAAGATATTGTTGTTTAAAAATCGTTGCTGCTGTTATTTTTTCTGAATTGCCGTCGCGCCTCCAAAAAACAAATGGCTTTAGATTTTGCCTCAGATGTCCAATTTGGATGAAACAAAATCCAATCTGGGGGTTTTTGGACTTTCTAAATGTGATGCAAATATCATATTTGCACCAACAAGCTTTAATCTTCACTTGCAAAAAATCTCTGCTATGGCCCCATGGCCAAAAAAATTCTAGAAAATAATGCAGATCAGAAAAAAATAGCAGAGATGTAGATTAAAAAAATGTAGATCTAAAAATTAAATGTACAAATCTGAAATGATCATACCAATTTTGCAAATCGATCCTTCGGGTGCTGATTTGCAAAAAAAATTACCTCACAATTGACTTTGGCCTAGGGTAGGTAGCTCTGTAGCCGATTTTCACTGGTTCAACATTCTGGATGTAATGGCGAGGTTACATCTGGTGTTGGACACTCCCAATTTTTGCAGTACTCCAGATTTAGGCTGAGGTGTTGAAGCAAGCATGGTCTTGAAATGGCTATGTGATGAGAAAATCTCCAAGTTGCTCTGATACCATGTAAGAATTTGCCTAAGGGCAAAATTCACCCAAGAACTAAGAGCTCAAACACAAGCACAACTGTAGACCAAAAATGGATATGATCAATTAATCAGAGTATGTCCGAATACATTGCTCTATTTAGAATGTGATGTTCAACACACTAGGAGTGCCTCTGTATAAAGGCCTCTCGGGAAGCACCTAGAATGTCTCTAGAAACAACCAAAAGATAAGACAACTAAGCACCTTATCCAACATTCTAGATGAATGGATAAGAATGACAAAGTGTCATATGTGTGTAGAAGATTCATGTGTTGTAGACAACATGTGTTTAAAAGAGGTGTGAACCCCTATGATGTCATCAAGACAACTCACAAGAGTGCACAAACTCCTAAGTGTCTCACAAATAAAATAATGCATTAACCTAAGTAAACTTAAGTAAGTGTAATAAGTAAATACTTATTTACACCAATAGTGGCAATAATATACTTGTGGCCATTTGAGGAATTTGGGTATATTTGACCAACAAGATCGAATCCCCAGTGGGAAAAGGACCATGGAGTGATGGTGGGTTGGAGGTCTTTGGTGGGAGCGTGTATCAAATCACCATGCTGCTGATAAGGAAGACATCTCTTCACAAAATGATATGCATCTACTTTCATAGTGGGCCAATAATATCCTGTCCTAAGAATATTTTTTTCTAACATAAGGCCACTAGAGTGGGCACCACAAATCCCTTGGTGGACCTCTTCTAACGCCATTCTAGCTTTATCTGAATTGAGACATTGGAGGAAGGTCCCATCACAATGTTTTCAGAAAACTATGTCACCAAGGATGGTATATTGGGCAATGCGATAGATGAAGGTTTTGCTCTTATTTGAGGTGAGGTTTATGGGAATGGTTTTGTGATGTAGATAGGCAAAGATGTTAGCATACCATGGACACTCAGGACTAACAATCTCACACACCAACTCTGAATCAGTTTTCTCATAAGCAGGAGTGAAAAGATTCTCAACAAGAAACTCACATTTAGGACTATATTCTGGCATGTCAATCATGGAGGCAATAGTAGCCATGACATCTGCTACTTTTTTATTATCCCTTGGGATCTACTAAAAAATTAGTTATGTGAAATGTTGTTTAAGATCCTCAACTATCCTACGGTATGGTAACAACTTCTCATCCTTAGTGTGGTATTCATCTGTAACTTGTTTAATGACCAATTGTGAGTCTCCAAAGACAAGAAAGGTTTTGATATTCCATCTGATAGCTTGATGCAACCTTGTGACTAATCCTTCATACTTAGCTATATTTTTTGTGCAAGGGAATGATATCTTATAAGACTTAGGAATGAGATCTCCTTGCCGTGTCACAAACAAATTTTTTGCCCCTGATCCCTTTTGTGTGAATGATTCATCAAAAAATAGTTTCCATAGTGTAGTGGGGGTAACAATCATAATGGTGTCATCTATAAAATCTACTACTATGGGATGGTCTCCTAGAAGAGGAGCTTCAACAAGTTGATCTACAATTACTTGTCCCTTAATGCCCTTGCATTCTTTATAAACAATGTCTAACTCACTCAAAATCAAGACCCATTTTGTAGCTCGACCAGTGAGGAAGGCTTTTGATAGAAAATATTTGATGGGGTCTATCTCTGCAATGAGATATGTAGTATGATTAAGCATATAATGGCATAGCTTCTATGTGCAAAAGACTACTGTCAAACAAGCTCTCTCAATAGCAGTTTAGTTCAACTCATAACCAACTAATGTTTGATTGAGATAGTATATAGCTTGCTCATTCCCATTGTCATCTAGTTGTGCCAAAAGACCACCTAAAGCTACTGAAGTGGATGAAATATATAGGATCAATGGTCATCCTGCAATTGGAGGAGCTATAACTAGAGGATTAGTCAAGTATGCCTTAATTTGTTCAAATGCTTTCTAACATAGAAAATCCAACTAAAACTTAGTGTCCTTGTGAAGCAAATGTTGAAGTGGATGAACCTTATCTGCTAGCTAGGCCACAAATTGTCTAATGGATTGTAACTTTCCTTGAAGACTATGGATTTGTTTCAATGTGGTGGGTGGAGGCATGTCCATGATGGCTTTTACTTTAGTAGGATCTACCTCAATACCTCTTCTTGATATAATGTAGCCTAACAACTTGCCAAATTTGACCCCAAAAACACATTTCTTAGGATTTAGGCACACTTTATATTTCTCCAATCTCTCAACAATGGTGGTGAGTACATCAATGTGGGACTCACATGTCTTTAATTTTCCTAGGATGTCATCAACATGGTCCTCCATTATGACATGTAGAAGATCATGGAATATGGTAGTCATTGCATGTTGATAAGTGGCACTAGAATTTTTCAAGCCAAAAGGCATGACTTGATAATAAAAGGTTCCCCATGGGGTGGTAAATGCCATTTTATATTGATCTTCTTCTACAATTTTGATTTGATTATAACTGGAGAAACCATCCATCAAAGACAACATCTCATGTCTAGCAGTCAAATCCACTATGATGTCTATGTTAGGAAGTGGAAAATCATCCTTAAGATATGCAAGATTTAAATCTCAAAAATTTGAACAAACTCGGATGCCCCCAGATGCTTTCCCTACAAGAAAAATGTTGGAGACCCACTCAGGATAGTCAAAAGGGTGAATGAACTTTGTTTCTAACATTTTCTACAATTATGCTTTGACTAAAAGTGCTACCTTAGGATGCATCTTGCGCAACTTTTGCTTCACTAGTTTAATCTTGGGATCTACTATCAAGTGATGCACAACCAAATCTATGTCTAAACTAGGCATATCGCTATATGTCCATGAAAAATTGATCTTACCCTTTCTCAAGAATTTAGTCATTGCCTTTTTCTCTTCAGGACTTAGGGTGGCTACAATGTAGGTGATTTGTGGACTATCCTCTATACCCAAGATGACTAGAATTGTGTCCTCATTCAAAATAGATGACTTTTTGGGTGGTAAAGATCTAAATGGCAAGTCAACCTCTCCCTCTTTTGGCACCTTTAAGAGGTTTTCACCAAAAGATGCATCCTTTATTTTATCTTTTTCTTCATCCAAAAGTGCCCTAGAAGAGTTTTCACTAGAGGATGTTTCTTTTATTTTTCCATTTTTATTTTCCTTTTCACTTTTGTGACGAAGAGAGCTGACTTGGCTACCAAAGTAGGCTTCCTCATTGTATTATATCTCATGTTCATAATCTTGGAGATTCTTAAGGCCAAAGAATGCCATCACTACCTAATTAGACTTACAAATATTGAGAGTTGGTGGTGTGTCCTGAAGGTCCCAGTCTATCATGCCAATGTTGGTGAGAGGTAGGTCAGTGGATGAAAGGTCAATTATGGTAATGGCATGAACATAGTTGTCTAGATCATCCTTGATATATTGGAAGGTTATTTTGAAGAATTCCTCCTCGTTAGTATCAGAATTAGATTCATCACTAAGTGAACCACAGTGTTCAAATGTTGTCTTGTTAATATGCACAGTTTCTTTGTTGGCAGGAGGTAGCAATTGTGAAGGTTTTCCAAAGGAATGAGGGGAGAGTGGTAGTTATCCAACACACAAGGCATTTTCAAACTTATACTCTCCCATTCCTAAATTAGTAAAAGTAACCTTCTTCACTATAGTATTGACCTTGGTATCTTCCACCTTTTATTTTCCTTTGTGGGAATTGGAGTCATCATTGGCTAACTCTAGCATTGTTGTGGAAGGTGATTCTATTATGGTGAGAGGCTTAGGTATAACTTTGGCAAACTCACTGATTGGATAAAAATTTGCTGGTGTACCTTCCAATCTTTTACAAAAGGAAAAAGGTGTGGAATCTCTTGGAATTGTGACCTCTCTTCCTTGGTGGGGGAATTTAAAGCTTTGATGATAGGTAGATGGGATAGCCTTTAGTGTATGTATCCAAGGTCAACCAAGCAAGATGTTATAGGACAAATCCAAGTCTAGGGCATGGCATTCAATATTTATGATGGCTGGTCCAACCTTTAGTGGTAACATGATAACTCCTTTTGATTCTCTTTCCCTCTCATAGGCTTTAATTGTTATCCTTTTATTGACATCTAGGAGGTCTTCTGGAAGTCACAAGAAATGAATCATCTTCAATGTACATAGGTTCAAACTAGATCCATTATCTATAAGGACTCTTTTAATCTTATGTCACTATATAAGAACTTCAATGTGGAGCGACAAATTATGGTGGGGATCAAGACCTTGAAAATCTTTATCTGTGAAGACAACGTGTTGTTGGGTGGCAAGGTTTCCAATCACGGTGGTGAATTGGGAGGCATTAATGTTTTTAGGAACATGAGACTCTAAAAGAGCCTTCTCCAAGATTTCTTAATGGATGGGTGATGTGGTTAGGAGCTCAAGAATGGATATTTATGTAGGAGTCTTACCTAACTGGGATAACACATCATAGTGAGAAGTAGGCCTTTGTGAAGTGGATGGCACAATAGGCACATGTGGAACTGATGGATTAGTATGATTAGGAGTGGCAGCTTGCAAAGTAAGTCTTCCCTATCAAGTGGTTGCATCATAGTCGGCTACTTGTAGGACCAAGGTATTCACATGAGTGTTTTTCTCTTACATGCAACTGCACATGGCGTCAAATCCACATATATCATTGGTTTCTATTTTACCACACAAGGAGTCAAACCCTATTATGTGATTAATAGAATAGTCATAAGGTAATGCATTTGATGTAGAAGCTCAATTTGCATTGTTTGTATTGTTCTTTCCATTGTTGTGATCAGGAAATGGTTTTTGAAATATCTTTAGCTTAGCATGTTTATAGGATGGTCCTCCTTCTACCTCAATTTCTCCATCATCGACAAGATTTTGGATGAAGACTTTGAGTCTTATACACTTGTTTGTTTCATGTCCTTTGATGCGATGGTATTTACAATATTCATTTTCCCTATACCATTTTGATTTGGGTCGGTTCTCATAAAAGGGTCGTGTGTTAGGAAATACCATCAAATTATGATCCACTAGTTTTTGAAATATGGCTTCCAAAGGTTCATGAAAGTTAGTGAACTTTCTATTACAATTGTAGTTTTTGTTGTTGCGAGGGAAAAATTTTGTTTGATTACAATATTGCTAATTGTCATTGTTTGAATTATTGATTTGATTATGATAGTCATTGTTGTTTCCTCCTTAAAGGTTTTGCACATTTTTAACATCAATGACACCATCATGTGTGACACCTTTGTTCTTGGACCCAAATTTAGGTTTTCTATTGTTGTTTGTGTTAGTGTTTGAGGATGATGAGCTAAAAAAATTTATGGTACCTTTGTCTAAAAGCCCATTTTTAATTCTCTTGCCTCTCTTGACTAATGTAGTGAAATCTTTAGGACTAGCCATCTTCATGTGAAAAGACATCTCTAATATCAATTTTTTGATAAATATATCCACAAGGTGTGAATCCTCAATTTTGTAAGGCATACGATTAGCAAGATGCCTCCAACATTGTAGAAAGTTGACAAATGTTTCACCATTTCATTGTTTTGTGTTGCACAAATGACTTAATGAGGCATGGTGTTAAATGTTGTAGGAGTATTGTGCTACAAATTTTGTTGTTAAGTCATTGAAAGAAGTAACAGAACCCTTGGGTAAGTTCATGAGCCATTCTAGTGCGGGACCTCCAAGACTTCATATGAAGAGCCTCTTAAGAAAATCTTCATTATAGGCTACTTCTTGACACAACATCAAGAACTCCTTGAGATGTTTGATAGGACATGTTTCTCCCGTATATTTGTCAAATTTAGGAATCTCAAATTTTTTTGGGAATGGTACCATACTAATAGATCTATCAAAGGGAAAGAGACAAACTTCCTCAAAAGAAAAATCTTTCACCCCTTTTTTGTTCATTTTAAGGACCAAATTTCACAATTCTTGGAATTATTGGGCTAAATCTTGGTTTGGTTGCACTTGTGATTGTTGGGAGTTCATAAGTCCACCTTCTAAATTGTAGGGAGTTCCAAATGAAGTGTGAGGTGGTGGAAGAACTCCACTTTGGCCAATGTATTGATATGTAGTTGTTAGAATTGGCAGAGATGTCTTTACCATACTTGTTGGCATTTGCAAATAAGATGAGTACATTGGTTGTGTTGGAATTGACATTGGTTGAGTAGGCACTTGCCCAATGTTTAAGCATCCCATAGTTGGACCTGTCAAGGTGGATTGTGGAATACTAGCATGTGTGGTAGCATTGGGCATAGCACTAATGATTTGTTGAATATGTTCTGCACTCAATTGAAATGTTAGTTGTGTTGAAGTGTTAGACATAGGCAACACTAGTTGTTACCATGGTTTCTTTCCCTTTGTTGGATGTTGGAGCTACATTTGAAGTGGGCAATATGGGAGCACCGCCTTTTGTGATTTGTCTAAACAAGGTGCTCTCATCAAAGATAGTGGGAACATTAACACCATCTTTGACCAAATTTAGGAATATCTTAGTCTTGTTTGCCCTAATGGATTTCTCCATCATTTCCAAATTGTAAGGATCCACAAGGAATGTCCTAACATCATTAGGGATATCATTAGGGTTAATAGGGTCTTCATCTTGGTATACTTCTTCGTCATTACCTCCAAAAGTGGTGTTACAAAAGGGATCTTCTGGTTCTTGTGTGGATGTTAAGTTAGGCATGCCAAGATTTGAATTGGAGGGAAGTGTACCCCCTAATGAAGTTGTGTGTGGAGGAAAAGGATACTACATCTTGTATTGCCTCAATGATTCTAACAAACATGACATGGGATTAAATGTGTACCTTCTTGATCATGTGTGTACCATACAATAGTGACAAAATCAATGGGTGGAAGATTATGGGAGAAAGAGAAAATGAGGATGAGAGAAATTAGCCTTATGTGATAAAAAAGGGTAACTACCCAAGTCTGAACCAAAGACCTTGGTTTAGCAAACAATGTTTGATTGGAGGATAATAGTATCTTTCTCCTACCAAAGATAGTCACATGATCTTTAGGTAAGATAGGACACCAAATTGATTACTCACTATTTGCAGGTGGACTTGTGATCCCTAAATAAGTAAGTGTAATTGAGATAAATGTTTGCTTGTGGATAAAAAGTCTAGTGTCACAATTTTAAAAGATGTTTTATGCCAAGTTTGTAAGGTTCAAGCTCTCTTAGAAGAAAATTTGAAAATGAAAGACTAGAAATTTGGAAAATGGAGGTAGATATGAAAAATAGAGATATTATGGTCACTTATGTGGTTAACTCAATCCTCATTCATTGGAAACAAAAACCTTGGGTTTACTCCTAGGAAGAAAGAAAAATATAATCAAGTAGAGTTATGATTGAGCAACAAGATTTATATTGAGTAGGAATAGTATATTTATCAAGTGGAATAGAGGTTACTTAAATGTTTGAACTGGCACTCAAAAATATATGTAACGATCATACCGAGTGGGAAAATTATTCCCACAGATTGAGGCAAAGATTTGAAAAGATTTATTGTAAGAGTGCATTGATTAATGAATGATTTCAAGGTAGAAAAGGCCAATGAAAATGCATAAGCAAAAAGTATGGAATGCCGATTATTCTAGATCATTGATATATTCTAGAGAGTTCCAAAACCCTAATTAGGTTAAAGATAAATGAGAAAAAAATAAGTTCTATAAAAGGACCTATAAGGAAAAATTTTGAATTTTTTGTTCAAGCAAGAAATAGGGTTAGTGGTGTTGTAGAGAAGTTCTATGGAAGAAGATTAAAGTTTCAAGAATATCAGAGATTAAAGATTCATGCAGAGTTGAGATGAATTGAAGATTAGTCACAACAAGGTAATAAATAGTTGTGTAGAAGAGAGATCTAATTGAAAAAGTAAGCTGCATTCTAAATATCAATTTGCTGCTATTTTTAATCATTGTAGTAGATTAAATCCTTTCACAAGGTAGACATAAATGTCTTATGTAAAATCTCTTAACAAGGTACACACTTAGTATATTATTGTAAAATCCTCGAAGAAGGTAGATCTTAGTAGATATGATTGTATACTCTTAACAGAGTAAGTCACCATAAGTGACAAAAACATTATATCCCTAATAAGGTACCATCTTACTGCAATAGTGATGGAGTTGTTGGTACCATCCCCGTCATAGTTTTCCCTCTAACCAAGGTTTTTTGCATGATCAAATTCTTTTTTTATGTGTTATGAGTTTATGTTTACATTTGAATGGTTGATGCAATTTTGTTTAGACAAAATTATTTTCATTTACAAGTATTATGATTAATGTTATGTGATTACTGAGTTTTGAAAAGAAGATGGGCATCAAAAAAAATTTTAAGGTTAAATTTGTAGAGGATATTGATTCACACCCCCCCTCCTACTCAACATCCTACCTTTCCTAATATTTCAGCATAAAGAAAGGTAACATATGATTCTAACACTTAGCACATAAAGGTTTTGTCATAAATTTGCAATTATTTAAAAGAGGGAAGTAACATGTATACTATCTCACAACCACTAGTAGATGTCTTCACCAGTCATATCAAATGAGAAGCTAAGAATAAGGGAACAAATGAATAGTGACAATGTGTTAACTCACATTCAACATGACAAGTCACCATTGATGTGACACAAAAATGAGACACATTGCATCATTATGTGACTAAAATCTTGATGGAATGAGAGAAAGAAGAAAGGATAGAGATTCAATAGCTAGACCTATAGTAGGACTAGTAGAAATACCATTTTAGACCCTATTAATTAGGTGTCATAGGTTTTCCATGAACAACTCAGACATGCAATTCAAAATTTGAATGCATTGACTTTGGGTGGGATGCTTTTAGGGTTTTGGCATTCATAAGACTATGAACATATATAGTTTGGAAACTTCATTATTAAATGGATGGATTGATAGAAGTGAAGAAGAGAAGTTGTTTAGTATTGTACAGATGTAGAATTAAATAGAAAAGAAAAGCTACTATAGACTGGTAAACTATAGGCAGTGAAGAGTAGAGAAGTAAAAAGGTGATATAGAAGATATCAAAAGGGAATCCAACACTAAATAATAAATCAAAACATAAAATCAAGGTATACATTGGAGATCTATAAGGAAAGGTGTGATATGTATTTAGATCAATCTTTGACTATCTTCTTACCATTATAATCATATTGTAAGCTCTTGATCTAACATGCTTTAGTAGTGAGCATATTGAGAATCCTTTCATAAGGTATCTCTGAGAAGGAGAGTTTAAATCCTTTAAAAGGTAGCTTTGACAAGATTATGTAACCTTTTAACATGGTATTTGTGGCAAGCTTATGTTATCCTAATAAGTTTTCAACATTTATAACTGGATGTGTTCTCAAAAAGAATAGTTGTAGCCTCTAACTAGGTAACCTTTATCTATATTAAAAGGCTAGTGGGTCTATTACTCCCACCTTGGTTTTCATCCTCTGATTGAGGGTTTTCACCTATAAAATATTTGGGTCACTTGTGCTAGATAACTAGGGGGTGAATCAGTTATCTCAATCCCCTTAACACTTTTCAATCTTAAAACCTTCTAAGTATCTTGTTAATTAGATTTAGCTATTCTACCTGTAGACACCTAAATTGGAAATACATCATCTAAGTAATCCTATTTAGTCATCTCCTAAGACATTATTGATTAAGTATTTAATATTTAAATTAATTTAATGTCATCCCATAGTTAATTAATTCATTTAATTTACTATAGTCCAATTATCAATTAAATCCCTATTCTTCTATTAAATTAAATAAATGCACAATATCTATTTTATTTAATCCAAAATTCTCCTTTGATTAAAGAAATCTTTTTAATCAATTACTCAACCCTTAACTAACCCTTACCTCAATCCTAAATCTATAGTTCTAACTCAACCCAACCCATTCACCCATACTAACGCATTTAATTACCCAACCTACTTGCATCCCTCTAACTTGCTATTTGCTTCCTAATCTCCCCTCTAATCCAAGCCTAATCCTCACCCCAATCATGTACACAACTTTAATCATGGATTAAGAATTCCTAAGCCAAGCCAAAGTCAAACCTCCTATCCCATCTCTTACACCTCCCACCCAAATGCATTAAATTCTCTTATAGAGACTTAATGATCCCTCTTACACACTCCATTCCCCTAATAACTCCACTCTCCCCTCACTTTCCCTCCATTTTTCTCATCCTTTCTCATACTTGTGGATTTGAAAAAGTACAATCCATGTACTTACCTCTCCTTTCATCCTATCCCTCCCTCATCCTTCCTCTATATTTGAATCTTAACCCTCCATCTTCATCTCCCTTGGCCTATAAATGAAACCCTCTCCCTTCACAATCCATCATCCAATCTTTATGAAATGTTATAATGCTCTTGTGAAGAGAAAAATCATCCAATAAATCCCTACCATGCTCAAATTCACACCCATCTCACACATACATTTACCATCCATTGAAGACTTGAGGCACACTTGAGCACACATCTCCACCATCTTTGATGCATCTACTCATTCAAGAAAGCTTAGAGTGCTTCTTGGTGGTTTCCATTCCTCTTTTACATGCTTTTCTTAGTCTTACCTATATTTTGTTATTGTGTTAGTTTGTGAATGTTTCTTAATGTTCAATGTTCTTTGCACACTAATGTAATAGCATACATTTTGGCACACCTGGTGGGACCCTACAAATGGGTCATTCATTCATCCATTTTAATCTATTTTTTCTTGCAAACTAACAATCTAATGTTTGTGGTTGTTTGAGTGTGTTGCAAGTGGGTTTTTTTTGTTACTAAGGTTAGAAAAAACATTTGGAAAGAAGAATCACACTTTGTATATTTCAAATAGTGCTCAAAAACCTCTTAATAACTCAAATATGACAAAAACCTAGTGGTTTCTAGAAAATACTGTGCACTGTCATCTACATCCAACACAATGTCATCTATGTAGACATCTCAACATCTTCATATATTTTTCTCTATGGTTTAGCATATGCACCATTGAAAAACAAAACATGCAAACTTGCATTTAAAAATAAAAATAATCTATCATCTCTAAGTTCAGGCGTCTTTGTTCTATCATGTTAGCATTTTGGAGTCCATATTTCATCAGCTCCATGGTTGGTCATCTTTGGTTTATCATCTCTATTCTTTGATGTCTGCATCTCAACATCAAAAATATTTTGGTGCTTGTGTGCTTTGGCATCTCTGACTCTATCCTTTCATTTGCAATCTACAAGGATAAGTATTAGGTATAACCATTTTTTAAAAATCTTTTATCATATGTGTTTTGTCGTCTCTGTAGTTTGCCATTTCTGAATCTTCTCTGTCATCTGTGATCTACAAGGATAAGTATTAGGTATAACTATTTTATTTATCTTTTTTCATTTTCATTTTGTCATCTCTATAATTTTTTATCTATGACTCTACTTTGCCATCTACATAATTTGGTAGATTTACTGATCTTTTAAGTTTTGTTGATATACAACTCATTTATATACTTCATATGCAGAGACTACTGATCAAATTTTTATAAAGGAAGAAAAATTTGGAGGACTTTAGAAATAGGAAATGGAATGAACATGCATGATTTAATTACTTGTCCTTTAAATGAATGTTAAAAATAATTCCACAAATCTAAAAAAGCACTTGAATGCGCTTAAGGGTAAAATTACTAACTCAATCTTGAATGCCTGAAAGAAATGGACAAATCTTTTATTGGAATGAATGTTTCAACACAATCTTTAATTCCTTAAGGGGATTGACAAGATTTTCGTTGGAATAAATGCATTAGAATTAAACACAATCTTGAATGCTTAAAGATCAAAGAAAAATTCTATGAAATCACACTTCAATTTTGACTTAAAACAACTTCATCAAATCTCCAATTCTTAAAGATCAAAGAACATTACAAAGAGACACACTTCAATTTTTGGGGCTTAAAAGGGAATCACACAATCTTGAATTCTCTAAGGTAAATTTCTCTTATTCCTATCCTTTTCAAAATCTTTCTCGCATGATTTATTATGTTCACTCAATTTATTAAGTTGGCATACATTGTCAAGTTGGAAAGAACAATACATGCTTAGTCATGAGTGTCTTAAATCATAGATAGAAAATCTAAGAGCTTCATGGTTGAAATGAACCTGAGTGTGTTGTGTGTTTGAAGATGTGTTTTTCAAAACACATATTTTGAGCTATATTTTTTTAATTACAAATTAGAGCCATTAAATACGTGAAACATGTACCAAAGTTGTTACCAAAACTATCCACAACAACCTAGGAGTGCTTCTAGATAGTTCTATGCTCTGGAAAATGCACATCCCCTTAGGAGACAAGCTCAAACTGGTAAACCCCTATGACCAATATATAAATGAGAAAAAAGGTAAACTTTTTCTCAATCCACCAAGTTTGAGTGATGCATTTCTGATGGTAGTCTAAGGTAGGGAAACAAGTTCCTATGATTTCACCATGGATAGATTAGAATCTTAAGTGGTCACACATAGAACAACCATTTGGGAGGATGCCACAAATCTTTTACAAACCACTTACTAGCTACCCTATTTATCCTTAGTGTTTTACTCATTGGTGCATGAGAATATAAGGCTTCTCTGAAGTTACCTAACATTTGTGTTTTTCTTGGTAGAGGCATAAGGCTAGTTGGACTTCATCCCGAAGAGTCATTTTCCTTACATAAGGGGGCCTTCTATTTTTCATACCTTGAAGGATCATTGATGTGTAAGTTTTTCAATCAACTCTTGTATCAACTCACCTCTTAGATTGAGAGGGAAATAGTGCACTAGATCTAGAAAACATCATGAGGTATCTGCTTTGTAGGCCCAACAAGTAACACATTGAAACCAATTTGACCATAGGGATAAAGTGTTCTTGAACTATATTCTTTGTGAAATTACCTCATGAAAACATTTGTTAAAACATACACATTGGTTACTATCAAATCCTTTTGCTAAAGAGATCACTTGTTTGTCTCTCTCAAAGTTTCAATGTGCTTTAAGTGATTTTTTTCTCACAAAGTCCTATCTACTACAAGAAATTCTTATCTTTGTTTTCTAAAAGGTTGTTAGAAAGTCCATTTGTAACAAACCTAGGTCTAGTTTGTTCCATTTTTACCTTTTACTTCAAACCAAAGTTATTACTTCATCCTTTGAGGAGATAATTTTGGCCCACTTGGAATAAATTTCTATCCAAAAGTTCATATTTTCCTACCTAAATGAAGGACATACTTAGTGTAGGCACTTCCTCAAACCAAAAATTGAGATAAACCCATAGCAGATAAGTGGAAACCTCATTTTAGAACAACCAAATCACAAGTTCAAGAAGGTCAAACTCAAACAACTAATATTATATAGAGAAATCAAAGCTGAACACAAGAAACACACACCCAATCTAAGACTTTCTATACTTGACCAAATTAAGAAAGAAGGTGCTGAGGTAGCCCTACAATTAGAGTGGGATTCCAAAGTTCAAAACATGACCTTAAGACATGGAGTCAATCAAAGTCACATCAACTATAGTAGCTACACACACTTTGATTAGGTCCACCTTCTTCCAAAACACACTTTGCAATTATCATATCATAGCTTTGTCACCCTAGGGTTATCATATAGATCATTATCCTCCTTAGGCATTTTTGTAAACTCATCATCCTTAGATCATGCTTTAGAAATCCATCCCCATCCAAATCAAAATCATACACCAAAATCTTCCATCAGCCCCATCATCCTTGAGAATTTGGTATCGTTTTGTTAGAGTTGTATATCCTACATCCTACATCCATCATAATATCATGATTATACCTTTGATTAAGCATTTTCTAGGGTAGTCTATCTTTTTCACTTGTGTCCCTCATCACCTTTAATTAAAGGTTGGGCTCCACATTTGATCATCACTCATCTTCCAAATGGTCATTAGTCTATCCTAAAGTTGACATGATCACCATATCTTGAGCTTACACATAAGACAACATCTCTTTTACTTTGGCATCACATCACTAATCCTTTAGGTCCCTTAGATATCATATCCTTAGTAGTAGAATCCTCCATCATCCTCTTTTGCATCTATCATACACCTCCACATCCTAGAAAATCCTTGCATCATATATTGTCACATCTTTAGGAAGCTTAGAAGACATATCCTTGCATATTGCACTCACTATCATACCATCTTGCATATTTCCTTTAGAAGAATTATAATTTCATGCCACTTATTGTACATTATGGAAATAACAAAAGGAAGAAGAAAGACATGGACCCTAGTCTTAGTGGTGGTTGATCTAATATACAACTTGAACCAATGGCTTCCATAATCACACATGACCCACCTCCATAGAATCCAAAAGATTTGGGTTCCTCAATGTTGGACATAGATTCCTTTATGAATTAACTAGGGCATGCAACCCTTGTATATGCCATCATAGATAGAAATAGAGAAACCATCATGGAAAATTTTCAGAGAGGCAATGTTGGTGCCTTTGGCTTTGGGAGACCACCACCTTTGGACATAAAAAACCCCCCACATCCCTTGTTTTCCAAGTTTTACACCACATATTGTTCCCTATAATCCCAATGATCCCTTTTTCATACGTGGCAGAGGACATCAATTAGTGATAAAAAAAACCTTTGACCCAAATGTAACATCTATCCAACTCGATGCTCCCATCCCACAAAGAAACCAACCCATCATTACACAACCATTTTCCCACACAACACCTCATAATCCCACCATCACACAACCCATGTCTGCATCTACTTCCATCACTAATGCTGCAACTTCACAACCCACATCCATCCCACTCAACATTTGAGGACCTTCCACCTCTCAAGTCAATGCTTCCACTTTATACATCCCTACTAGTAGTGCATCCACCCCATTTCAACATAACATATAATCAACACCTCATAGGAATGCCACCAAAAAGTCCTAGAAACCAATCTCTCATCACCCCTAATCCATTTTCTTTCACTCAAACCACCACCACTTCATTTCCACTTGGCCCTTGAAATTTAGCACAATCACAGGGCCAAGCAGAAAACCTCCAAACTAGTAGTCCATTTATTCCAATCTTCCAAGAACAATAGCCACCACTGCTGCCAACCAATTTGCTACCACCCATCACCAACTATTCTTCCATGCCACCATTAGGGAACAACTAAATGATACCATAGCGACAAAAACCAGTGATAGGGGCAAATCCCTACACCAACTATTTAGCACCCCTCAACATCTAGTTACCTTCTTAAGAAGGAGCACATCCAACTTACATTGGGAAAAATGTGGCATCCCAAAATATTAGACCAATGTATCCACCACTACTATTATAGAATAAACCATTCTTACAACAATATGTCCAAGCACCACACATAATTATCCATCTAGAAAAAAATCCCACACCTACCCACCACAACAACAACAGTAGGAATATTAGCAACAATTCACCCAACAAGTGCAATAATATGTCCAACCACCACCACAATAATCCATAAATCTTTTCCAAGTAGTAGAGGAATCCATATTCCACCCATCATAGTACACCTATCAAAACATCCATATTTTCCTGCTTCATCTGACACATACCCTCCACTAAGGGCACCAGAATTGAGGGCACTAGTAATAATGACTGTCAACCAAGAGTGGAAGAAACGAAGAGCACTTTGAAAGCACTCAAAGATAGGATTGGATCCAAAACCTTCAAATTCAAAAATTTCTACCCATGCCCATTTAACAAAGCTATCACGATGACACCCTTCCCCAAGCAGTTTGAGATCCCCAAATTTGATAAATTTTAGGCAGAGGAAGATCTAGTCGCACATGTCAAAGAATTTTACATGTATTACCAAGAGGGGCCCTATAGTGATGTGTTCCTCATGCACCTCTTTCCCAAAATTTTCAGAGGCCCTGCTCTAGAATGGTTCTATCGGATACCCTATGGCACATTAAACACATTTGTTTATCTTTTAGAAGCCTTTGTGGCACAATATGCCCATCTTGTTGAAACTGAGTTGTTTATGGTTAATTTAGTCCACACTAAATAGAAAGGAGGTGAAAGCCTCATTGATTATCTACAGAGGTGGAAAACTCTCACAACAAGAATCTCTTGCAATATACCATAGTGCCACCTTGTCAAAATGTTCATTGACAATGTAAATTGCAAAATCTCCCTGTATGCGTGAAAAACTAACCTATTAGGAGCAAGTGTGAACAATAAAACATTAGTAGAATGTGCATAAAATTGTATCAAAATCAAGGAAACTACTAACTAATATTGTGTTTTAATACTAATACAACTGATAAGAAAGAGTCCCCACACAACCTCAAAGTAGCTCAACAAGGGTTCCTATAAGAGGCCTTGTTGGTGCACTTAAGTGTGAGGGATGTAGATGTGATCTCCCAAACACAACTATGAATTAATCCCTTCAATGATTAAAGTACGAAAAATGAGATGAATCTAAACTAGATGAGTGATGAATGTTTCAAGAGGAGGCTATGGAAGAAACCATTCTCAAAAAATCCTAAGGAGTGGAGCTGAATGCAAGAAATCAAACAAAACTATCAATGCAAGAATGAAATCTAGCAACTACCAAAGGTTAGTAATAATGTATGAAACACTAAAATCACTAGAAAGCTATAACTCTAAACTAGCATGATAACAATGCAAATGAGGGAGATATAAAATGCTTGACACAAGGCCTCTATTTATAGGTTTGAGAGAGGCTTTGGGGAGGTGGCATCTATGTGGCATCCACATAGGTGCCACAAGGGAGACACATGGGCTAAGGAGAAAAGTCATGCAAAGTTCAACATAAGCCTTTTGGATGAAAGTGATGGCTCAAGAAACCTTGGAGAAAGGAAATGGGGACAAATCTATAAGAGGTGTAAGAGATGTGAATAAAATAATAAAATGGAAGTTTTATTGGATCATGAGCTTCTCACACATGTGTGAGCAAACACTTAGGAGCTAAAAGGTGTTTAGAAAGGTGTTTAGGATAATTAAGTGGGATTAATTAATGGATAGGATTAGAAGGATGAGAGTGACGGTTGTAGACTAGGTTTTAAGATGGGATTAGGATTAAGTTAAATAGGATTTAACTTAATCACATGATTAAAGAATTTAATAAGGTGGAGGGAATTAAATAAATTGGAATTTATTTAAAAGGGGATTTATAGAGCATTATGCATTAAATAAATTTAACACATGAAAGGGGATGTATTTAAATTCAATTTAAATACTTTAGGGAAATGAACCTATTTAATTAAATAAATTTAATTAAATAAGTAAAAGAATATGAAAAATATAATTATTTGATTAATAATTAATTATAATGTAAAATGAGATACTAAACAAATTAATATAGTGTTTAGGACAATTTTAAGTGTATATTTTTCCCCTCTTTGATGTGATGTTAGGATGACATTATATCAAAGAAAAGAAAACATAGGTTTCCATAGAGAGGAGAGGAGTCCTACAAGTTGTGTCATAGCAATGACATGGGAGGACGGTGCCCCTTGAGGAAATGGGGTGAAAAAAGGAATATATTTTGCCCCATCTTGAAAATAGACACGGGAAGGAAAAGAGGAACAAAAAGGCTCAAAAAATGACCTTGTACGACTTGTTGGTAAGATTAGAATGAAGTAGGGTGAAGTGGATAATGATTAATCTAAATGGTGCTTAACTACATGAATGCATGGGATTTAGTTGTGTTCATATGGGAGAGAACGCCCTAGTTTGATATTGTAAGAAGAGTTATGCATCAAATTCTAGAAGCATAGATGACAAGATTCCTTTGCATAGACTAGACTCTCAACAAAATATTGAATTTAGGAAAATAGATGTAGTTTTCATAGTCATGATGGAAAAAATGACATATACGCACTGGAGAGGTCTAAGCACACCCAAATTCTTTTCAGGAATCTTGGTGGAAATTGTGTGAACCTATTGCCCCTAGTGAGAAATGCATAACCATAACTTGAAACTGACATGTATGTGCCAAAGACTCATGAAAATAGATCATATCACAAAATGACTCATGTAATTAGGTTAAGCTATCCAAATGATACTAGGATATTGAACATCAAGGCATATGTGGGAAGGCAATTGCTGACACAGAAAGATAAAATCATCAAAAAGACCTTATGACCAAGTAGTCATTCAATCCATAGTTTGTGCCATGAACTTTATTTTGATGGTGAATTTGTTAAGCCTATGTAGGAATAATGCATATTGTAAGGAAAAAATTGATTGTTCAATTGAATTGTATTGAAATGTTTGTGATTGTTCACTAGCAATTGTGTGAAAGGAACAAGGTTCTCAAATCATTTAGTCTTAGTGTGAATTTGTGTAAGTTTATTTGTAATCACTATTTTGATAAGCTCAATTTGATGGGTTGAAGCTCAGTGTCATGAGATTAAATGATGACTAGAAGAATTTGGACAAGATGTGATCAGATGATGGAGAACTTGATTGAATGAGATGAACACACCAAAATGTATGTATGAAAACCTAACTTTTTGGGAGCACACATGAGTTCAATAAAACATTAGTAGCATGTGCAACAAACCATATCAAAATCAAGGAAACTACTAACTAATATTGTGTTTTAATATTAATGCAACTGATAAGAAAGAGTTCCCACACAAACTCAAAGTAGCTCAACAAGGGTGCCCATAAGAGGCCTTGTTGGTGCACTTAAGTGTGAGGGATGTAGATGTGCTCTCCTAAATACAACTATGAATGAATCCCTTCAATGATTAAATTATGAGAATGAGATGAATCTAAACTAGATGAATGATGAATATTTCAAGAGGAGGCTATCGAAGAAGCCATTCTCAAAATATCCTAAGGAGTGGAGCTGAATGCAAGAAATCAAACTAAACTATTAATGCAAGAATGAAATCTAGCAACTAAAAAAAGTTAGTAACAATGCATGAAACACAAAAATCACTAGAAAGCTCTAACTCTAAACTAGCATGATAACAATGCAAATGAGACAGATGTAAAATGCTTGAGACAAGGGCTCTATTTATAGGTTTGAGAGAGGCCTTGGGGAGGTGGCATCTATGTGGCATTAACATAGATGCCACAAGGGAGACACATGGGCTAAGGAGACAAGTCATGCAAAGGTCAACATAAGCCTTTTAGATGAAAGTGATGGCTCAAGAAACCTTGGAGAAAGGAAATGGGGACAAATGTGTAAGAGGTGTGAATAAAATAATAGAATGGAAGCTTCATTGGATCATGAGCTTCTCACACATGTGTGAGAAAACACTTAGGAGGTAAAAGGTGTTTAGAAAGGTGTTTAGGATAATTAAGTGGGATTAATTAATGGGTAGGCTTAGAAGGATGATAGTGACGGATGTAAACTAGGTTTTAGGATGGGATTAGGATTAAGTTAAATAGGATTTAACTTAATCATAGGATTAAAAAATTTAACAAGGTGGAGGGAATTAAATAAATTAGAAAATATTTAATAGGAGATTTATGGATCATTATGCATAAAATAAATATAACACATTAGAGGGGATGTATTTAAATTAGATTTAAATACTTTAGGGAAATGAACCTATTTAATTAAATTAATTAATTAAATTAGTAGAAGTATATGAAAAATATAATTAATTAATTCATAATTAATTATAATGTTAAAGGAGATATTAAATAAATTAATATAGTTTTTAGGACAATTTTAAGCATCTACACTCCCATCACATGGTCATAAACTACCTACAAACATACAAAGACATCAAAAAATGGCATAGGCTTGAGTAAGGGCTCATTAACAATGGAATCACAAATCTCTATAATGAGAATAATCAAGAGCAAGGATAATCTAATGAAAAACCAAAGTATTGGAATAATAACAAGAACATAGTAACAGATGGTGCCACTAATACACATGTCCAAGTCATTGGCACCACACCTAACACATCAAACATCTCCTATCAATAGACATTCCAACAACAACCATCTTATTAGCAAAATGCATGCTATCAAAAAACATACCAATGACCTCTGTAACAATATTAGCATAACACACCAACACCCAATTATCAAGGACCAACAAATTAGACCAATTCTATCACCATCACACTTGGACAAAACCATAGGTCCAAAAAAAACCCCGAGTATGTTTTGATGTGGAGCCTAATTAGACTCAAAGGTTTATTCGATGTGATTTCCCCCTAGATTATTTTTATGGGGTTTTGGGGCTAACACCTCCAAGATGGGATAAAGGGTCAGTGCTCCAAGTGCACTTCCTATTGCAATATAGGGTGGGGTCAAGGGGAAATGCCCCTGCGATGATTTTTGGGGGTAGTGTGCTCAAAGAAAAAAATGATCTTATATTTTAAATAGCATCGGCTGCTATTTTTTCTATTGGGCAAATTATTCTAGCCCTAATTTTGCAAGCGACAAAAGCTTGTATAAAATGGATTAGGGTTAGGGATTTATAATGTATGATGATATTGTAGCTTCTTGCAGTGGTATTGAGCTATAAGGGATTGTGGATTGTAATCACTAGATAATAATAATATTAGACTTGTTGTTGGTGGACATAGCCTAGGGATTAAATGAACCACATTAAATCCTTGTGTCTTGTGTTCTCTTATGTACAATTTATTATTCTCTGATATTGGTTATATTTGTATGTAATTGTTATTTTTGTTTTTTGTTAATCCTAATAGAGTATACACTCCCTTGAGGGAATCACTTGATGTTATTTTTGAAATATTGGCCCAAGACAATCTCATCCGCTATCCATAAACACAACCACTAGATCCAAGACAACCTAAAGCACCATGTACAGAGAGAATGAGTTTTACAAATTTCATCTTGTAAAAGGGCATCTCACCCTCAAATGCATGTAGCTCAAATATTATGTGCAAGATTTCATTGATGTAAGTGTTAACAATTTTACACCCCCCTTCTAAAATGCCAACATTGACCAATCTTATAAAATTGGGGTGGCAGCCATGCCCACGTTCATTCAACCATCTATTTTGTTTCCATGCAAACTTAATAGGGATACGTAAAAACCTTAGTCTTTTCTTTTTATCCCTAAGTCGTCAACCTTTTTATTTGCATGTTATGACCTTGAAAATTCAAGTTACGATCTTGCAATCATCCTCTTTCTGCTCCATCACTCCAGTTTACCACTTAACTATCAAGAAGGCTATGAGCTCACAAAATAGTTATTTCAACAGTCAATGTAATCTATAGGATAAAAGACTAACATTCGGTTGCAGGTTGCAAAGGAGTAGACTATGGTTCATGCAATTGCATGAGGCTAAAGGCTTACCTAATCTTAAGTTGTGGGGTTGTGATCAAACCACAACAGTTCAAGTTAAATTTTCTTCACATCTTTGCATGTAGTCAAGCATAACCCATGTTCAAGGTGGAAAAACTATGAATCACCTATTATGTGCATGTTTTTAGAGTTGAAAGATGGAACCAGAGTTAAGTTCATGAGCATGCGATAAGTAGATACATATCATGGTGGACCAGGTACATTTTTCCTCTTCATCGCATTATCAAAAGGGTCAATTTCAAAGGATTTTTTCTACCGAATGAAAGTAGATCAAATGCATCAATTTAACTCCATTGATGAGCTTCACAAGTTTAAGTCATGACCATGTGAAAGTTAAACAAGCCACAATCAAACTCAGTTCAGTACATCATCATAGATGATCAAGTTTAACCCTTGGTTAGAGCTATGAAGTGGCAATCCTCTTTGTTCACACTATTACATGGAGTCAAAGGAAAACTATAGTTAAGGTTTCAAGGGTGTGAACACTTTGTTCACTTGTTTGCAAGGTTTGAAGGTGGGTTAACTATTCAAGTGGAAAAGTTGTGCTTGTAGTTAATAGGTGCCTTTGCATAATCACAAGGAGTTAAGAGTAAACCCTAGTCTAGGTTGTGGAGTAGTGATACATGTGGAACACATCATCATATAGTTAATAGTAAGGTTAAGACTTTAAGTTGTAATTTTGCAATGGAAACATAAGTAGTCAACTTCTTGGCATTCATAGGAACACATGCATTTTATGTCACACTCAGTTTGAAGTTGCAAAGGGGCAATAATGGAAAATGAATGGCATTACATCTTTGCAAGGAAATAAAATGTTAGATACATAACCACGGCAATGGTGCGAATGTTTATTTTCATGTAGGCACATGGTCACAATAGTTAGGGGGTCAAAATGGTTAAAGGTTGGGATGTAGTGATTGGGAAAATATGAAGGCATCATGATTTCACATGACCAAGTAGTTAAAGAGAAATATAAGTTATGAAACTATAATCACTGAGGCATTCAATGGTTAACATAAAGAAGGATATTTGGGCGAGGTGGAAAAATATTTCAAGGGCATTGGTCCACATGGCGAGTTTGACATTTGATCCTGTTGACTTGATGACTTGGCCTACTTGGCACAATTGTGAACTTGAAACAATAGTTTAGTGATGGCAATCAAATTCTTTGATTAGTTGCAAGCCACTCTTTGGTGTTCCTAATTTCTATTTAAATGCAATTTTCATCCTTCCACTATCTTTTAATCCATCTACCAGCACAAGTAGTAATGGTTGCTACTTCTATTTGCAAGAGCCAGATTTACACATAAAAGATTGATTTCCTGTATGGGGATGTGTATATGATCATAATCTCTTTTGATCAATAGTTTTTTCTCTCCTCTGTAACATGAACTCAATGATTGAGTTAGGATTTCAATGAAAACATTTGAGTTATTTTTGAACTCTATAAAAGGTATTTGTAAATATGTTTTAGAGGTTATTCTTCTCTTTCTGTCATGTTTACTTGCAATAGACTTATGCTCTACAATTTTATTCCATGCTTTCTATTAATAAACTAGTTCTCTTCTCTACCTATTCTTTCTATTCATGATTTGTGTATGTACTTCCCCTTGTTTTAAATGTTTCTTTCTAGTTCTAAAGGTTGTATGTTGTGTTTAAATTGTTGATGATTACTGAAATGTGACTTTGTCTTTCCTTTCAACATTTGATTGGTTACAGACCTACATGTGATTCTTTGGGAGTAGAATAGAGTTAGGATCTAAGTATCTAATCTTTTCATTAATGTGTTGTGCACATATGAATATAGTTGCAACCATTCAATCTAGGTGCATCACCCCCTTTAGATTAGATTAGGTAGTTTGATTTCATGCATCTCCTTCTCCCTTTTCCTCTCAAGAGTAGTTTGGTGCATCCTAATTGTAAGGAAGCCAAACTTCTCTAGTGATTCAACCTCAGAGTGAAATTCCCACACTTGGAGGTCATTTCTATGTTACACGAGGTTGCTTGAGGGTCATACCTCAAGAAAGGGTACAGACTTCCATGTCAATATTTTTTGGCATGCCCAGTGGGACTATCATCTACTCAAGTCTACTAGAAGCCAATCCAATCTAATGCATAAATAAATAGGTGTTATTCTGAGCGAAATCAGCCTTTGGAGGCACTCATTCAACACCATAGTGACTCTAGGCATCTACTGGTTCTGGTATGTTTTTGTAATTTTCAAGTTTTTTGTGAAAGTTCAATTTTTATGAAACCCTAACCATGGACCAATTTCATATAAACAACTAATTTTCCCCTCCATTTCATGAAAATACTATTCCTCAGCCCTCATATGGCCATTTTTAGTCTCATCTCCAAGCCAGTTGTAGCTAGTATGCTCAAAGTTATTATTCTTCTCCTACCCCCACTCCACTAGTCCCAACATCTCCATATAAAGAGCTTAAAGATATGATGTTGGAGTTCCAAAAGAATATGGACATTAAGTTTTAAAAGCAATCAATGGTTTTCAAAAGCCAAATGGATGATAATAATAAGCAGCTACTGGCCTAGAGAGGGCATCTTGATGAGATGAGGAGGGAGAAGGAGATTGATTTGCAACAGTAAATGGAGGTCCAAAAAGGGTAATATGAACAAGATTATGTTTTCCAAGCCTATCTCCAACAAGAAGAGAGGGAGATATAGAGACATTTTGGGGAGAATCTTGCAAGGAAAGATGTTGCAACAAGATAAGAGGAAATGAGGCTCCAATTAGCTCATTTTCAAACTAAGGAAGTAGAGTCAGTCCCTTCTCAAAAATATGTCATCCCAAGCTTTAAGAAGCACTCTCCATCACAAGAGCCTATTGTTGTAACTTCTCCAATCTCCATGTGACCTTATCATGAGCATTCCATACCTGCCATTATTTCACTCTTTGAGGGTGGACTAATGATATGGACTCCTAATGGTCCAAATAAGGAGTTTTGGGAGAGTGAAACAAAGCCCATAAAGCTACCATGGGAAGATTCATAGCCTACTGAGGAGAAGAAGGAGGTAGCAGTTGAGAGGAAGGGAGATAATCCAAGCCTCTTATCTAAAGAGCTTCCCTCCTTTTTTGAGGAGGAAGAAGAAAAGGTTGTTCCTTCTTTTGAGGATCAAGTCATGGCTTTTGAGGCTTTGAAAGAAAATGAGGATCTGTTGTTGGAAGAGGAAGAAGATCATTTGCTACAATAGACAATCTTTCATGATATGGTGGAGAAAAAAGAGACCTTGCCTCTGTTGCCTTAAGTTCAAGAAGTATCAGTTGCTGCTCAAGAACCATCACACACCCCAAAGGGAGAGATGAGGTTGCAGCAACTAGAAGAAGAGCTCTCAAGGAAGCTTGAGGTAGAGTTTTCAAAGAGGCTAGAGGCCCAACAATGAGAGGATGAAGTAGTTCTTGCAAGGGAGTTGGCTACACAAAAAGAATGATTTGACAAGGAGCTACGAGAAAGATTAATGATCATAATAAGTGTTACATTAGATATAGAAGAAACACAACCATCCCTCCCTCTTACACCATGAGAGCTTGCATGAGTGCAGGAAGTGCAACCCCTAGTTTGCAAGGATTCACATGGGCCAATGGAGAGTCACACCATACCAGTAGTTCTAGAGGAGGTGGTTCATGAGTAGCATGAAGATGTAGAAATTAGTTATTTACAAGAAGAGGAGCCACTTCCAAACAACAAGATACCATTATTGTAGAGCACAATAAGGAGGTCAAGGCTAATTGCTTAGACCTAGAACCATCAAGGGGATGTCCCATTAGCCATCTAGCTCTATAGCAATGTTAGTTGCCCCTAATCATGCTCATTCTAGAGCATGAGGATGAAGATAACAAAGAAGAGCGGGGACATTTTTCTTAGGTTGATAGTGTCCCTATTGGGACTAAAAATTGCATGCTTCATTTTTTGTTGCATTTCAAAATTTTTGAGAAAATCAGGCCTATAAATGCTTTGTGAAGCCTATGTACCCCACTGTTGAGTTAATGCATAAATGGTGTTTAATGTTTCTAACACCCTTCATTTAGCCTATTCACATATTCTATAATGATAAATTGATATTCCAAGCTGTTTGGCGAAGTCCTATTTTGAGCAAATTCCAAATCTGCATTTTACCCTTAGTGTCAAAAAGTGACAGGAGACCTTGTTTGCAATTGAATATCTTGCACCCAGAAATGTTTCATGACATGCCGCTTTGGGAGTGTCTAGTGTCCATACCCAAGAACCTATATTTCAAATTTTGAGCCGTTTCAAGTTTTGAGTAGGTTTTGAATCCCTCAAAGTTGGTCAATTATTGTTTTCATGCTTTTATAATTAAATCAAAATTATGGAAAGCCCTATTTGACACGTAATATCTTTGACCCAGTTGATCAAAATACTGAAATTCCCTTTGCGTTGCATTGTAGATGTCAGAGACTTGTTATGTTTCAAGTTTCAGCTTATGATGAATCCATTTGATCAATTTTCAAACATGATTCCAAATGCAATTTTTATCTTTTTACTGGTGTCAGCATTTGCAAATTTTTCAGAACCCCCATTCGAGATGTTATAACTTGAGATCTGTGATAGGTGAGATTGAATGGATTGTACCATTGTGTTGTCTTCCAAAAATCATTTAAGTGTGCCAGTTTGCAAGTCATGATGAATTCGTTTGCAAAAATCGTTATCTGACATTGTTTCCAGTTTGTAAAATCCAGGTAGCTCACTTTGATTGTTCACCATTTGCGCCCAATTATTTGTCATGAGCCCAAATTATAGATCCATAATGTCCTCATGACAGAGAACCAGTGCCCTAGTTTTCATTTTCCCATGTCCTTATTTTCTCAGTTTTCAAAGCCAAATCCGAACCCATTTTATTGCTTTCTAACGTGTTTGCTTGCAGGTAATTTTGAAAGGTCAACTTTGACAATGAATATCTTTTGACCTCAATTTTTTCATGAGATGAGATTCAACAGGGTAAAAGTATGTGGAACAAAGAATTAGTGTGCCATTTTTTAGAGCTTGGTCAGACGTTTGAGTTAGTTTTTAAGCCCAGTCAATAGGCTTCCTAGCACAAAAGTGACAGTTGCAGAAAGAGGTGAAATAAGTTTTAAAAGGTTAAAAAATGATGCAAATTGATTAATTCTTCATCAAATTGGTATCAAATGTTCTATGGATCTGTTGGATGGTTTGGGTGTTTGAAAACAAAATTTTTTTTAGTCAGACCCACTTTGGGGCCTGACTAATCCCGTCAAACTGATATGGTGTTTAGAATATTATGGTATGAGAGCATCGTTATGAGTCAAATTGGTGAATAGATTCTATTCATGATGAATCATGAAGACATACCTATTCCAAAAGGCATGAAGAAGCAAAACTTTTAAAAGGAAAGGAAATTTTAATAAATATTTGCAACTTCTAAAATTGAAAAGTTTAAGAGTGAAGTGGTGGATGAAGGGTCTGGAAATGCCTAAGAGACAATGGATTACATTGATAATGTTCCATTTGAAGAATTTTCTTTTCGTAAAGATTGATGAGGACAAGGAGAAGGCAATAGATCCCGAAAGATAGTTTACAGGGTACAGAGAGAGCCAAGATTTCTTATCATGATATTAAAGTAGTGGATCATTATTATAATAATAATTTTTAAGCAGATGCTTGTCTTGCAGTTGATATCAATGCATTTCTTCAGGGGGCCAAATGTGTAATAGAGTGCCTTCAAATAGATTATAAAGAATTAATTATTGAATGCTACAGGGCATAAGGAAGACCCAGGCCACATGAGTAGTAGGGGCAGTGGATGTCGATGCTTGAAGAAGAATGCATAAAGAAAGTAAGTAGGCAACAAAATGGAAACTCTGTTGGGGAGATAAGATGGCAATACATCTTGTTAAAAGGACAAGAACCTCTGGTGTAAATTGAATATTTTAGTCCTATATTTCAGTATGGTTTTGCCCATCTGAGTTAGCCAACAAAATGGCAACTCTACTGGGGACTGTATTGAATCTGAATGATAGAGAAACCTTGAGAATTTAAAAGAGGAGATTCAATACAGCAGAAGAACTGCATAAAAAAGTTGCAACGGTAGGTTATCTGATGTGTTTTCCAGTCTTCTTACTCAAAATATCATGCACCCCAGTTGAGCTTTATTCATGGACAACAGTAGGTTGTAAAATTCGATGAAAATTGTGTGCTATGACTATTATAGGTCTATCTTCAATCAGTTCAGTTTGCAAGCACTGTTGAGAAAGTCCAGAGTCAAGAATCAATTCATAAAGTATAGTTTCTTTTCAAGGTTCTAATGATCTACAAGTTTCTCCTACATTGAAGGTCTGGTTCAAATTTGTCAAGTAAAAAATTATGTTTTATTTCTCACAAAGTGTGAGTGGCGACTCTCAAATCTCTGTACCAGTTGTTCCTAGTTGATTTCATTGCAAAATTTTGAAGGATTTTCAGTTGTATGGGCAGATCTAAAACTGTTGATAGATCTTGGAAAGAAAGTTTTAAATTCTTGATAGGTTTTAAAGTGCTATTTGCAATCTACTATTATAAGAAATTAAAGTGTAAAAAGTGAATCACATCAATGATATCTTTATCCTCTTGAAAGGAGGTGGTAGCTCTGCAAAGTTTGATCAGTGGTGTAAAGAATTTCAGTCTTGCACCTATGCCAAATTAGTAGACCGAAGTTTAGCATCAGCATTTGAGGTATTTTCTCATGTTTCTTTTCATGGAAGTCAAGTGTTTAAAAAAGTTGCCTCTATTAAGTGATTTTCAGCACTAGAAGGAAGAGGTAGAAATTTAACTATATGATGGAGTCAGATCTCAGATCTAAGATTAGTTTGCCAAATTCTGAGAGTTTAGAAACTATGAATAATAACATTGCTATGTTGAATACAATGGTCTACAAAAGGATTGTAAATCTTATAAGAATTGAGGTAGGAAGTACTCAAGGTTTAAATATCGAACAATATTATTTAAGGATTAAATCAGTAATTAGTAAGATGCCTTTTCATTGTAGACCTGAAAAATCTTCCCTGCCTAGTGTTTTCCTTGAGGTTCTAGTACCCGATTCAGTCAATTGGCCAATGCCTATAAGATTACAAAGGTTTTTACAAATTGAAAGATTCATTTAGGAGATGGAAAATGATGATTATGGATTTCATGTCATGTCTTCTAATGATGATGAGTATGCTGAAAGCCAAGGTAGTAATGAATACAATGAGTCCGTAGAGCAAGATAATCTATCTTCCAATTGTGAATAGATGGATTCAAATGTTAATGAATCAGGTAATAGAAATCATCATGAAAAAGATGGATATAAAAGAGAAGATAAATTTTGTTACAGTACATATGAAGTTGAAGAAAGTTGTAACAACAATAGATCTAGTGATTTTCATGATAAGAAAGAATGTTGTAATAATGTTGATTTTCCATATTGTTACACTAAGGATCCTGTTGTTGTAAGTTCTTCATGTTATCCAGATGATAACCATAGCCAGGAGAATATTTGTGAGGCAATCTTCTTGAGCTCTGATGAAATCTCAGAATTGTTGGCTTGTGAGTTTGAAAAGCACGTAAGTATTTCTAAGGATCTTCATATTTTTTCTCATAATACTTTCTCATTTAGTCAAATCAATTCCCCAAAGTTTGATGTGGAAAAAGAGGTAGAATCCGAACAACCCTTATCAAATTTTGGAGGTGCAGATGAAAGTACCTCAGCACATGACAATGTTGGATGTGGGCAATGTTAGTGAAGGGAAGTTTAATGTTGTTTCATATTCTTATCATGCTGATCTTGCAGATATTTGTTTTGATGTTTCATGTGATGAAGAAGAAAACAGTGAAAGTTGTAAGTTTGATTATAGATTTTATTTATATGCTGATAGGTCTTGTAAAGATAAGTTCAAGGTTTATTCTGACATTCAGTTAGATGAAGAAAAAGATTGTGATCAGCATAGTTTAGATCAACACTTTTAGAATAAGTTTTCAATTTTGGTGACTAATCAGTTGTTTGAAGAATGTGAAGAGGTTTTGGTGGAGAATAAGTCTGATTTAGTGAATGACATGACTACGAGTAGGCAACAATCAGATTTCATGTATTCTTCACATCCAAAGATAGAAGGTGAGTTGCAAGTTTTTGGTACATGCAACTTGGCAAATGATGTAGATCATGAAGTTTTTGTGTTTCGATCAGCATGCATGAATCATTGTTGGATTTTGATTCTCAGTTCAGTTTGTGTAATTATGAGCATGCTGATTTGTTTTCTCATAATGAGCATGAGGTAGAGGCTAATGTTGATGTATGTATACATTATGAGAATGAAGGAAGTTGTTTCACTTTGCCAAGTAATTGGTTTCAATATGCTGATCTAATTGGTGAAACAAATGGAAATGAGAATTTCAGCTTACCTCAGGCAGATGTAAATGAGAATTAGGTTTTTGACAGAGGTAAGAAGTGAAAACTTTTCGGTGGCCCGAGGCCATCGCTTGTACAAAGTAGTGCTAGTTGTTGTTTGCTTTCAATAAAGCTGTTCGAGAGAAGTTTTTTCTATTATGTGTGTGGTCTACTTCTCCTAGAGATCTGAAATCTTTCCATGCCCGCAAGGGGCATGCATCCCCAGATAGAGCCACTGTTGGGACTAAAAATTGTATGCTTCATTTTTAGTCACATTTCTAAATTTTTGAGAAAATCAGGCCTATAAATGCTTTGTGAAGCTTATGTACCCTGTTGTTGAGTTAATGCATAAATGGTGTTTAATGTTTCTAAAACCCTTCATTTAGCCCATTCACATATTCTGTAATGATAAATTGATATTCTGAGCTATTTGGCGAAGTCCTATTTTGAGCAAATTCCAAATCTGCATTTTACACTTAGTGTCAAAAAGTGATAGGAGGCCTTGTTTGTGATTGAATATCTCACACCTAGAAATGTTTAATGATGTGCCGCTTTGGGAGTGTCTAGTGTCCATACTTGAGAACCTACGTTTCAGATTTTGAGCTATTTCGAGTTTGTTTGACTAGGTTTTGAATCCCTCAAAGTTGTTCAGTTACTATTTTCATGCTTTTATAATTAAATCAAAATTTTGGAAAGCCCTGTTTGACGCATGATATCTTTGACCCAATTGATTGAAATGTTGAAATTCCTTTTGCATTGCATTGTAGATGTCAAAGGCTTGTTATGTTTCAAGTTTCAGCTTATGAAAAATCCATTTGATCAGTTTTCAAACACGATTCCAAATGCAATTTTTATCTTTTTACTGGTGTTAGCATTTGCAGATTTTTTAGGACCCATGTTCGCGATGTTATAACTTGAGATCCGTGATAGGTGAGATCGAATGGATTGTACCATTGTGTTGTCTTCTGAAAATACTTTAAGTGTGCCAATTTGCAAGTCATGACGAATCTGTTTGCACACTTTTTCAAGTCATTTCTATTTGCAAAAATTGTTATTTGACATTGTTTCCAGTTTGCAAAATCCAAGTAGCTCACTTTGACCGTCCGCCATTTGCCCCCATTTATTCATCATCAGCCCAACTCACAGATCCATAATGTCCTCATGACAAAGAACTAGTGCCCCAGTTTTCATTTCACCATGTGCTTATTTGCCTAGTTTTCAAAGCCAAATCTGAACCCATTTTATTGCTTTCTGACGTGTTTGCTTGCAGGTAATTCTGAAAGGTCAACTTTGACAATGAATATCTTTTGACCTCGAATTTTTCATGAGATGAGATTCAACAGGGTAAAAGTATGTGGAACAAAGAATTAGTCTCCCATTTTTCAAAGCCTGGTCAGACGTTTGAATCAGTTTTTGAGGCCAGTCAACATGCTTCCTAGTGCAAAAGTGACAGTTGTAGAAAGAGGTGAAATAAGTTTTAAAAGGTTAAAAAATGATGCAAATTGATTAATTCTTCGTCAAATCAGTATTAGATGTTCTATGCATCAGTTGGACGGTTTGGGTGTTTGAAAACGAAACTTTTTTTAATCGGACCCACTTTGGGCCCTGACTAATCCCGTCAAAGTGATATGGTGTTTAGAATATTATGGTATGAGAGCATCGTTATGAGTCAAATTGGTGAATGGGTTCTATGCATGATGAATCATGAAGACATACCTGTTCCAAAAGGTGTGAAGAAGCAAATCTTTTGAAAGGAAAGGAAATTTTAATAAATATTTGCAACTTCTAAAATTGAAAAGTTTAAGAGTGAAGTGGTGGATGGAGGGTGTGGAAATGTTGGAGAGATAGTGGATTATATTGATAATGTTCCATTTGAAGAATTTTCTTTTCGTAAAGATTGATGAGGACAAGGAGAAGGCAATAGATCCCGGAAGATAGTTTACAGGGTACAGAGAGAGCCAAGATTTCTTATCATGATATTAAAGTAGTGGATCATTATTATTATAATAATTTTTAAGCAGATGCTTGTCTTGCAGTTGATATCAATGCAATTCTTTAGGGGGCCGAATGTGTAATAGAGTGCCTTCAAATAGATTATAAAGAATTAATTATTGAATGCTGCAGGGCATAAGGAAGACCCAGGCCACATGAGTAGTAGGGGCAAGGGAAGTCGATGCTTGAAGAAGATTGCATAAAGAAAGTAAGTAGCCAACTGTATTTTCATATGGGAGAGCATGTCAAGTGCAGAACCTTTTAGCACAGTAAAAGCATAAAAAAGAAAAACAGAGCAGTGGAGGTAGCAAATTGAGACCAAGTCGTGGCATTGAAGGCACGTTAAAGAGACAGCCACAACATGAAGAGAAGAGGCATCATTCCATGCTCAGCAAGGATAGAATCGCTCAAACACTTGGAGGAGACATATAAGCTAGGCAATGACAGCCCAAGTAGCAGTCAATGCACACTTTCAAAGACCCATGTGAAAGAGATGTATATGGAATAGAAAGCATAGCAAGGGATTTTTAAGCTGCTGAGAGGAAAGAAATGGCTAGCTAAAATAGAGAAAAGAAATGCCAATCCAAAGCATTAAACCCATAGTTAAACAGAAGTCGTAGCAAAATAAAAATGAAACCACGCCAAATGTGAAGAAGCAACATGATAAGAAGGAGCCGACAGTATTAAAGAAAACTCACGTCTGTTTAAGCAAGCCTTCCACAATGAAAAATGTAGTCAAAGAGATTAAGATTTATAAATCTTTAAATGTAGATTTAATGGTCAAATGCTCAAGCTGTAAGAGATGAAGAAGGGAAGTTTTAAGATAGAGCTATTGCCAAACAAAGATAAGTATTCATGCAGGATTAGCAAGTAGCTCTAGCCATTGAATGGGGGGAGCTCACGAAAGGCAGAGAAGCAGTTTTCAAAGGCAAGAACAAGGCCACGGTTGAGCCTGAATACCAGTGTTCAAAGTGAGGCTTGCAGTCTAAAAGAAAACTTGCCCATCACCATAGAAATATGATCAAAAGCACAAGCAGGAGTTTTTTTAAAATGGAGACTGATATTAATGAGAGGATAACATCTTGCATAGGGAACAATTAGCACTAAAAGACTAGGGAAGCTGTGTTTTCAGAGGAGAGCATCCAATTCTCCATGCTTCCAAGTAGGGGTGTTTACAATAATGAAGAAGCATGCATTAAGGACATAAAGGGCAACAACAAATTAAAAAGGAAGTTCTCACCAGCAACATAAAGCCTCCCACCTGCAAAAGGCAAAGCACTCCATGCACGTTAAAGCAAAGAAGCCCCATGTTTTTGATGGAATAGGGCATAGTTTTGTTTAAAGACTAAGCATTTATAGAAGTAGTCTACTCATGCAGTAAAAAGGGGCGCCGAGTTTGGAGTACAACCTAGCAAATTCTAAAGCCGCAAGATAGTAAAAGAATGAACTCACACAAATAAAAGGTGAAGCTGACTGCTAAGGAGCACTTAGCGCTTGACATAGCAGTAAAAGTGAACCGTTCAAAAGAAAAATGCAGGCATATATGGAGAACAAAGCGAATAACATAATAAACCACATGTCCCACATTTGTTGTGTTTGAACATTTTAAGTGTTTAAATGCCTTTTCACAACAAAAGGTATAATGAATCAAAGAAAGAAGTCTTTTGTAAAGACAATGGCTATGCTTGCGTTGGTGGGGCCCACTCATTTGCCCAATAGCATAGAAAATATAAATTTTGAACCAACACGCAAGAAAAAGTGCGATGATGTCAGTAGAGTTTGAGGTGACCGAAAAACTCAAGAATCTGACACCTCGCTACTTCGCTAGCCAAAAAATCTTTGAAATCCCAGCTAGCAACATAGCGAGGTCATTGAAAAGCTCCAAAATCTGGCGAGAGTCAAATAAGCCTATAGGTCCCGCTTGGGAGATGTAGTGAACTGGGTAGCGCCAAGTGGCAACTGACAAACTCATGGAGTGAAGATGTGGAAAAATGTGGACCGATTGGAAGGTTCCATGTGGCATAGATTTCAAGGCAGACAATGATATGGCAGTGGATGTCTCAGTTCCACTAGATCATGCCACGTGGTAGATCAGAGGGTAGTCACTATATCATGATGAGAAAGTTGCTCAAGAGATAACATAGCAACATAGCGACACAGTAGAAAGATGACACATGGTAGTGACATGGCTATAAGGTGGACTAGTTCGAGTGTGACATGTGGTGAAGGTCCCTAACATGGAACACTTCCCGAGGTGCTGATATGGTGCCCAATTGGGGAGGTTCTGTTATATACAAGAACCTCTACTTTTACGAAATTATGCCACATCCCTTATTTTCAGCATAATACTGTTATATAATGCTGGAGAGCTTCATCATTTTCAGCATTGGGAAAGAGGTACTCTACACAATAGAATGTTTATCATGCTTGCTGCCATTTTTAGCTATCCTCATTCTTGGGGAAGAAATCAACCAGTGAGGAAGGGAAGTTGCTTTAACAAACTAGTCAATGGGTTTGTTTAGCTTTTCATTTCTGTATATTCTTGTATATATTACATTAGGTATTTTAAAATTTTCCAAGAAGTGTGTGAGCACAGGCTACTTCCCCATGAGATAGTTGAGTTTTGAATTTTTTTGCTAGTTGGAGAAGTTGCATTTGTCTGGTCATTTGTAGAGTAGGTTCACTCTTGTGACTCCATAGCATAATGGATTTCTTGATGCCAATAGTCCATGCTTAGTAGACAAGCATTCCCCCTAAATTGTCAAAAATGTTAACCATTTTATCCCCCCCTTCTAAAATGCCAACATTGACTAGTCTCATAAAACCAGGGTGGTAGCCATGCCCACGTTCATCTAAAAATCTATTTTTTTTCCATGCAAACTTAATAGTGATACATAAAATCCTTAGTCTTTTATTTTTATTCCTAAGTCTTTAAACTTTTTATTTATATGTTATGACCTTGAAAATTCAAGTTGTGATCTTACAATCATCCTCTTTCCACTCCATCGCTCCAATTTACCACTTAACTACCAAGAAGGCTGTGATCTTGCAAAATAGTTATCTCAATAGTTAACACAACTTTGTAGGATAAAATACTAACATCCAGTTGCAGGTTGTGAAGGGGCGAAGATTATAGTTTTCATAATTGCATGAGGATAAAGGCTTAAGTAATCTTAAGTTGCAATCAAACCACAATAGTTCAAGTTAAATGTTCTTTGCATCTTCACCTGCAGTCAAGCCTAACCCATGGTCAAGGTAGAAAAGTTGTGAATCTCCTATTATGCACATGTTCATAGGGTTGAAAGCTGGAACTAGAGTTAAGGTCACAAGCATGTGATAAGCAGACACATGTCATGGTGGGCTAGGTGTATTTTTCCTCTTCATCACATCATAGCAAGGGTCAGTTTCGAAGGAGTTTTTCCATCAAATGAAAGGAGATCAAATGGATCAATTTAACTCCATCGATGAGCTTTGAAAGTTTGAGTTGCAACCATGCAAAAGTCAAATATGCCATAGTCAAAATCAGTTCAGCACATCATCCCAGAGGATTAAGTTTACTCTGGGTCAAAGCTACAAAGTGGTAATCTCCTTTGTTCACACTGTCGCATGGAGTCAAAGGCATATCATGGTTAAGGTTGCGAGGGTGCAAACACTTTATTTTCTCGTTTCCAAGGTTTGAAGGTGGGTTAACTATTAAGTGGCCAAGTTATGATCATAGTTAAGAGGTGCCTTCACACAATTGCAAGGAGTTAAGAGTAAACCTTGGTCTAGGTTGTAAAGTAGTCATACATATGGAGTGCATCATCATAGAGTTAATAGTAACATTAAGACTTTAAGCTGTGATGTTGCAATGGAAACACAAGTAGTGAAGTTCTTGGCATCCCTAGGGTCGAAGGCATTTTATTGCACACTCAGTTTCAGGTTACAAAGGGTCAATAATGGAAAATGAATGGCTTTGCATCATTGCAAGGAAATAAAATGTTAGATCCATAACCATGACAATGGTGTGAATTTTTATTATCACATATGTGCATGGTTACAATAGTTACGGGGTCAAAATGGTAAAAGACTATGATGTAGTGATCAAGCAAAGATGAAGGCATCATGGTTTCGCATGACCAAGTAGTTAAAGAGAAATATGAGTTGTGAAATAGAAATCATTGAGGCATTCAAAGGTCAACATAAAGAAGCAAAGCTAAGTGAGGTGGAAAAATATTTCAAGGGAATCGGTCCATGTGGAGGGTTTGACGATTGATCCTATTGACTTGATGACTTGGTTTACTTCTCATAGTTGTGAACATGAAACAATAGTTCAGTGATGGCAATCAGATCCTTTGATCAATTGCAACCACTCTTTGGTGTTCTCCATGCCTATTTAACTACAACTTTCATCCTTCTTCCATCTTGTAATCCATCTATTAGTCAAAGCAATAATGGTCGCCACTTCTATCTACAAGAGCAAGATTTACATGTAAAAGATCGGATTTCCTATATGGGGACGTGCATCTGATCATGATCTCTTATGATCAGCAATTATTGCTCTCCTCTACAACATGAACTTAATGGTTGAGTTAAGATTTCAATGTAAATATTTGAGTTATGCCTAAACTCTATAAAAGGAAGTTGTAAAAATGTTTTAGAGGTTGTTATTTTCTGTTCTATCATGTTTACTTGTAGTAGACTTATGCTCTACAATTGTATCCCTTGCTTTCCATTAATGAAATAGTTCTCTTATCTACCTATTCTTGCCATTCATGATTCATGCATGTATTTTTCCTTATTTTAAATGTTTGTTTCTAGTTCTAAAGGTTTTATGTTGTTTTCAAATTTTTGATGATTACTAAAATGTGAAGATGTCTTTCCTTTTAGCATTTGATCAGTTCTAGACCTGCATGTGATTCTTTGGGAGTAGAATAGAGTTAGGATCTATGTATCTAAACTTTTCATTGATGTATTATGTATATATGAATAGATTTGCAACCATTCAATCTAGGTGGATCACCCCTTTTAGATTAGATTAGGTATTTTGATTTCAAGCATCTCCTTCTCCCTTTTCCTTCAAGAGTAGTTAGGTGCATCCTGATTGTAAGGAAACTATCCTTCTCCATAGATTTGACCTTAGAGCACAAGTCCCACACTTGAAGGTTATTTCCATGTTATATGAGGTTTCTTGAGGGTCATACCTCAAGAAAGGGTACAAACTTACATGGCAATAGTAAGGAAATCACAATGGGAGCACAAGCCTCTCCCAATGCAGGTTTATTGATCTATCAAATTGCATTCTCATCACACAACAAGAAAAAAAAACATAGGGAAGACACAAATGTAAAATAATAATACCAACAACAAAAACATAGAAAATAACACCCAATACAAGAAAGATGATCATTGTGACAGATCACAAGATTACACTTTAGCATACCTTGACTATGGTAATTTGATTGGATACATATCCCAAGATGAGCCCTCTATTAATGTGCTAAATATCAAGGGCCTAGATAATCAATGTGTAGTCACAACACGATAGACCTAACTCAATATTGCAAGGCTACTTGTGTCTTCTCCTTTAGAAATGCAATGCAATATTCTAGAACCCTTGGGAATATGCCAATCCAAATCTCCATCTTGGGCCTCCTCCTTACCAACCAACTTCATAGGGAGATCCTTAATAATGCACTCAATGAATATCATCTCCCCACTAATCTCAATTCCATAGAATTTAGAAACTTAGTGGGACACCTCTCCACCTCATGTGAACCATCCTTTAAACCCTTACATCTCCTAGAAATTGAGGCAAACCACATCCTCCCACTCTATATTGTGAATGTGGCCTCTAATTTTGTATTCAATAGGGTCATGATAGATAATGGGTCAGCCCTGAACCTATGTACTTTGAGGTTAATTAAATAATCAAGATACATTGAGGAAAAAATTATGGATGAGGTCATCACCATCAAGGCCTATGATAACTTAGAAAGAACCATAGAAGGAATTATCTTGTTGCCATTAGAGTTGGGCCTGCTACTGAAGTGACAGTGTGCCACATAGTTGATATTAACCTACCCTTCAACATCCTCCTTGGATGACCATGGATCCACGCCATGAAGGTCATTCCATCCATTTATCATAAGTACATCAAATTTATGCATCATGGCACTAAGATAACCATCTTTGTTGATCCTTAAACCTTTGAATATGGAAATATAGTAGAGGCATCCTATGATAATCATTGCCTTGGAATTGAGATTGATAGTGCCATTCAAAACTCTTTTGGTACCTATCATGACCCCAACACCATCCTAACTTCTACACTCCCCACCGTTAAGGTGAACTATCAAGGTTGTGGTGAATATAGTCTCTCAAATGCATTTGTATTTGGTGCCTTTCCACTTGACCCAAACACACAAGGGAACACAATCTATCATAGACCAAAGGCAAACACAACACTCCAACTAAAGTAGCTTGGGCCCACCACATTTGTTTCCAATGGGACCATTAATGTGAGACAAGTGGCCCCAAGCATCAACACATAGTTATACAAGGACCCAACTCCAAAAGACAAAGGGCTCCTAGACTAGCTCAAACAAAAATATCCTTGCTCACACCAACTCACCACTAAAAAATGGGATTATCAAGGAGGCAGTTTAGGACAAGAAGAATTAGGCATTAGACAACCCATAGAAGCATACAAAGAGGAAAAGAGAAAATATCTAGGCTTTGGATGCCACACAATTAGGGGAACTAGTAATGATGGTCATGGTTTCTTGAACACCCGTATTGAACTCGTAGAGGTCAAAAACATACCCAAGGAAGTTGAAAAGAGAGTCTATGATGATATCCATGCTGACAACATCTCCCTAGGAGGCTCTATACTCTGTGAACTATCAATCAACCTCATAAACCATCCCCTCACCCACCCTGAATTGATTGATTAGGACCAATTAAGTGTACTCCACATTAACAATTTCCCTACTAAGGAAGTGCTTCTAAGATTCATGGGGGTTGAGACACCATAGAAGCAGCCAAAGCCAACATCAACACATGTCTACAATTTGGACCCAAAATGCTACTTTAGGGAGGATGAAATATCTAGCAACAAATGAACAGAGAAAATCAAATGAAAATCAAAAGAGAAAAACAAAGGCATCCCTAGTGAAAATTCTAGAGTGCCATTAGATCATTCAAAAAGTGAAAACAAAATAAAAGATGTATTCAGTGGTGAAAACCTCTCCGAGGCACCCAAGGATGGAGATTTCTTCCTTCTCCCATATGATCACAAGCAATAAGTAGCATCTATCCTAGTTTAAGAAACAAGATCAGTCAATAGAGGCTCCCAAGATCACATACATCATAGTATCCTTTCCATAAGACCAAGTCGACCTTCTCATTGAGGTCCTACAAGAAAACATTGGTTAGTTTGCATGGTCATACTAGGACATGTTAGGACTAGACTCCAAACTAGTTTTACACCACTTGGTAGTGGATCTAAAGGTCAAGCCAATCGAGAAAAACTTTGAAAGATGCATCCTAAGGTCACCTTATTGGTCAAAGAAGAATTAGAAAAGATGCTAGAAGAAAAGGTCATTCATCCAATTGACTACTTAGAGAAAATTTTCAACATGGTACCAGTCATCAAACCTTTTGGGAATATCAAAATATATATAGATTTCATGGACCTCAATAAAGGTTGTCCCAAGTATGACTTCCCTTTGCCAAATATCAATATGATCATAGATCTCATAGCTAGGCATGAACTCTTATCCATCATAGATGGATTCTCTAGGTCTAATCAAATATAGACAATAGAAGAAGATCAACATAAAACAACATTTAGAACACCATGAGGGACCTTCTACTACAATATGATACCTTTTGGGTTAAATAATGCATGAACAACATATTAAAGGGCCATGATAGTCATCTTTCATGATCTCATCTATAAGATCCTCAAAGATTACATTGATGACATATTGGTCCTTGAAGAAGTGTTTGATTGACTAGAAAAGTATAACCTCATGTTTAACCCAAAGAAATGTGTCTTTTGTGTCACATCCAAAAAGCTCTTAGGATTCATTTTATCACAATGCAAAATTGAGATTGATCCTCAAAATGTTAAAGACATCATGAACATGCCTCCTCCAAATAATTTGAGATAGCTCCATTCTCTCTAAGGAAAATTGCAATTAGTTAAATGGATCATCTCATAGTTAGTAGATAAATATCAGTCATTCACACATATGCTGAAAAGACATCAAATTTTCAAATGGGATCCTATATGTCAACACATCTTCAAAAAGATTTAGCAATACCTAGCTAATCCACCTATCTCAGTTCCACCAGTTGTAGGGAAACCATTAATACTATACATATAAGCTACTCTAATTTCATTGGGGGAACTCTTAGCCTAGCTTGATGAAAATGGAAAAATATGATCGATATACTACATCAGTTGAACTCTGGTTGGCTACGAGCTTAATTACAATATCATGGAAAAATCCTACTTGACAGTGGTCTTTTTCACTCAGAAGCTCCTCCACTACATGTTGAGTCACACAATTCAACTCATCACCAAGATTAACCCCTTGAAGTATATGCTATCATGCATAACACTTATTGATTGCTTGGAAAAATGGGTCATGCTCCTCATCGAATTTGACATCCAATATTGATGCAAGGACATGATATATTAAAGTAGAAAAACTCAAACTTAAACATACAACATGCCCTTCTTAGAATTAAACATAGAATAAATAAATAATATCACATGAAATAATGGAAACAATATTTACATGAGGCTAGGCAACTGACAACCACATTGATTTAATAATTAAAATAATTCTATCAACATGCCCAGCTATGAGGCATTCTAGGTTTTAGCCATATACGAAGGAATGTATGAAGTTAGAGTCCAAAATAATATCTATATTTCTCTTCAATATTTTATGTTACTTCTCCACTTATAATACTACTCTCTTCTACATCTAACCAAGCCTCTTATATAGCCAACTAAGCCACAAGTTGGCTAGTCAAGCATTTAATTACATTATAGGTTCAACTTAGTAAGAGTAAACCATAGCCATCACCAAATGAAACATAAATCAATATGCACTCAAAGGAGGATCCACATGTGTCTAAGCAGTTGGCTCCTAATTTCACAACACACCATGTTAACATAAGAAATTATGCCAAATGAAACAACATGCCTCATTGGAAACAAGGATTGCAAAGAATAGTTCACGACTCAAGAAATACAAATTATCAAGGCTTGCACACTTAGGAGGAGGATCCTCATCATCATGTTAACTATGCATAAAAAGAACCAATAGTAGCAATGGATACCTTACAAACCAAACTGATATAGAAAATAAGAGATATTTTTTGGTGATGCTAGATTTCTCCAAGACCCATGATGATCCTGCATCAAATATGTTGACAGAAAGGAAACCAAAGGATAAGCCATAGTAGATCACTTGGCTGATGCAACCTTGTTTGATGCCTATGCATGATAGAAGAATAGCCATTGTAGAAACTATATTTTGATGGCTCATATACATCATACAGATCAAGAGCAAGGATATTGTTGGTCAACCCTCAAGGCAATTACATCCTCAAGGCCTTCAAGCTACAATTTAAATTTAAATGCACCAATAATATCTCAGAATATGAATCTCTCATTGCAAAACTCAAAGTGATAGTTGAATGGAACATCATAGAGTTATAGGTCTTTGGAGACTCATAATTCATCATCAAGTAGGGCCTAGATGAATACCAAATAAAGCATGATAATATGATACCTTACAAGGAACTAGTTTACAAACTAAAGAAATAATTCATCAAGATCTAATTCACACTGGTACCAAGGTTGCCAAAAAAAGGTGTAGATGCAATGGCCACTATTGACTCACTCTTGGAAATCCTTTGGAAAGCTACACAATATGAGTTCTTAGTCGAGCAACTACATGAGTTTGCATATGAGAATGATGAATTGACACGAGTATGTGTTTTGGTTGGTCCCCAATCTCCATGATACCATGAAAACCATTGTTACCTCAAAAATGCTATCATCTCCCCCACCTCACACAAACCCAATGCCAAAACCTTATTTGTAGAGAATCTTGCTACACTATTATGGTCAATACCCTATTTTGTTGAGGCTATCATTGTACTCTCTCTAGGTGTCTAGACCAAAGTGAGGCCATAATGATATTAAAAGAGGTACATTCCAGACTCTAGCATGATAGATCCTGAGAGCTAGTTATTATTAGCCTACCATTGAACATGATGCTTGTGACTTTGTAAAAATGTGTCTTTTTGTCAGCAATATGCAAAATTGATACAAGCTCCACAAAAAGATCTTCAATCCATTGCAACACCATGGTCATTTGCATGTTGGCGGTTTGGTATTGCTGATGTTATTGCACCCCTATCTTTAGAAGGCCACAAATGGATCATCATAACCATAGATTACTTCAACAAGTGGGTCAAGGTAGTCCTACTTACCAATGCAATAGAAGTTAAAGTGTCCAAATTCATCCTTTGTAATATTGTCTATCGCTTCGATATCCTAGCCACCATTGTTTATAGACTATAGAGGTAACTTTTAAAACCTAAATATGGAAGAGTTGTGCACCTCCCTCCATATTCACCATTACTTCTCTAGCCCATATTTTCCACAAGGTAATGGTAAGGATGAGGAAAATAATAAAACCCTACTCAAAATCCTCAAGAAATTTGTCAATGATTCTAGTGGTAATTGGCATATGCAAATCAATTCAGCCCTATGGGCTTACCATACCTCATTCCATACATATATAGCCACAACTCCATACTCCCTAGTAGATGGTGTCAAATCATTCCTACCTATTAAGGTTGAACTCCCATCCTTGCACATATCATTGCAAGGACAAGTATTAGATGAAGACCATAGAGTCATCAAACTCACATAGCTAGATTTACTAGATGAAAAAGGTAATAAGCATATGACCACCTCATAGTCTATCAAAATTGTCTCAAGTGCAATTTCAACAAAAAGGTTCACCCATGAAAATTTCAAGTAGGTGACATGGTCCTCAAAGAAAACATGAAAGTCCAAGTAGACTATGAGAAGAAGGGAATGTCTGAGCCCACATGGCTTTGTCCATATGTGGTCAGTACATCTTTTGGTTCATGAACATGTTAGCTATCCACACTAGAAGGTGAACTTCTAAACGATGCCACCAACATCATTCATCTCAAGATGTTCTACATCTGAGCCCCTCATTATATCATGCTAATCTTGGAAAATGAAACAACATTCTAAAAATGTCCTAAAAAATCTTCATCATGGTGAAAACCTATCAATGTAGGCACCTAATGATAACAAAAAAATTTCACAAAGATCAAAAATAGTAAATAAAAATAAGCATCCAATGTTGAAAACTTGGTAATTCAAGTGCCTTGGATAGGTACCCTAGTGAAAACCTAGCAATAGGAAACATGTGTACTTTTCCTTCCCATTATCCATCAACATTCCACACCCTCTCACCCTCTCCCTAAATTTGATCATCCATGTCCCCATTTTCCCATGGTATTCCAAAATCACATTGCAAGATTATGTGTCTCACTTGTTGACATATCAATCAAGTTTGTTATTACTAAGATACACTTATTTAGAATCTGTATAGCTATTGAGCTCTTGGAATAATTTATAGTGTTTTTTATGTAACTTAGTAGCCACTGAGCTTTACACTTGCTATCAAGTCCTTTCGACCAACTCTAGTGGCTACTGAGTAGATTTAGTTAGTGTGAAGTTCAATAGTGCAATCCAAGTAGTTCAATATATACCAAGTTTATTTATGGTTACCAAGTTTTTAGTTCATGTGAAGTGAAGCTAGTGGTTACTAAGCATTGCAGTATCTATCGAGTTCTCAGTTCATGCAATGTGAAGACAATGTTAACCCAGTCACTTCATGGTAACCAAGTAATTTAGTTTTTACCAAGTTACACAATATCTACTGAGTCACCAACTCAGATTGAGTTCAAGACTACTTTAAAGTGATTAGTATGAATCGAGCTTCCACATGTACCAAGAGCATAATGATGCCAAGCAGTGATAGTTGATGTTGAATATCAACACCTTATTGAGTTAGTCTTTGAAACCTGAGTATCTTCATATGGGCTGACTTTGTAATATTTTTGTTAATGTGTGTCATGGCTGACTTTGTAATTTTGTAAATTGGATTGGTATATATATGTGATGTATTGTATCATATCAAATGTAATATGGAATGAATATGTAAGGCAAGTGCAAGAATGTGAATGTAAGCAATAGATAAAGATTTATGAAGGTCATATTAGCATAAGGAGTAATAGTTACAAATGTATCACAAAAAGGTGATTAGCACACGTAGGAATCTCTATCAGCAAACCTAGTTGCAATCAAAGATCTACTACTTCATTCTAACAGGTGAACTTTTCAAAATCCTTTAACAAGGTAGACCTATCAGTCTTTGTTAAATCTCTTTATCGAGTGCATACTTCATTTTATGTTTGTAAAACCTCTCACAAGGTGGACCTAGTAGTCCTATTTTCTCCTAACAGGGTAGATCATCAGAAGTGTTCACTGTAAGCCTTAACAGGCCAACTTTATACTACAATACTAAGGTTTATGGGTATCATCCCCACCCCAATTTTACTTTCTATTTGGAAGGTTTTTGGGTCACCAAATCTCAGTGTTCCAGTATTGTGGATGTTTTTATATTTTGAGTTTCTTATGCATGCAATTAGATCAGATGTGATGAATTAAATGCTAATTGGTTCACTGGATTAAGAATTGAATTGGTAGAAGTTTTAGAAGTTACTGATTCACACCTCCCCTCTTAGTAACTTAGCATATTCTTGAATATTTCCAATAATTGGTATCAAAGATTTTTGGTTCTTAGGAGAAAGTCTAATAGCTTGAGAAAAGATCAAGGATATGGAGATTTTCAGACTTGACAAAGCTATTGACAATGAAAAATTGGATCTACAAAAGGCCATTTCCCAACTCAAGAAAGCTACGGAGCAACTTTCCCAATCCTTGAAAAGAAGAAAGGAACTTGCACATCAAATAAATGATCATCTCTACATTGAAGAAAGAACTAAAGACTTTTTCCATTCAAGCAGTTTAGATGAAGTAAATGATGCAATCAAAGAACTCCTAGAGAAGCATGGTTTCCTACAAGAAGAAGTAAGAAAGATGAAAAGAGAATAAAAAATTTAGATAGCAAGGTTATGTGAAGTCTTGGAACAAAAAAAAAAGATAAAAGAAGAGATGGATGGAAGGAACAATGAGATTTAGAACCAATCCCTTCAACATGCAGACTTTTGGATCAAATCTCCAATGCAAATGAAGAAATCATGAGCCAAAGACAAATCAATGAAAGATTAATAAATGATCTAAATTTTGAAAGAAAAATCAATGAAAGAATGAGAAATGAGCCAAAATCTGAAAAGAAAATTAGTGAAATATTGAGAAATGACCTAAACATTGAAAAGAAAATTAGTGAAGGATTGAGAACTAACTTAAATACTGAGAAGAAAATCAATGAAAGAATGATGAAATCTCAAGCAGACATGAATCAATTGAATGAACAAACCCTCTATAGACAAAAAGGAAAAGTAGGAATTGGATACAAAGAAGAAGGTGAATCCTCCAAAAAAGGTGTTCAAAGGAATCAAAGACCTACTTGCAATCACTATGGGAAGATAGGGCATACATCAAACAAATGTTGGAGTAATGAAAAAGCAAAATTTAATGGAAAATGCGAAATTGCAATCAGCATGGTCACAAGGCTAATGAATGCAAAGAGAAACCAAAATTTGAAGGAAACTATCATAAATGTAAGAAACATGGATAGAAGGCACCAAAATGCTAAACAAAAACATTGAATCTTGTAGAGAAAATTGTGAAAGCAATATTTAGTTGGGATTACAATACCTAGTGTAGATGTCATTACTATGGATAATTTTGACAAATTGGTATGAATTGTGTTAAACATCATATGAGACAAAGAGATACCACTATAAGATGTTTCATTTGTAGAAAACTTGGTCATATTGCCAAGAATTACATGAATACTCGTAAGATTGAAGATGAAAAGAAGGAAAAAGCTGATAACATTCAAAAGCATATGAGACAACAATGGATTCCTAAGTCCACCAAGGATACTAGTCTAAGAAATGATGGTCAAGTCACTTAAGAACTGGGTGACTCTACCACTTCTACTTAAGTTCTTAAGGAAGAACTAAAACTAGGCTATCAAAGAAGACATCGGAATTAGTTCTAGTCGAAAGGTGACAAAGATCCAAATTCATATGTAAGATAAAAAGGGATCATTGAGGAAGATTTGTATTAGTCATTACCAAGTTACCTTCTCTACTGAGTGAGGTTGGGTCATAGACTCTATCGAGCAAGGTCGGGAGTAATGTAGTCACTTATGGTTACCATGTCATGAAGGCATCACTGAGTGATCAATATAGAGTAGTGGATGACATCATGTCAAGCATTATGTTAACTCATCTACCTTCATACCAAGCATTAATGGAAAATTTTGACAAAAGGCATGGAAGGGAATTCATTTTTTTACCATGAATTTTTGAGAGCTATTGTGAAGTGCTATTTTTTGTGTGATCAAGCAAATTGAGTGAATTTCCTGCAATCATTTTTGAAGTTCTCTCAAGCTACTGAGTAAAATGGTATCTAGTAGTAGTATCAAGGTGAAGAAAGGTTCAGATATGTTGGTTTGTGGTGTTGAATGGAAGGCATCAAATTTTAAGCTTGTGCTCATAGTTGTAGAAACCCTAGACCCTAGTGGAGCTCAATCACAAATCCCTCCCAAGGTACTTCCTATTAATGACATTTGAACTCATTTTAAATAAGCAATTCAAGAAATTGGTACTCTTGAGATGGATGATTCCCTAGCTTAGTTGTGTGTTGATGGAACCCTAAAACTTGATCATCAACATTTGGAAACAAAAGGACTAATTCACATTCCCCATATGCCCTGAGAGTTTCAAATAAAATGGATTAGGTATATTCTTAGCTGGGTGCACAATGGTCAATTGTGGTTGGAGCAGCCAATATTGATAATGAAGAAGATGATTCATCAAATCATTGGCCTTCCCATGCTTGCCAAAGCCAAAACCACCAAAACATTAGGTTAAAAAAAGTTAAAAAAGAAAACCCTATCCGAGTGGGATGGAAGAGGCATGAAGATAAGCAATGTTATAGATGCAAAAATCAAGTTTGGTATTCATGTTATAGCCCACAAGATATATAGTTCAAGCTATCTCAATAGCATTTCTTGTGAAGCTATGGATTTGGCATACAAAGTGGTGAAGAATAACTTGTCGTATGACCTTGTTGAGTTATTATTGAGGCAATTCAATAAAAATATGGAAAGCATTAGAACCTCCAAGAATAACCCATGCAAATTCAATTCTTTGTTGACTTGTTTATTCTTTTATGTGAAAAAAAATTTCCCTTCCAAAGGCATAGTAGTCTGAAGAAAATATGTGCTTGTATTATACAAAATAAATGAATATATTGCAAAATTGGGAGAGAATTATGGCAACATCATGGAAAATTATTTTGATATGTTTAAAGAAAAAGTGAACAATAGGTTTAGGATACCTAAGAAATTAGTTGAGGACTACAAGGATTTTTTGTGCTTCATGGTTGATTGTAACAAGGTATACATCCAGGTAGTCAAGCCTAGAGTTGTGTGGGTCAAGTCTCTTGGTTATGAGGTAAATATTGATGAGACCAAGCATATCATTGAAGCCCTTGTCAATGAACCTATGGATCCCAAGGCCCCTTATTTTGGTACCTATGAAGAGGAAAATGGAAGAAGGAGCTAGAATTACAAACTTCAAATCTTTGAAGTATTAGACAAAGATAGAGGCAAAGCAGAAACAAGTTGAAGAACCAGTGCTGACCAAAATGGAAAAATGGAAGTACTCACCAGACCAAATCACCTCTCAAATATCTAGTGAATTTATAGAGAAAATAAATCCAAGATGGGATTTTGCAATGTAAACATTAAAGGACATGTATGCACAAACCTTAAGGCAGTTACTACCAAGCATAATAGATGCTAAGGTAAAAGAGTTTGTAAAAAAAAATGAAGAGAAAATGACTCTAAGATTTAATACTTATTTAATTTTGATTAAGGATATAGAGCATGTAGTTAAGAATGCTACAAACACTTGGAATAACATTTATCATCTTCATAAACAAGTGAATATCCAATTGAAGTAAAGAATGTTGATGAAGAAGAGGAGAAAGATGAGGAAGAAAATGTTGAAGAAGTAACTCATTTTGATAATGAGGAAGAAGAAGAGGAGCAAGGTGCATAAGCTATAGAGGAAGATAAGGAAGATGATGAGGAGACTAAGATAGTAAAGATAGTAGTTGTATTCATTTCCTTACTTCCTCACTCCCTAAGAAAACCTTTGACAACATCAAGTATGGAGGCAGCTTCAACAAGTTTGGTTGTGACTATTTTAGAAACATCCAAATGTCTAATCACTCTTTTCACCCCCACAACTCTGAATATCATTGACAAGAGTGACTTCCACTTCATCAACTGAGCTACAGACTCCCTCTTCATTTGTTGAGTTGAGTTTTTCATTCATCACCTCTCCAATTTTGACTTCTTTAATTTTGAGCTCATCCATGGTAAGCAATCTAGTTTTGTCTAATTCAGTTTTGGATTCTACAATTTTTTCATCATTAGTTTTGGATTCTTCTAGAATCTCTGTAAGTATTACACCAGTCATTGCATTATCAATTTTCACTACAAGCTTGAATATGTCTACCATTGTTTCTATTTGGGTACTAAGATAATAAGTGCAAGGACAATTGAGCCTAAGGCTCAACCGAGTACAAAAATTTTTAAAGGAAAAGAGATAGAAGAAGATATTGATTTAGATGAGGAGATAGCAATTCCCAAAAGGGATTTCTACAATCTTTATGTAGACAAAGTGTACATAGTTGGTGAACTTATTCGGAAAAATGCCAAGCAACAAAGATTGAGAGAAGAAAGAGATAGAGAATACAAGATATTAGATTATGCTAAGAACATTTTATCCAAGGCTATTGGAATTGAGGTTGATTCTACTCAACCAATTTTGTTTCAGCTTGGCGAGGTTGTCCAAAAGTTTAATAAGGACATAGAAGGAAAAGAGAAGTTAGTTGAAAAGGCAAAAAAATAGTTTAATAATAAAGTGTTGGAGCACATTGCTCAACAAATTTCTATTTATCAAGTTGAGTTATCAACAATTTTGATCAATCTTGAGGCGTCCTATTCTAATGTGTTATCACTTTTTGTAAAGATATGTGATGTCACCGAGTATACCAAGGAAGTTAAGGACAAATTGTCCAAAATTGATACTGATCTCAAGGCAAGCACTCAGTTGTTGTAACTTGACCCCAGTTCAAGTTCTACACATTTTAAGAAGATCATATTTTTGTTAGATATGCAGTCAGAGTTGTTAAGAGAAGAAGCAGGGATTTTCTCAACACTAGTTGATATCCAAAATATGATCCTTCCTATCATGGATTCTATGCAAAAAAACATTGTATACTCAAAGACCTTGATTCATGATAATAACTTCTCTATGGCTGACCACATGATTGAATTTTCAGTTGAAGTGCAAGTTTCCATCCATACATGTAAAGTATTACAAGAAAACTGGGACAAAATATTGGCAATTACTCTCAAGGTACACTCTGAATTCTTATCTCATTTTGGTATCTCCTTGTAAATATGTTGAATAAATCTTTGGCATTATTGTCAAAAATGGGGAGAAGAGCAAATTGAAAGGGGAAGATGAGATATGAGAAGATAAGAGTTATAGGGGGAGATATGTATATAAGAGAAAAGTTACATGTACATAGTAGATTACTTAGTATGGGGGAGATATATGCTATGGTAAAAGAAATACTCTGTATATACCTTACAAAGATCAATTTTGAAAAATCTCAAAAATAGACTAAGCTAGTATCACATGGTAATGAATTCAAGGTATTCAGTTTTGGGCTAATAAGTGTTTTTGCCACTAATGTCAAAGGGGGAGACTATTGACATATCAATCAAGTTTGTTATTAGTGACATGCACGTATTCAGAATATGTATAGCTACCAAGATATTCAAATAGTTTACAATGTTTTTCATATAATTCAATAGCCACCAAGCTTTAAAGTTGCTACCGAGTCCTTTGGACCAACTCTAGTGGCTACTGAGCAGATTTAGTTAGTGTGAAGTTCAATAGTGCAAACCAAGTAGTTTAGTATATACCAATTTTATTAGTGGTTACTGAGTTCATAGTTCATGTGAAGTGAAGCCAATGGTTACTAAGAATTACAGTGTCTACCAAGTTCTCAATTCATGTGATGTGAAGACAGTGTTAACTAAGTCACTTCATGGTAACCATGTAATTTAGTATTTACCAAGTTACACAATATCTACTGAATCACTAGTGCAGATCGAGTTCAAGACTACTTGAAAGTGATCAATATGCACTAAACTTCTACATCTACCAAGATCATGATGATTCCAAGCAGTGACAGTGGATGTCGAGTATCAAAGCCTTATGAAGTTAATCTTTAGAACCTGAGTATCTTCATATGGGCCAACTTTGTAATATTTGTGTTAACATGTGTCATGGATGACTTTGTAATTTTGTAAATTGGATTGGTATATAAATGTGATACATTGTATCATATCAAATGTAATATAGAATGAATATGTAATGCAAGTGCAAGAATGCGAATGTAAGTAGTAGATTAAGATTTATGAAGGCCATATCAACATCAGGAGCAGCAATGACAAATCTATCAAAAAAAGGTGATCAGTACACCGAGGAATCTCTATCAACAAACCTAGTTGCAAATCAAAGATTTACTACTTCATCCTAATAGGTGAACCAATCAAAATCCTTTAATAAGGTAGACCTAATAGTCTTTGCTAAATATCTTTACCGAGTGCATACTTCATTCTATGTTTGTAAAACCTCTCACAAGGTGGACCTTGTAGACCTATTTGCTCCTAACAGGGTAGATCATCAGAATTGATCAATGTAAGCCTTAATAGGCCAACTTTATATTATAGTACTAAGGTTTGTGGGTATCATCCCCACCTCATTTTTACTTTCTATTTGGAAGGTTTCTGGGTCACCAAATCTCTATGTTCAAGTGTTGTGGATGTTTTTATATTTTCAGTTTCTCATGCATGCAATTAGATTAGATGTGATGAATTAAATGTTAATTGGTTTATTGGATTAAGAATTGAATTGGTAGAAGTTTTAGAAGTTATTGATTCACCCCTCCCCTCTCAGTAACTTAGCATAGTCTTGAATATTTCCAACATCACTGTCCCAATTCCTAAGCTTGGAAATATAATCAAAGTAGTGTATTATATCATGGCATTCCCATGTGTACCATATCTATGTATCTTATCACATGTATCATATATTTGTATCATACTCATGTATCATGCCCCTATATTATAATTAGTTTATTATATCTTGCCGCTATCGCCTCATCCTAAGCCTTTCATAGTTGTATTCTAAATTGCACTTCTATCTCATTATCCTAATCTTTTCATACTCTCACCTCATCTTGAGATTTATCCTAGTTGTATCCTATGTCAGATTGGTTCTGCTATCTTATCATATTAAGATTTTGTATAGTCATCCCTTTTGTAAATATCTTGATTAGTCTATTGAATATCCCAGAGTTAGTCCTTATCTTAGTCCTATTGAACCTATCTCAAGTTTTGTGTCAGTTCATGTCTAGTCACAAATTGTAGTTCTCTTGGTCAAGTTCTATAATGCATCCTCACACGCAATCCCTTGTCTTCAAAGTGTTATCCTAAAGGTTTTGATTTCTCATATCATCATAGTCCTAGATACTACTGATAGGTCCTTGTAGGATGCATTCTTCCTCTCATCTGATCTTGGTCCATCAGTATCTAGTGTTATCAATCTCTTTGAAAAAAGGTCACCTTTTTATGGATTTACATTTTCTTTCAATTTTTTTTTAAAGGATTTCAGATTTGGTTCTTAAAGTATCTTTTCCAAGTCACCATGATCTTTTATATCATGGTGTGCTAAGAATGGGGCAATTCAAGAAAGGTCTTGATAACATCTTTCATTTTTTTCTTTTCTACCTGTTAATCAGTCAAATGTGACCCTTGCATAGTTCAAATATGTTATCACTCATGGTTGCATCGTGCACTTGGGAAATATCATTTCCCTATGGGTTATCCAGTATCATTTCCATTTTGATTCTTTCAAGATTCATGTGTGATGTTGGGGAAATCCTTGTGTGTCAATTTTATGAGTCAATCTTATGTAATGTTGGTGACAAGGTCTTGATATTTTTCATAACCTTGGTGGGTCACCAATATTCCTATATCAAACTACGTGCTCAACTACATGGTGGTTCTCCCCTTTGGCATACCCCATGCTCATGCTTCAATGGATTTCACTCACCCCCCATTCAATCCAAGGAAGCACAACCCATTTCTTAAATCCTAAAGAATCAGTTGATCCAAGTAATCCTATCCAACATTGCACATCTACAATCATGATCTTGCAAATCCTACAATCCCAAAGTATCCAAACTTTCCACAACCCTCTTCATCTCACAATCACTATCCCGAGGGTTCATTTTAAAAGTCAACCTCCCCCCACCACTCTCCCCCACCAACACCTTGGCTTCTTAACCAATGGTTAAAATTGTGCAAAAGATTTCCTTTTGTCTCATACTCTCACAGTGAGTGTATGAGTACCTTTTAGCCATCTCTTAGCCAACCTAAGTCCTCCTTCTCACCCTGGTTTCTCATACTTATCAAGAAGTCATCGAGCCTTATTTTCTCTCTCCACTACCTTCTTGAGTGGGAATCACATTGTCTAGTGTCTCCTCTTTCCTTTTGAGATTGTGGCAACTTTTTTGTTTTAAAAATCTTCTTCACGTCATCTATCTTCAAGCTTCTTTGAAATAATGTTGTCCCAACACTATCTTAAAGATGGGAAAAATGTAGACACTTAAATCTGATTACATCATTCAAGTAATCCCTATTTATTCATCTCCTAAGGCATTATTGATTAAGTATATAATATTTATTTTATTTTAATGTCATCCCCTAGTTAATTAATTCATTTAATTGACTATAGTCCAATTGATAAAATGAAATGACAACCAAAAGTCCAATTATCAATTAAATCCACATTCTTCTATTAAATAAAATAAATGTACTATATCCATTTAATTTAATCAAAAAATTTCCTAACATTAAATAAATATTTTTAATCAAATCCTCAACCCCTAACTAACCCTTAACCCAATTCTAAATCCATAGTTCTAACTAAACCCAACCCATTCACCCATACTAGTTCATTTAATTAACCAATTAAATCCATTTAATTACCCAACCCCCTTACATCCCTCTAACATGCCACTTTCTTCCTAATCCCCCCTCTAATCCAAGCCTAATCCTCATTCTAATCATGTGCACAACTTTAATCATGGATTAAGAATATTTAAGCCAAACAAAAGTTAAACCTCCCATCCCATCTTTTACACCTTCGACCCAAATGCATTAAATGCTCTTATAGAGACTAATGATCCCTTACATCCCTCTTACACTCTCCATCCCCCTAACAACTCCTTTGTCCCCCACTTTCCCTCCATTCTTCTCATCTTCTCACATCCTCTCTCTTTGTGACAAGTGTCACAAGGCTATGATTTGAGAAAGCACAATATATGTGCTTCCCTCTCCTTGTATCCTAGCCCTCCCTTATCTTTCCTCTATCTTTTCATCTTGACCCTCCATCTTCATATCCCTTGGCCTATAAATGAAACCCTCTTCCTTTAAAATCCATCATCCACACTTTATGAAATGTTAGAATGCTCTCTTGAAGAACAAAATTATCCAATACACCCCCACCATGCTCAAATTCACACCCATCTCACACTTCCATTTACCATCCATTGAAGGCCCACAACACAGTTGAGAACACATCTCTGGTAGCTTGGACACGTATACTCATCAAGGGAAACTTTGAGTGCTTCTTGGTGGTTTGTATTTCTCTTTTATATGATTTTCTTAGCCTTATCTATATGTTGTTATTGTGTTAGTTTGTGAAAGTTTCTTAATGTTTAATGTTCTTTGTAGACTAACTTAATAGAATACAATACCAACCACAATAGTATAAAGAAATATTCATGCATAAATCAAAAACTTACATGCAACACTTTCAATCACAGATTAACACCAATATTTAATGTAGAAGCCCAGATTGGGTAAAAACCACTACGAGAATTGTCACCCACAAATAATTCACTCTTCTAAAGTGAGCTTAGTTAAGAGTGAACCTTGTTAAAGGTTAAAAATACATTTTTTAGATGTGACCCTATTAGGGGATTTTCACTAAAGATCAATTAGATATTTCAATCTATAATGAGGGGCCTTACTAAAGGACTTAGTACATTCGTTAAAATTTCATCTTACAAAGTATTTACAAATAAGACATTACAATCCACTCAGTTAATAGATTTTTTTCTATAATGGTTAGAAAGTAATAGTGAAAAGATTTGGTAGACTATGCAACTACATTTTCCTATTCAGATCTCCTTTCTACTCTTTTCACTTCTTAAAACTCTTCTTTTCTAGTTGATCAACATTCAAGCTTTATAGGGCTTGTCCCTTTGGTGAAATGGTGGGGTTTCTTTCCTGTAGGGACTACAACCAAGTTTCAAGTCTCCACAAGGCCATTCTCTAATGTGAATCTTAATTGAGAATGTTTTCCATTGAACCTTGGTGAAATAGTGGGGCTTCTTACCTATAGTGCTTACAACCAAGGGTTAATAAATAAAGAGTATGTTGGGTCAACATATTGATAGGCTATCTTAAGTCATTGGCAATGCTGAAGAGGTTAAAAACTTAATGAAAAGGGTGCTATCAATTGAAACCAAAAATAGGAACCTAGAACATGTTAATAAAGATATCCAAAAAGGGATGGAGAGCTTGGATGCTAGAGTAAGTAATATAGACCAAAATTGTAGTATATTGAAGACAATGGCTGATAACTTCAATACCCTACTAAACAAGATGGATCAAGCTAAAGGACTTGAATCCTCTGTTGTGAATGAGGATTAGGAACCAAGCAAATGCACAAGGACCAACTCCAAGAAGAATGAAGGAGTGGAAGTGAAGAAGTTGGATGAAATGAAAGCTACTGCAAAAAATATGAAAACTTTGGAAGATCAAGATACAAACCTATTGAAACCTCTGTAGTTGTCTAGGTATTGTTCTTTTTCTTTCTTTTTGTTATCTTTTACAGCATTACTATACTTGGCCTCATGTTTCTATGTTTTTTATTTATTCTTTGAGGCCTTTTATTTTTTGAACTCTTATGTTATCTCTTTTGTAATACTTTGTTAAAGGTTTTGGGTTTAAAACCTATTTTTATGTAATCAAAACATTCAATCTTTACCTTATCACTTTCTTTCCCTTGATTCACCTTTTTCTTTAACTATGTTCTATTTGGTGAGCCCTTCTTTTTCACTTTGGTTATCAACATCAATAACCTTCTTGTGCATCCTATCGTGCCCAAAATTTGAACAAGACACACACAATACATACTAACTAATTTTTTTTAAGCAATTAAAGAATTTATATCAATTCAATTTCAAATTTTTGGTATAATCTCAAAATCATTTTAAAGAATTTTCAATTATAATTTGAATACGAGGAAAGAAATTTTTTAATTACTCTTAAGTCATTTTCCAATAAAATATTTAGAGGTAAATGTATATACAATTTTGAATTTTTACTTCTACTATTACAATTTCTTTTGGAAACATCTCATCAAATCACAATTACAAATATGAGGATCAACGTATCATCTTTTGCAATACAATAACTCTATAAGGACTCATTATATTTTATCTTGAAAACTCCAACATATAATTCAATCTTCCAAGCTCTTTCTTCAACACAAATCTACTTTGAAACCTATACAAACAACAAATGAAAACTATGGAGAGCTCACCTCCCAACCTAGGTCTCTATGAGACCACTTGTCGAGCTTGGAGAACCAAGACCAACTAGGTAACATAAAAGCACGAACTCACAAAACAACATTTACAGATTACAACAGGTTACCATAGAAACAAGTAAGATGGGTGAAGGTGTGCCTAGACTATAAGGAGAAGCCAAATATAGAAATAAAATTACCTTCATAAGGCATAAAAAACTAATACCATTTCTCACAGAATTTCTCCCCTAATATTTCCCCAAGAGCAAAACATTGTGTTAGCACATGAAGCCCATACTCCATGCTTATCTCTCTTTATTGTAGGGAAGAGACTCTGCACTCAGGGAAAGACCCAACTAACCCCTTCACCTAAAGTTCAATGCTTCCCTTCCCAAGGTGAGTGATGTCCTTCCACACCCATGAACATCATGCTTGCAAAAATTAAAATAAAAAAGAAGAAAAGAAAATCAAGCATACCTAATACCACAAAACATGAATTTTTTTTTGCAATATACATATGCATTCAAATAAATTTCTTTCTACAATCACACAATGAAAAAAACCATATACATGAGATTTCTTCGATGGCTAAATCCACCAACCTTGATCCAAAGCTATGGCAATTGAACAACATGAGAAGAGCTATCTTGTTTCCTTTCTTTCAAAACTCCCAATTCTACAATATCTCTAAAACTAGAGAGTGGGTAAACAACCACTTTGAATTCAAATTCCACTCTCATAGGCATCTAAAGTCCTACTTGTACTCCATCTATGACTCCTTCCCTAAATTAAACTCAAACTAAGTGTAGAGGAGATGGGAAGTTGGTCGAGATAACTCCAATTTTCTCAAAACTTGGTAAATGGGAATTTGAAAGGGTCATAAAAGTAAATTTTACATTAATAAGATCAAAATTAGAGACCTAACTTATAGTACTAACATTTACATAAGTTAGTTTACTAAAAGAACACTCTAGGACTCTCATAAACCCTTCTAAAGTCACCATAAACTTAAATTTCTAATTTAATATAATTAAATCCTTCATATGAAAATATTGTACAAATGAATTAAACTTAGACATTTCTAATTTATTAATACTAAGGTTAAGGTGTCTTTTTCTGGTGTCTTTATTTGACTTGCCACTATACACATAACATCAGAAGTGTCAAGTGCCACTATAAAATATAATTTACATTACGAGTGACTAATAAATTTTCACAAAATGAATCTATTCTAAATCAATCATTCACATTATATTTACAAAAAAAAAAACACTTAACAATGTGGTTAAGATCTCTTCATTAGATTTAATGTTGGCATTCTTAGTTAATACAAAGGTCTTGGTTCTCCGATTTTACCATGGTTATTTTTTGCACACTTAAAATGCACATCATTAGTCCAAGATAAATAAATCATGAACAAGCATAAATCCTAAATCAATTCTATTTTCATAACTAAATTACCACAAAAACCTTTTCTCAATAAATTTCAAATAACATTTTCCATTTCTAAACCAATGTGCATCATCAACTAAACATGATATATACTTCATCTAACATTTATAGTAAAACATGATTATATATCCATCAATAGAATAAGAAAATATAAGAATTAATATAATTTAATCAAAAATCATCATAATAAAACCTAATCATCATAAATAAGCATCATATAGTAATAATCACATGGCATCCAACAGTCTGAAATAGCCATCCCAAATAAAAGTGTCCAAAATTCAAATAAATAGTTTGTTAGAGTAATAAGATATTGCTTGATTAATTAAATCATTTTGATTTAATTATTAAGTCACTTATTATCTCTATTTTACTTAAGCTAAACTTTAGGCATATAATAATTAATTATTTTATTAATTATTATCATGCAACCTAGGTTTTACTTGTTAGGGTTTTGATCTCCTTTTATAAGGGTTGATCTCTTTGTAATTTTATTCATTCACTTTTGATAATAGAAATCAATCTTTTTAATCTTCAAGAATGTCTCATCTATGGCTCTGACAATTTCAGCCTCCATAACCTTTTGCTTCTCTCTTTCTGTGATAGGTGTTTGCATGAGGGTGATTCTTGGGAGCTCTGGGGTTGATCTTTTATCAATTTCAACATGTTATCAAAGCCAGATTGTTGTAGCTTGTTCAGTATTTGAAGAAAAAGGAGAACAAGGGCTTGATAGAATAGATCTAACATTTTTGGTCATTTTTCTTTGATTTTTGGAGGTGTGACGGTGACAATTTAGAAAAAATAATTATAGAATTGATTTTCAAATAGTGATATCTCCCTTATACGAAATCCTTTCTCTGAGCTATTTTTTTTGTTTTGGGATAGAATTTTGTGATCTACACATATGTCTAGGTTGTTTGTGATCTTTATTTCTAAATTTTTCTTAAAATTGCAAATCTTAATTTTTGCAACTTCAAAGGCTTCGTTCAGGCTCATATGGACACATATTTCGGTGCTATTTTTTTAAAAAGTGCATGATTTACTGTCCACTTTCTAGATTTGGTATCAGTTTGGAGTAATATTGAGTGGAAATAGTACTTTCAACATCTGGTCATTTTTTGGCCTACAAATAATAGCTATTTGTGATTCATATATAAATTTTTTTTCTCTTCTCTCATTTACAAATTCCTCCTAGAAGCTAGGGTTTGATTATTTGCATTGTGTGAGGTGTTTTTATATTATTTTCTATTATTATATCAATATATCAAAAAACTCCAAGAAAACCTCTTCTAAAATAATGGTCGAGACCTCTTCTTTTCTAGAAATTTTGACCCCTCATAATTATCACACATGGAAGACCTTCATGACATGACTTCTCTATTCAAAAGGGTTATGGTCTTTGTTGTCACTGAGGTTTGCACCCTTGTCCAAAGCCTATGCATGAGGACAACCTAGTGAAACATGGAAACAACCTCCAATTTGTGGGACTTGAACTATGAGGTTGAGTCTTCAGAGAAGGCCGGCTTCCTCTTACTATCAAGATGCACCTAACTACTCTTGGAGAGGAAAAGGGGGAAGGAGAGCATGAAAGAAAATCTACCTAATCTAATCTAAAGAGGTGATGCACCAAAATAGAGTGTTCAAACCAATCTCTACCCATATATGCACTATTGAACCAGAATGAAACTAAGGATATACACATTCAAATTTGTTTTAATCTAATAATCACATGCAAATCGGAAGACCAAGATGAATGAAACAAGGAAAGAGAGATTCACTTATATTATCATTCATAGGCCAAGGAGATACAGTCATGCATATCATAGATCTCTATAAAACACTAGTACAAGGCAAAGAGTTCTTGCACTTTCATACCAATGGCTGAAAGAGATAAGGCAAAAAATCATGTAGTTCAGAGGCATAGGGGAATTTACACTGAAAATTTGCAGAGCAATAATAGAGAAAATAGAGAAAGGTTGACCCCTTCAAAAAATTTAGAAGTTTCTTTTATAGCTCAGGCATAATTGAGATGTCCTCCAACTGAAGTTACTCCCCAACCACTACATTGAAGTCCTATAGGGAACAATCATGGGGATCCAAAAGAAAATTTGATTTGAATATAGCTTTTTGGTACCATGAAATCTAATTTTTAACTAAAATAGGGCCTTGAAAAGATAAAAATGGAGCCATAACTATGCTCTAACTAGGTAGATAGGTTGGATCGGGGGGTAGTGTTCCTCTTTGTTTCATATTTACTCCAGGGTGGTTGGAATCAATCATAAGATTGGATTATGCAAAAAACCTTGGTATCCCATGTTCCCAGTTCATGAACTAGCATGGTTAGCAGGTCAACATAACCCTGGCCCCAGAATGAGCCACATGGACCAATGATCTCTTTTCACTTTGCCACCCCACAAGGTCTTTTCAAAGTTGACCAATCTTTCTTTACTAACTGTGCCAATTCCTCAAACTCCAACTACGACGGTCACATTAACTGCCAGCGCATCTAACCGCTACTGCCTCCATCAGACCCATTACTATCATGGCTTCATCTTCAATCAACTCTAGTTGATGAGCTAGCTCTAGGGATGGGAACTCCAATGAAATTGGAAGCCTTGCTTCTCTGCCATAAACTAACATGAATGGTGAATTCCCTATTGACCTTTTAGGCATTATTTTGTTAGCCCACAGTGCAGTCTTCAATTGTTTATGCCAACACCTCTGGTTATCTTCTATTATCCTTTTCATGATATTGATTAGGTTCTTGTTGGAGGACTCAGCCAAATCATTACCCTGAGGATAGTAATTTGAGGATGTGCTCAAATAGATATTATGATCCACTACCCATGCAAAAATCTGAGCTCCAACAAAAGACTTTGCATTATCTGAAATAATGGTTGAAGGGGCACCAAACCTGGTCACAATTCCATCGAGGAACTCAACAACTGAAGATTCAGTGGCATCCTTCAATGCAACTGCCTCTATCCATCAGGTGAAGTAATTTGTAGCAGCTAAAATCCATTTGTGACCTGAATTGGAAGGAGGATTGATAGGGCCTATGAAATCCAATCCCCACTGAGCAAAAGGTTGATCCACCTGGATAGGATGAAGGGGAAGAGCTACAAGCCTTTGTTTGCTAGAGAAAAATGCACAATTTTCACACTTCCTTACATACCTATGACAATCATGAAATAGAGATGGGTAGTAATAACCAGCCCTCATGATTTTCATTACAGTTGTCCTTGCTAAGAAGTGGCCACCATCAAGACCATCATGAAGTTCCTTGATCATTCTTTCAACCTGGTCTGTATCAAGGCATCTTAATAGGGCTCCATTAAAATCTCTCCTAAAAAGGATACCATCAATTATGACATAAGGGATTGACTACAATCTATATTGTCTTCTTTTAGCTTTGTCTAATCCTTGAGGGTATCCATTGCCTAATAAGAAGTTCATCATATCCCCCATCCAACTCCTTGGGTCACTATTTCTTACCTCTTGTTGCTCTATCAGTATCATAGAAACTTCCTTATCAATTTCTTGAGATGATAACATCTATTTATACAACCCCCTCCCTCTTACTAGCTTGGTAATCTGAATGTCAATATCATATTCCATCACTTTAGTAATCCAGCCAACTCTTTTCTCACTAATATCTTTGCTCAAAAGGAAATCCTTCACACTAGCATGGGGTACTAACAAATGAATCTTATTATGAGATAGGAGGTGTCTAAATTTCTTTAAAGCTTTGATGACTACAAGGGCTTGCTTCTCTACATAGCTATATTTATCTTCATATTCTTTAAGCCCTTCACTAAAGAAAGCTATGGGCTACTCGTTACCTTTATCAATTCTTTGAGTCAGGATAGTAGAAATGCTTGACTCACCACCTAGGGTATAAAAGATGAAATCTTTCTCAAAATTTGGATTCATGAGAGTAGGGGTCGAGGCTATGGCTGCCTTGATCTCTTCAAAACTTTCCTTCCCTTCCTTGGTCCATGCAAAGACCATACATTTCTTGAGCATAGCTGTAAGAGGTTTCACCATGGTAGCAAGATTAGGGATAAATCTTCTCACAAAATTTATCCTTCCTAGGAAACTTTGCAGTCCTTTCTTGTGTTTAGGAAGAGGGAGGGAAAGTATTTCTTTTTTCCTCTCTGGATCAATGGTTAAGCCATCCTCAGATACAATATTTCCTAATAATTATCCTTGGTTAGTAGCAAAGACACACTTTCTTGGGTTAAGGGAAACCCCAAACTCTCTGCATCTTAAGAATACCTACCTGAGATGACCAAAATGATCATCTACATTCTTTGAATATATTGTGATATCATTAAGGTAAACTAAGACAAACTTTTCAATCAATCCTTTGAAGGCCATCTCCATTTCCTTCTGAAATGTAGCACCTACATTGGTTAGCCCAAATGGCATCTTACAGTAAGCATATGTACCCCATTTAGTGGTAAATGCAGTCTTGTATCTATTAGACCCTTTAACTAGCACTTGATTGTAGCCAGAAAATCCATCAAGAAATGAAAATCTCTTTGAACCACTAACCTTGGACAAAATTTTCTCCATAGAAGGGAGAGGATGGTGATCTTTAAGGGAAGCTTGGTTAAGGTCCCTAAAGTCCACACACAATCTAATTTCTCCATTCTTCTTCCTAACAGGGACAAGGTTTGCTACCCATGATGAGTGTTTGATGGGAAAATATATATTGGCCTCAATCAACTTGGATAGCTCTTTTCTCATTAAGGGTTCAATTTTAGGATTCACTGGCCTTTTCTTTTGTCTTCTAGTTTTACATTATTAATTAAATATATGGTATGTTGGAACAACCTTGGGTCAAAGCCCTTTAAGTCATCATATGTCCAAGCAAATACATCATTAAATTCTTGACATAGATGAATACAATTTTCTTGTTTGATTTTAGAACATACCTTACCAATGTTCAAGGATTTTCCATCACCAACCATAACTGGAATATGATCATCTTCATCAGTAGCTAGGTTCATGTATCTACCTCTTGCTTGGTCATTAGGATTGAAAACACTCTCTAAGGTAATGAGACCCTTAGGCAATTTGTTAGAATTGAGATTAATAATCTGATCAACATACTGATCTTGCAGTCTTAACTGGTTTTTACTCAAAAATTTTGCTTCATTCTACAAGAAGCTGACAATTTTCTCATCAGATTCAAACACTTGCCAATGGATGTTGTTATCAAGGATAGCAGGTCTTACTACCACTTTGATTTGTTGCTCCTTCTTTTCTTCAAGATTCCTTGGCACATCATAAGATGCACCTATTGCTGCAAGTCTATCAACATATCTATTTTCTTTTCTAGGGATTCTTTGAATATTAAATGCATTAAAACCCTCAAGAAAATCCCATACCCTATGTTTATAACACTTGAGAAAACCATTCTTGGTGGTATTCTAATTTCTCACTTGATTAACCTCCAACTCACTATCTCCATAAACTCTTAAAGCTTGAATTCCTCTTTTTTGAGCAAGTAGAAGACCTTGAATCAAGGATTCATACTCGGCCACATTATTAGTGCAACTAAATTGGAGCCTAAAGGAGAAGTAGTACCTTACTTGTGCAGGAGAAATTAACATCACACCAGCCCCTGATCCATTTTTATTCCTTGATCCATCAAAGTACATACTCCATATCCCACTCATATCTTCTTTAGTACCCACAAGATTGGGAACTAGAGCATCTTTCTCCAATATACAATATGTACTGAGGCCTATCTCAAGGGTTTCTGGCATAAGATCAAATTGATATGTGTTAGCCCACTCATCCAAGAAAAAAATAGGTATCTCTACTAGGGAAGTGGTGGGCTCATTCACCGTGTCATTCTCATCCATCTCTAGGATAGGGCAATTCATGTTGATGGAATTAGGGGTGTAAGATTCAGTATGATGGAGGGCTTGAGGTTCTGCTCTGATTGACGCATTGGCTCCATATCTCGTCTTGAAAGACATATATGACCAATCAAAAGATACGAAACCAACTATTTGGGTAGTAAAGTCTCTTGATAGATAGATGGCAAAATATGGCTTGACCTCAGCAACAAAGATATCTTGGGTTACAGTACAACCAGGGCATGCATGTAAGGCCATCTCCACATTCCTAAGGATCTCTACAGTCTTGATAGTACTACCATCCAACCATAATACATCCCTAAAAATGGGCTCATATTTCATTCCCAAAGCATCAGCAACACACCTAGGCATCACTGAACTGCTAGCCCCTGAATCAATCATGCAATTATGGACCAATTTTCCCCCTATAATTAAAGAAACATTGAATGGAGGAGGTCTAACCTTTTTACTTGTTTCTACCTCCCTTGATGGTTGTACTAGGCTTGTGGCACTTTCCATACTAAGTGTCTAATCCTTTGGTTCAATTCTTTCCAATTCTTGCTGCAGCAACCTCTTTTGCATGGGTATAGTAGCAACAGCATCCCAGATGGAGATATTCACATTTGTCTTCTTCATTTTCTCTACCATAGTAAATGGCATAGTAGCTACTTTGGTAGAAGGTTTGGGAGCTGCAATTGTATGAGGTTGAGATGGAATAACTTCAGGATCACTTGTATCTTTTCTGCCATGATTTTTCCTTTGCTGTTGAAAGGCACTTGATTGATTATTTACTGCTTGCTCATGAGATAGCACATTTGAAGTTGAGGCCTAATTGGGAGGAGGAGGGACAACATCTTCCATAACTCTTCTTTTTCTTCTAGTGTTATGAGCAATGGAAGCCTAGTTTACATTACAATGCTCCTCCATCTGATGATTCATAAAAGAGCAATCGCCCTGTCTTTACCTATCTGAAGCATCTTTAAATTTGTCCTCCTTGTATGATTGTTTTGTTGTAGGTTCTTGGACTATCAAAGCCATAAAAGATTCAGCCTTCTGACACATACAATAGGCATAGCAGTAGTTACAAGAGGGACAAAAATCTTGATCTTGAGCCATATTGTTTTGAGGGACTATGGCCCTACTTTGGTTTACATTTGAGGTTGAAGCATGGCCACCCTGCCTATTCTAATCAAAAGAATTGTTCAAATGATTAGGATTTGGAGGCCTACCACTTCTTGGAGTTTGATATTGCAATTGATGAGGCTTACTACCTTGAGCTTGCTGTCTTTCTAAAGTCACCACCTTGTTGCTTACTTTCTGCATCATAGAGGAGTTATCCTCCAGCTTCTTCCCATAATCTTGCAATCTTTTTTCTAGGTTCTTTTCTCTTTTATCCATGTTTTGCATCAGAGATTGCATCATCTCTTTGATTTCATCTATCCCATTTGAAGATGTGGAAGCTTGAGGGACTGGGACAAGGGATTGTGATGTAGAAGTTGTGGGAAGAGGAGCCATTGTTGGTTGATGATTTGGAACATCAGGGAAGAAAGGCATAGGAGGCCTTAGAGCTAGCTTACCTCCTTGTATTAGGATGTTCTCTGATTTTATTGCTATGCCATAAGCATTAGGCAAGGTATCTCCTCCCATAGTTTAGATTGTAGTGGAAATATCATTTTTAAAAGCTCTAAGGTAATGCAAAAAGGCATTACCAGGGGTAGGCTTCACTGAAGTAGGTATTCTATCCCATTGCTTTTGAAATCTATAATTAAAATCAGTCATACATTCATGGGGGGCTCTTTTTATAGTAGTCAACTACTGTAAAAGTGACAAATAGTCACTTTTATCCTCAAAATGTTTGCACAATCCTACTCCTAATCCATCTCAATCTATTATAAAACCATGAGCTAAACCTCTATACCATTGTAGTGCTTTTCCTTTCAAGGATGAGGCTAGGAGCCTAACTACAACATCATCCTTTGTAATACCATGGATATTACAGACATTTGCAACCTCTTGAATGTGTTCTAAGGGAGAGATAGAAGTTTCACTAGTAAACTCTGGTATACTTTTGAGTGCAGCTACTAGTATGTTATGTCTTTGGGCTAATAAGAGACAACTTCCACCATTAAAGGTGGAAAAAGTATGAGCCCTAGGCAATGCCATATAGACAAGTGATCTATTGATATGTATTGATGGCAGTCTAGGTTGAGATCTAACAGCAGTAGGAGTAGAGATAGATCTTGTAGGTGTATTTATTACTATTGGACTCCTAACTAGTGATAAAGATATTCTAGTCTTCCTTCTTCTAGGGTTTGAAAATGAAAGCTCTTGATATTGAAACTTACCTCTAGAAGATGCCCTCGTTTAAGCTCTGGGCATGAATCACTACAACTTTGGTCTAGAACCAGATATGTATTTGAAGCTCAGAGTCGCCAAGTACTTTGAAGAATGAGCCTCTTGAAGGCTTAAACACTGAAGCCAATACTATCTCCTCGGTATTGATCTTGAAATCTTCCCTTTTGACACCAGTAGGCTTGCAATTTTCTGAAAAGTTGTCCCACTGAGCATATCAAAAACTGTTGTCACTGAGGTTTCCACCCTTTTCCAAAGCCTATGCATGAGGAAAACCTAGTGAAACATGGAAACAACCTCCAAGCTGTGGGACTTGAACTATGAGGTTGAGTTTTTGAAGAAGGCCGACTTCCTCTTACTATCAGGATGCACCTAACTACTCTTGGAGATGAAAATGGGGAAGGAGAGCATGCAAGCAAATCTACCTAATCTAATCTAAAGAGGTGATGCACCAAAATAGAGTGTTCAGACCAATCTTTGCCCATATATGCACTATTGAACTTGAATGAAACTAAGGATATACACATTCAGACTTGTTTTAATCTAATAATCACATGAAGATCAGAAGAGCAAGATGAATGACACAAGGAAAGAGAGATTCACTTATATTATCATTCATAGGCCAAGGAGATACAGTCATGGAAATCATAGATCTCTACAAAACACCAGTAAGAGGCAAAGAGTTCTTGCACTTTCATACCAATGGCTAAAAGAGATAAGGCAGAAAATCATGCAGTTCAAAGGCACAAGGGAATTTACACTAAAAATTTGCAGAGCAGTAACAAAGAACACAAAGAAAGGTCAGCCCCTTCAAAAAATTTAGAAGTTGCCTTTATAGCTCAGGCATAACTGAGATGTTCTCCAACTGAATTTACTCCCCAACCACTACATTGAAGTCCTACAGGGAACAATCATGGGGATCCAGAAGAAAATTTGATCTGAATATAGCTTTTTGGTACCATGAAATCTAATTTTTAACTAAAATAGGGCCTTGAAAAGATAGAAACAACACCATAACTGTGCTATGACTAGGTAGATAGGTTGGATCAGGGGGTAGAGTGTTCCTCTTTATTTCGTATTTACTCCAAGGTGGTTAGAATTGATCATAAGATCAAATTATGCTAAAAAACCTCAGTATCCCCTGTTCCTTGTTCACGAACCAGCGTGGTCAGCAGGTCAACATCACCCTGGCACTAAAATGAGCCACGTAGACCAACGATCTCTTTTCACTTTTCCACCCCACAAGGTCTTTCTAAGGTTGACCAATCTTTCTTTAGTAACTGAGCCAATTCCTCAAACTCCAACTGCTACGGTCACATTAACTACCAGTGCATCTAACCGCTACTACCTCCACCGCACCCATTGGGACACATGTCACCAAGGTTCTATGTCACTATTGGTATCCTCTGAGAAATTTCCCATAGGGAGATAGCACCCACCATGGATTTAGATTGATTTGACAATTGTGAAGACTCGCTATATTACTGAGCTATCTCCTAAAAAGAAACTTGAAAGCCTAGGCCCACAAACCACTTGGCAACCACCTAGCATCTTCATCTTGGTGTGATTTGGCTCTACCGATCCATGTGGTACAATGGTGCTATGTCACTATGGGTAATATCCTGGCAATTTTCCATAGTGAGATAGCACCCACCGTCGATTTTCCTTAGATCTATGGTGATCAACAAAAATGCACGGCTACACACCAAGTTGGCTGAGTGGACCAATGAAATATAGCCACTATACTATGACCCACTTGACAACTACCACCGAGGATGAGCCATAATATTACTTTGGAGAAGAGCGTGCCCATGATGTCACTTGTACCATGCATCGTCGAGGCGCTACGTCACTATGGGTATATCCTCACAGCTTTCCATAGCGAGATAGCACCCACCATTAATTCAGATTGATTCAAGGGTGAGGAAATCTTCATGCATTTGAAAGGGGCGTGGGTCTAGGTAACTATTGACATCAATGAATTGCCCAGCTAGCGATGAGTCAAAGCCTCATTTCAAGCATAGTCATCCTTCCACGTTGCCTGAGGTCCCATCGTGTGTGCCAAATTCATCACTGATATTTGACGAGGCATACTTGGGACCCACCTTCCTTTTAATGTCACCATAGGATCACTTTCCATCTGGGTGCTATGTTGCTAATGGTGAGGAACACAAATTTTTTGATAGCGCCCACCGTGGATCTATCAAAACCTGATGCCGAAGAAACAACAAGGAAAAGGAGGACCCACCATCCATGCGGCCAAAAGGTGCTATGTCGCTATGGAAAAACAATGTACAACTTCCCATAGCGAGATAGCGCCAACCGTGGATATTTCGAGCTCCAACGATGGGGACTTGTGGGCCCATAGAAATAAACCTAGGAAATAAGGAAAATCATAAGGTTCAATCATATAATTTTTTCGATATTCCTGGGATGTTAAAAAATAACATTAATCCAAGAAGTGACCATTGGGCAGGCAAATATTTAAAAATTCAAATATTTGGCTGGGGGCACAATATTTAACAGTCTTATTTGGATGTAGTGTAGCCAATTTTACAAAGGCTTTTTGATGTCATGTAGCACAGGAACAAGATGGATGAGGCAATAGGATTGATTTCTTTATAGGTCTCAGATAGTCTACAGTTTCATCTAGATGGGTGTAATACTCCTCTAGCTATGTGGACCAAGCTTGAAGGCTTGTTTGGTATAGTTAATGTGTTTAGAGCACTTTATATTGAGAGAGCTTACCTCAGTTATACTAAATTCTTTCCCCTCCATTGAGGACTTCTTGATGAAATTCAAACAACAGAGATCTTTATTGTAGGGTTGTGGGAAAACGAAGACTGACACTGAGTGCACCTACCTAATTCTTTCTAAGCTTCATGGAAACTTTTAGATTTTTTCTTCTACCTTCTATTCCACCAAAGATGCTTTGGGTAATAGATTTACCATGCCATCCTTTGAAGTTTTTTGTAATCGGTTGAATTGAGAGCAAGCTAAGCCCTCTCAGTTGGATCCTCTCATAGGCTCACATAATCATGCATTAGTAGCTCAACCATCTTTAGGGACGAAGGAGAAGACTTAGAAATCTCTTTCTATAGAGTCTCCGACTAATTTTAGAACTCAAAGTTCATCAGGGATACCTCCTCCTAAAGGGGGTAAATCAAAACTAGAAAGACCAAAGTGTGCTTATTGTAATAAGCCTAATCATGATGAGGAACATTTCTATGAGAAGAAGTTAGATGGCTTTGCCAAACAGGTTTCATATTTGACAACTCTCCTTCAAAAGAGAAACATTGATATTCATTCTACTTCTCATAGACCTTCTTCATCATCATCATTTTAGTTAGATGGTAAAGATATAAGAAAGGGTCATGCACTATGTGCAACCACTATTCCTCATTCTTCTAGATGGTTACTAGATTTAGGTGCTTCACACCATATGGCATCTTCTCAAGATTTGTTCTTTTCTTTTGAGGTTTCTCCTACTCCATACATTTTGATGGGTAACAACACTATTATGACTATTTGTGGGAAAGGTTCTATTAACATAGATGATGGTACATTTCATGATGTACTTTTTGTTCCATCTTTTTCCTCCAACCTTCTCTCTATTTATTAGATTACACATAGTGTGACAAGGAAGATAGTCAAGTTTGCATAGGATTCAGTGCACATCAAAGATATTGAGACATGTAATATTATTGCTATAGAGACTATTGATCATGCTTCCCATGTATATTCCTTATCATATTTTTCTCCACCATCTCCACTATTAGAGTCTCACTATCTTTTTTCACAAGATTCTACTGGGGTAAAATTAGGTCGCTTGAAGAGACAGCGTTGTGACTTCTACACCTCCTCCTCCTATTCAAATCCCATCTCTTGAACAATATTACTCTTCAACATTGCCTACTATTGTAGCTCTAGTCATTGAGCCACCTATTACAATTTTTAAGGACATATAAGAGGACACACATCTCCTCTCAGATGACAGATTTAGCACACATATTATTCCACCTCCATTGGAGATTCTATTTTAGGATTCTCATGCTTTCTCCTTTGAGCAGTAGCTAGGACTTCTAGATGCACCTTACATACATGGGTTTTATCATCCTTGTTCACTACCTTTGTTTCCTTTAGATTGGAGCCACATTGGTATGTTCATCAACACAAGAGTTCTTCCATTCTAGGGGGGCTATGGAGTCTCAAGCTTCTATCATAGAGGCTTTCATTGTACTTATGGTCTTAAGAGATTTTCTTGAGATGTTTCATTTGTGCATCCCTTTTCTATCTCTTTTTGGAGTAGACTTTTTCCCACTAGGTTTTCTCTATTTCTCCATTTCATAGAGAATTGATTGTGATTGGGTACTGTTGGCCCTCAAAATTGCAGCCTCAACTTTGAAGGCCATTTAAAAATTGAGCCCTATAAATGCCCATAAATGCATATGTATCCAGCTGTACATTTGAGACCCATGAGGTGTTTAATGTTTCTAACACCATCCATTCAGCCTATCCATGTGTTTCATGAAGTTAAATTGATATTTCGAGTCATTTCGGGTAGTATATTTTTGAGCAAATGTCAAATCTGCATTTTTCACCTAAGTGTCAAATAATGACAGTAGGTTGTGTTTGTCATTGAATATCTCACACCCAGAAATGTTTCATGACTCACCACTTTGGGAGTGTTTAGTGTCCATACCAGAGAACCTATGTTTTATATTTTGAGCCGTTTTGAGTTCATTTGACTAGGTTTTGACTCCCTCTAAGTTGGTCATTTAATATTTTCATGTTGATGCAATTAGTTCAAAATTCTAGGAAGCCATGTTTGACATGTTATAACTTTTGACCAGTTGACCGAAATGCTAAAATTCCTTTTTTGTTACATTGTAGATGTCAAAAAATTGTTATGTTTCAAGTTTTAGCTCATGATGAATCTATTTACACACTTTTCAAATGCGATTCCAAATGGAATTTTTAACTTTTTACTGGTGTCATAAAATGCAGATTGTTTGGTACCCCTATTCTTGATGTCATAACTTGAGATCCATGATTGCCTAGATTGAATGGATTGTACCACTGTGTTTTACTCTAAAAATTCTTTAAGTGTGTCAATTTGAAAATCTTGATGAATCCATTTGCACACTTTTCCAGGTCAATTCCATTTGCAAAAAACACTTTTCTGATATTGTTTCCAGTCTGCAAATCCAGGTAGCTCACTTTGACCACTTGCCAAATGCGCCCAATTATTCGTCATGAGCCTAGATCCACATTCATCGTGTGACAGTGAACCAATGTCCCAGTTTTCATCTTCCTAAGTGTCAATTTACCCAATTTTCAAGGTCAATTTTGAACCCAATTTATTATTTTCTAACTTTTTTACTTGCAGGTAATTCTGAGAGGTCAACTTTAACAGTCAATGTCTTTTGACTGAGAATTTTTCATGAGATGAGATTTGGCTGGGGAAAAATATGCGGAATAGAGAATCAGTGTGCCAACTTTTAGAGCCTGGTTAGGTGTTTGGATCAATTTTTTAAGACCAGTCAATGAAGCTTCTGACATTAAATTCACAGCTTGCAGATTATGTAAAATGAGTTTCAAATTAATTAATTAGCAGTTGAATTTTTTTCTATTCAAGTTGAAGATTCAATTGTTTGGAAACAATTTTTTTTTTAGCCAGACCCACTGAAGTGCCCGAATGATTCTATCATATTAATAAGGCATTGGCTTGCACATGATAAATTTCTAATACACCTTTTGATCCTTGATTAAAGCTAGGGATCTTGTGGAGAGATGTGGGCCAAAAGGTAGCAAGATCTATATGGCCTTGCATAGTGAGAAGTTCCAGCCAAAATTTGAGTGTATTTCAATTAAAATAAGTAGCATATTGAACACACTGCCATTCACTTCTTTACATATTTCTGATCACACAAAATCACAGGTTGACCACTGTGCATAGGAACTAAAAAGAATAAAATATGCATGTGAGTCTTGTGATGAAAAAATAGTAGTAGAAAGACATGTCATGGCAGGAAGGTGCAATTAAAGATAGAGGAAGATGGAGACGCCATAGTGGAGAAAGCCCACGGCAAGGGAAGGCACCCATTACCTAGTGTACAAATGGTGCATGAGTTTTAAATAGTGCAGACACAATTTTTAATTAGAAGGAGCCGCCCTATTAAAAAGGAACCCACAGCTACGCAAAATAGAGCTTCCCATGCATCATACAGCCTTTTGTTATAGTTATTGTGATTTTCTTTCGTGCGAAGGGATGGTTGTATAATTCGAAGGTCAAAGACAAGGAAATTTGCTCTAAGAAGCTATGGCAGCTTGCGAAGGGGTGGCAACACTTAAAGAAAGAAGGCGCCATTAAATTTAAAAAAGGAAAGAGACCACACCAAAACATTGAAAGGCAGCACCATTAAAGCCTCTAAGTCATTGTTGAAGACAACTCGCACTTCTCTAATTAACAACGAGAAATCCGTATTGAAAGAGATTCAACGCAAATGTGAGTAGGAACAGACATAAGGAACTCATGACTAAAGTAAAACAAGAAAAGCCACAAGCAAATTCTGAGTAACAAATGCCCATGCTAGGAGCATCAGCTTGTAATAGAGCAAACTGCCAGTTAATAGAAGAGAAGTCCTTACTAAAATAGAGACCCCATGCTAGAACAAGCAAAGCAACAAAAAAAAAAAAAAAGATGCCATAACCTGCCAAACAAGAATAAGGCGTGAGCAAGAGCTAAAAAATGCAGAGGAATCTTCCCACAAAGAAATAGATGTTTCCTGAGAGAAAATCGCAGTCAGCCATAGGGGTCTTTACACATAGAAAAAAGACAATATGCGAGAAACTATGAAGAACATTAATCCCATATTGCCTATGTGGGGGAAATTTTAGCTTTTAAATACTCTAGGGCTCCAATAGCTAGTGTCTCAAACACGCATGCTTTTGTGAACCATGCACTTGCAGGTGGGGCCGGTGGCCAGCCAAGTGGATGTAGTCAAAGGAAAATTTTTAAATAAAATGCATGACAACCAAGGTCACGTCAGCAGATGGAAGCAACTAAAAAACTCAAAAATTTGGCGCCTCACTACTTCGCCAGTTGGAAAATGCAAGGTTTTTCAGCTAGCAAGGTAGCAAGTTGCTGGAAAGCCTCCAAAATTTGGTAAAAGTTGAGTAAGCCTATGGGTCCTACATGTAGTCACAGTCAGTGAACCATTGAATGACAAGTAGCAGCCAAACAATGTGCAGTATTGAGATGCTGATGTGGATTCTGAGCTACGAGATGGTGCCACGTGGATGATCTGACGGTCGTCGCTATCTCGCCAAGCGAAGATGCTCACCAGTTATCCATAGCGAGATAGCGATGCTGATGTGGTGGGAATGACATGGCAGTGATGTGGAGTTCTTGACCAACCATAAGGTGCCATGTGGCACAAATTTTGAGGTAGATTTTGATGTGGCGAGCAAGTCTAGAGACACACCAGATCATGCCACATGGCAGATCTAAGGGTTCTTGTTAACTTGCTATAAGAAAAATGCAGGGAAGATAACATGGTGAAGTAGAGAGAAGATGACACATGGCATTGATGAGGATGTGCAGTCAGAATGTGACACGTGGCATTGCTCAAGTCTGAGCCAATCAAAAGATGACACTTGTCACCAGTGGTCAAACTTGGGTTGACCCAAAATTGAAAGGGTTGGGTAAAAATAAATAAATAATTTTAAATTTTCATTCTTAAAATAGTTTTTCAAAAACATGCACATTAGATTTAAAAAAGTTTCAAAAGGGCTTTTCTATTCTAAATTTTTAACTTTAGAGATATTTTAAATTTTTCAAAATTTAAAATTCAAGATGTCCAGAGCTGAGTTTTCTATCTTGAGGGCATTTTTCAAATTGAGATTAAATGGGTTTCTAATAAGCAAAATATGCGATATTATATATCACCAGAATCAGGAGAATCCAAATTTTCCATTTTTGAGATCAGTTTTTGTACACGTATTCACAAATTCATGCTACAGGTCAATTTATATTTCTCAGGGCATTGGCAACAGAATAAGCAAATTTGATCATTGATCATTACAATCGGTTAGAGGGCAATTTTAAAAGCTTGTTAGGATCTGAATGTGGAGAAAATCACTTTTGAGATGTTTTCTTGGCTTCTAAAGGTCATATAAATTATTTTCACCTTTTACTATGAGTTCACCTTGGCATCAAAAATCAGTTACGATGATGGATAAAATATCTCAGATATTTTTGCCTTGTAGACACCAAGTGATGGGGATTTGATAGGCAGTTACAGAGAGAAGGTAGAAAAAGGTTTTTCATCTTCTTGGGAAGGATTTTTGAATGAACACTTGTCAGTTGGAGATTCAATTTGGGAATTCTTTCCTCTATATCATTCCCTTTCTTTCTCATTGTATAGGTTCTAGTTTTTTGTAACTGAGAAACCAGTAGGTTCCAGTTTCTGGGGAGAAAATTTGCACATTACTGTGAGACCATATTCTGGTTCTAGTTTTGATGTATTCCCAATACTGAGACACCATTCATTCAAAAATTTCTTTCATGTATGAACAATAGTAGTGAGATATATAGATAGTTTAGATCTATTAGATTTTTTCTATGTTTTCATTTCATGCATATGATTGTATTAATTTCAAGGAAATAAATACAAAGAGTAGTAGATGGTTAAGTTTCATTTTGAATCCTATCTCCTTTATCAGATAATTTTCAATGTTTACAATCTTTGACATAGTGCTAAGGTTGTAATTGCAGTTCCTTAAGGTTGTATGTTATTCATTGTTGCTTATGACCCAAGGGGTTATGTAAATGCTTCAGAGAATCAACAGGGTTGCAAGTTTACTAATGGGGATATTATGTAAGAATGGGATTTAATTTGAGCATTAATGTCTATTTACAAGTTAAATAGATAGATCAGATGTCTGAATATACAAACAAGTATCAGATATCCATATGTATGCATTTGATTCATGGAATTGCCCAATGGTGAAGGCACTAATTAGCTATAGGATCATTAAGTCTTATTGTTGCATATCTGAGGTTTTTTTGAAATTCAACATTATTAATCAAAAGCCTTTTACCCTTTCATGTTGAAGAGCTATAAATGTTTAACCCTCACTCAGCTTGTGCATTCCATAGATTTTCATTCAGCTATTGTAGATCTCTGTCATTGCATTAAGTCATTAGGAGATATAAGGGTTTTCATTTGCTTAATAGATTCAGGGATATTTTTTGCACTGGTATGATATCATTTGAATCTAAGGTCCACCCACCTAGGTTTAGCAGAGCCTAAAGAAGAAGAAGGGTCTAGCCTTATAGTTGGCCTGGTGTCTAAATGGGCATGTTGAAAATGGGAGTTAGCTACCCCTAGATGTGTTTTGTTCTCATCAGGGTAATTGGAAACTAGTAACATTTTCAAAAACCAACAGGTACCTCATTGGGCCTTGTTATTGGGACCCAAGTTTGCTTTCAACATTCTAGTTTCCTTGCATTGTTTGTAGCTACAGTGTTGCTCATATTAAGAGGGGGTGTTAGAGAAAAAGGTTAATTTAATTTCATTAATTAAATCACCTTTTCTCCCTTGTTAAGATTTCACTTTATGCACCTTTTTCATTCATATTTAATAATTAATTACTAATTATTAAATAGTATTTTCCTTTTAGGTTACCCTTTATACCTTTTAGGTTACCCTTTTTGTGTTTCAATCTCCTTCTATAAGGATAGATCATTTGTAAGTATCTTGTATCTTTTTTATTTTTTATTATACAATTTTCATATTTTCAGAGAAAACCCTTGCCTCCTCTTGTCTTTTTTCTTCTTTGTGATAGGTTTTTACATGCAAGTATTCTTCAAGCTTTATGGATTTGTATTGCGTATTGATCAAATCCTTCATTGTTGTGCTATGATGGGTGAGGGTGAGGCCTCAAAGATACCTTATGTATAGATAATTTTACAACAAAATCACATTCATAAGGGTTTCCTTGAATTTTTCTCATCCATTCAATCAAATCTCAACTCATTTTCATTGAATTTGTCACTTGAAAAAATATTTTATGAATCATGCTAGCTGTATCTTACCTTGGAACTTGAACTTTTCTTAGATCACAAAACATATATTAAATATTCATCATTTTACTGTACCTAACGTTTCCATTCATTGATTTCTCTAACTAACTTTGTTCCTTCCTTAAAATCTTCTAGGCCACTTGATGTTGTCCCTTAATTTATTTCATAAAAAAATATTCTTCTTTACTAACCTATGTTTTTTTCAACCAAAAAACTTCATCTATTTGGTCAAAACTTCTATCCTTGATTATAATATTTTCTTGGTAAAACTTGTGTGCTCAATAATAAAACATCCTTGGTAAACTTCATTGAACAATACCTTTGTTTATCAGCCACCATTTCTAGCTCAATAATCCACATTGATTCCTTGTCTTTTCACTCCATGACTCCAATCCTTTATTACTGACCAATACAACTAACTTGTGTGTCACTCTTACACTTCATCAAATCATGTGAAAAAATAAAACCAATATTACCTTCTGAAAGATTTATTCATCAATTTCCCATTTAAGCTCACACACTTAACATCACTTCTTTGTTTCACCTTCCATCTTTACCAACCATTTCATTTCTCAACATTACATATTTCAAAATAATATAGAAATATACATAAATTACTAAGACAATAGGCTTGAAATCAATGACAACACAGAAACTCATCCAACTATCCTACATACCTTTCATTTCTCAGTTATCTGACCTTGTTCATCTTTAGTATCAATTAATATTAGTTAGGGTAACATCTGATGTATTCTTTTGTGTGTGAAAAATACATGGCATTATCTTACTTCTTTTATCATCATAGTAATTATCATCTAATTTTCCTAGAATATTAGTTCAGCAGAGTAGTTGGAGAATTTGTACTGATTCAACTCCCCCCTAGTAATATTTGGGACCAATATTTCATCCCACTTTGCATTAGATATACTTATCCTTTCCATGATACTTAGATATTTTTTTTTCTTACTTATCAATTTGATGTAGTGTACTTGATTATCTCTCAATTGTATTTTTTTTTCTTTGTCTCTTACTAGCAAGCTAGGCTTGAACCCTTGTGAGAGCCACATTTACAACAACTTGCTAGTTGGAGATAGTTGTCACTATAAATTCTCCTGGAGTTCATCAAAGAGGTACACGTACTATGATCTAATCTAAGATGGATCCTCCCACGAATTCATGACCTCATCATAACAATCCCAGTGGACTCTAACTTGGTCCACCTCTCTACCTCCATGTGTTAGGGTCCATCAGTCCAAAATGTGAATTGGCTCCAGTGTTAGTTTCCTATCTGGCCCTACTTGCAAAGTATCCTAATTTGTATTGTGAGATTTATCATAAATATACTTCCTCAATATTAAAACATGAAACACATCATGGATGCGTGACAAGCTAGGTGGCAAGGCTAAATAGTAGGGAAATAGTCCTATCCTCTCCAAATTTCCAAAATCTCAAATGGTCCAAAAAATTGAGGCACCAACTTAGAGCCTTTTCCAAAATAGATTAGACTCTTGTGCAAATACACCCTCATAAAAACTCTATCTCTGACCATGTACTCCCTGTCAACCCTCTTCACATATGCATACCTCTTTTACCTATTTTGAGCCTCCCTAGGACATTGTCTAATCAATTCTACCTGATGCTCCATATACTTGACCAATTGCAGTCAAGTAGGCTCTCTATCCTCAATCCTATCCCAACTCAACGGAGTCATACAAGGTCTACCATAAAGGTCTTGATAAGATGGCATACTTATAGAAGAATGATCTCCATTGTTATACACAAACTCCACAAGATGAAGGTAATCTTCCCACTTAACCTAGTGAACCATACCATAAATCTACACCATGTCCTCCAATACCTAATTAACTCTCTTTGTCTATCTATCATTCTAAGGGTTATATGTAGCACTAAAATTAAGGTTATTACCCAAATTTTTCTAAATCTCACTCTAAAATGATGATGTGAACAAGGAATCTCTATCTAAAATGATCTTATGAGGTATTCTATGAAGCTTAACAATATCCTAAAAGAACACCTATGTAGATACTATTGTTGTAATGTTAGTATGGATAGGTAAAAAGTTGGTGACTTTGGTCAACATATCAACTATCATCAAATGACATCATGGAGATAAGAAGATATATGAAGACCAACAATAAAGTCCATAGAAATCACATCCCACTTGCACTCAGGTATCTCATGTGATTGCAAGAGTCCACCTAGATGATGATGTTCTCCCTTCACTCTCTGAAAATTTGCAATCTCATGCTTGGTGAATGATACAACTGCCTCAAATCTACATGCAACTTCTTAACATTGGGATGCACTGCATATGGTACTCGACTAGCCTCTAATATAATGAACTCACACAAATCACTGGTAGAAGGGACATAAATGTGTCATCTATGACATAAAATTCCATCAAACTCTGAGGAATAATCTACATACTTCCCTTCTAGGGCCTTTTAAGACTAAACTATCTGACATACCTTTGCATACAACTTATCATCGAAAAAATGTCACAAGATATGCTCTCTCAAATATATGCTAGTAGTCATGGATGATAAATCATTTGTCTTTTGCTCTAAGCATTTGTAACTAAATTCTCTTTTCCCTTGATGTAATGAACATTAAATCCCTACTCACACAATAACTCCATCCATCACCTTTTCCTATCATTAAGGTTCAACTAAGAGAATGTATACTATAAACTTTGATGGTCTAAATGAAGCTCAAATTAGTGACCTAAGAGGAATTGTCTCCATCTCACCAAAGCATGAACCACTACTGTGAGATCTAGGTCATGAGTGGGACATTTAAGCTTGTGATTCTTTAGCTTCCTAGACTTGTATGCTATAACTCAACCATTATGCATAAGAACTACTCTTATGCCATCTAGTGGCACATATGTGCAAACTACAGAATCTCTTGATGGATTAAACACTACAAGAATGGGTTCACTAGCATGTGTCCTATTTAGCTCTTGAAAAGCTCTCTCACACTTTTTTTTCCACTCAAGCTTCTTTCCCTTCCTTTGAAGGGATGTGATGGGATGAGAAATTGTATAAAATCTCACAAAAATGTGTCTATAATAGCCTACTGATCCCATAAACCTCCTCACCTTAGTGACACTAGTAGGTGGAGGCTAGTCCATAATGGCTCTATTCTATGATGGGTATATTGATATCCGATCGCCCATGATTATGTGGCCTAAATAATGGATTTCAGATATGTACAAATCACACTTTTTCAAACTACCATACAACTGATTCTCCCTCAACAACTACAACACTTGTCTCAAGTTCTCCTCATGCTCTTTCTCATCACCAGAATAAACCATAATATCATCAAGGAACACCACCAAAAACTTATCTAGAAATACACAAAATACCCCATTCATGAGACTTATGAATACATCTAGAGCATTCATGAGGCCAAATGGTACCATGGTGAACTCATAGTGACCATGCCTCATGTGAAAAACAATCTTGTGGATATCATTCACCACAATCATCAACCGGTGATAAACTGACTTAAGATCTATCTTTAAAGAAAACATGACCACCCAAAATTGATGAAATAGATCATCAATCCTAGGAATTGGATATTGGTTCTTAATAGTCACTTTTTAAAGTTTTCAATAATCAATACATAACCTAAGTGATCCATCCTTCTTGTCCACAAAAATGACTGGTGCACACCAAGGTCACACACTAGGATGAATATGGTGCCCCTTCTCTAAGAGATCTTCTGACTAAATATTAAGCTTATTGAGCTATTTTATAGTCATCCTATATAGTGCTCTAGATATTTTCTCAGCTCTTGGCACACGATCAATGTGAAAATCAACTTCTCTATGTGGAGGCATACTAGGAAGCTCAGAAGGAAAAACATCTACAATTTCATGCCCCAAAATTTCAGTCCAAACCCTCCTAATTCTTTTTCTTTAATGAGATGCCATTACAAGTTGACAGTAAAATTTTTTCACTTTAATTTCCTTATTTCCTTTGAGAACATAAGGTTTACTTTTATTATTATTATTAAAATTACTATTATCATTTCCTTAGTCACTAACTCAATATACTATAAAGGCAATTCAAATTGTAATAGAAGTATGCTTTAGCCAATGCATCAATAATAGCTCTGATACACAAAACAATATGACCTTTACAATTCAATTAAAGAACTTATATTAATTAGTTAACAAGGATTTAATTACATCTTGATTACAGCATGAATAAAGGTAATATCTATACTTCAAAAGAACACCCAATGTAGAGTATGTTTTGCAACAAAAAAAATAGCTTGCTAAACATTTATCCTTCACACCCAAAACTGTGACATACTTACCCATGGCTCAACACAAGTGGGAGTACACACGAAACAACTAGTGAACTTCGCAAATATAAACATAGTAGCCCTTTCCAAAATAAGATATTTAAGCAGACTTAATAATCTTAATGGGGTACACAATGGAAGACTCTCCCTTTACACCTTAACATTCAAGGGCTATCTATTTACACGTAGAAGGACAACAACAAGTATTTGCCTCCAAGCTCTAGCTCCAACTATCACTTGCAATGAAACACACAAAAATTCCCATGGGACACTTTCCTCCCAACCATAGGCCTTTTCAAGACCACCCTCTCACTAGGAGAACCAATGCTAGGTGCTAACAAAATTTGTGTTTGAAGCCAATATCTTATTCACAACATCACACAACAACTTATACAACAAGTTTTATCACATACAATCATCACACTACAACACAATACTTCCCACCAAGGCTTGCACAGTGATACAAAAATGGAATCATAAACATTGGGTGAAGGTGGGCTCTCCGAGGAGAATGCCATGTTCTTAAGAACAACAAATTTTGCAATTGCAATATGCCAATAAGGATTTCAAGAATCATGCCACAACAAGGCTATCAAAAAAAATCACATGCCTCAACAAGGCTATCAACACTTACTCTTCTTCACATATCCCCACTTATACCTCCCATGGAACAATAGAAAGGTATATGGCTTCAATGGAGCCCATAATCCATGAAAATTACCCCCTCTCCAAGAGGAGGTTTCCTCAACTTCAATGTTGAGCCCAACTAACACCTTCACCCCAAGGCTTCTCTTCCCTCCCAAGGGTGAGTGAAGCCTTCACACCCAACACAATATTCAATCCACCACAACAAAACAAAGGCACAACATAAACTGATATGTCCAAAATAAAACTCCAACTCTATAAGGAAATTCATAAACATGATATCCATAATCCACATAACACACTACAGGGTTGACACATCACAAAACTGAATCTAAAAATCTTACCACAACATAAAGTTCACATTCATAATTTTTTAAGCCCAAGGAGTGCATGCTCACAAACTCACATTTACAATACATGAACTACACATAACAAGCTGAAACTAGAAGTTTTATCCAAACATAGAGTTCACATGGCATTAACCAAGGGAAAGACTACTCACCTCACTTCCAAGCTGGGGTTTTCAAGTCCTTTCTCCTTCTCCCTTCCTTCCCTCCTTAGCTTTTATCCATTCCTTCCCTAGTTGAAAATTTTTTCTCCCTTTTTCTATCTCCCCCCCCCCCCCCCAATTGATTTTCAGTCTCTACTTTTTTCTTGGTCTCCTCTCCACTCTTCCCAACATATTCCCTTATCTTCCCTTTTTTGCCCCCAAAACATTCCCATGCCTCCTTCTCTAATTTCGACCATATGGAAAACCCTAACTTTTGGGTGGTATCCTAGGTGCCTAGGGAAGAGTTATATGCTTAAATATGACCCTAACCCCAAGGTGTACCATATGGGCCTTTAAAGAAAGTCCAAAACTAACCCTAGGGATGATTTTACCCTCCTAGAAATTTGCTCTAAGTTTTCATTCCAAAATCTAAGTGGGGGACAACCCTCTTGGCTTCCTAAATAAGGAAACTCACATTGGGTCACTCCATGGTTACCTAAGGGTCACTTAACTACTTACTCAACACACTTGGCATGTCACATCACAACACATGTGTCAATTGACACTACTTTTAAAACACATCACAATACACATTTGACATGCCAATATAATTAAACAAAAGTACATTTAACAATCCATATTAAACAAATAGCTATTTCACAAATAAAAAAATACATTGGTAATTAGGTTATCCCCTCCTTAGGGTCAACCTTGGCTTAACTATGCACCTAACAAGGTTTTATGTGTGTCCATTGGCTTACTACCTACACACTCGTGAAAATATCAGTAGCCACTCAATATGAGGTATAAGAATATAAAATGAAATACAAGATATGTAACATTAATCTATAAATGCTATTGTCCATGGTATCAAAAATGTAAATCAACATAATGAGCTGTCCATATATACTCTTCATTTATAATAACACAACTATCATTTTACACTTGCATTCAAGGAATTTCTCCAATCTATACTATAAAACACAATTCAGTTGATCACTACTATATATTTTCAATTATAGCATAAATCAATACATATCAATATAAGATCACCAACATAGATGTAGAATTCCACTCCCTTATCATTAGGATTCATGAATCATATTTCAATACTCAATTGTTAAACATAATTGATCAACATTAGATAGAAACCATAATATGATAAGTAGCACTAAGAATGCATCAATTTAGCATCATAATAATCAAAAACCCAGAATGGATAACCTTTCCTAAATAAAATTTTGTGTATTCGTCACTTAGTTAGATTGACCAACATCTTGATGTCTATTGAATGTAATGTACCTTTTTATGAATTATCCACCTACAATCCAAGTATTACAATATCTTAGTATCTTTATGTCTATTTACTCTAGTTTGTTTTCTATCAATACATTAATCATCCATTTTTTCATACAAGAAAGTAACCTCAACCATTATTTGAATTTATTTATCATTAAAATACTTTAGCATACGTTGTTTGACTAATTTTCATACACAATCTTAACACTTCTTAATAGGTTACCACAATGTGGTTTTCAACTTACTCTAGCGGTGATGTAAAACCACTATTGCTATTATTATTTGGATTTGAACAATCATGGTTTTATATATTGTATAAGAGGAGGGACATTACATTCTCCCCTCCTAAGATTTGACTTCCTCCTAGAAGTTAGCCGAGATTCTAAAGGACACACCTTACCTTAGGTCCTTACAAATACTCCACATTATTAACCATATGCAAGCTCTTGGTCAACAAAGTTATAAGTTTTCTAAGTGTGTATTTCACAAGTCCTTAGGATAAGTCAAATAAAAAGAAATATATTAAATCCAATAGATTCTAGGGTTATAGTATTTATTATCCTTCTACCTAGTTCAGATTAATTACTTAAGATGACCACCCTTGATTTCGCTTAAATTGTACATATATATATAATTATTATTATTTTTAATATGATACGTGGAACTCTTGGTTTAGATTTAAAATCTTAGAAGCATGGACCTTTAAAATTACTCATGCGTAACCTTCTCTAATTTTTTATTATGTGATAATTTTCTTGGTCTGGTCTTAAGGTATGCATATCCTTGCACAGAGTCCTTTATTACTATAAATTCTTCATTCTTGAACTTCCAAGTTTAAACTTTAATAAGGGAATCTGCTATGATGTTCTTATAGAAATGGTTATTCTTGATATCTCAGATGAGGTATCTTCCATAAACATTCAATTCTATGATGATACCTTCCCTTTCCAAATGTCCCTTTTACATTAGTTTGTCAAGGATCTACCTTGGTAATGGCCATTTCTAAAAAAACACATACACCAAATCATTTCATCACTTAGAAGTGCCTCAAGAAGTAAACTTATTCCCAAAAGATAAAGATTAAAATATTTCAACATCCAAAAATAAATAAATAAAAATTAAGTGCAGCGCCAATAATAAAAATCTTACTCAAAATCAATAAAGGTGTCCTTGAGGCAAAGTAGGACTTCCAAAGAGGATCTTGGCCAAGTGGCCCCAACCTAAAGCAACACAATGATCATAATAAAAAGTAAAGTAGCTAAAATTTGAACAAGATAATAATAAAAATTTGCATTCCACAAAAATCTCATATTACCTTCCGATATTAAAAGAACATAGTGGCCATACCAAGGAGACTGAAGGGACAATAGGCAGTGGTGGTTTCCTTTTGACCAAGCTTTTATTTAGTTTATTTTATTTTTACCACCTTATATATGATATCTCCAAATTATTAATTTTAAAAAAACTACCATGAATTCAACAATCTACTATTAATATTAGTTCTTCATCTTATATTGACAAGGAAACTCGTACTATTTTAATTCTTTTTACATTTATTCAAATCTCTCCCACAACTAATTGATAAAACATTTATTATATACATAAGGATAATATTCCACAATTACAATGCACACCAAAAAAAAACATATAATCACTTTCCACTTCCTCTTTAGACTTTTACCAACAATTTCCATATTCTTTTAAATAAAAATATGAAGAACAATAATATCTCCTCCTCCATTTGTATAGGAGTGAAAATAGGAGATCCAAATAATGATAAGAAATTCATATTTAATTTATTGAATAACAACAAAACTTTCATTTCCCTCCTTTGAATTATTATTATTATTATATTTTAACAAAATTAGATCACATTATAAATAATAAGAATATTTCTAAAGCACTTTTGTAACTAACTTAAAAATAAATTACAATAAATTCAAAATTTTAGAATGAAAACATTTCTATAAAAAAACAAACTACATCCTTCATTCTATGGTAATGAAATCAATTATAAAATAGAAAGTCACCTTTACATTCTTAATATAAAATATTTATATTATAAAATAAATAAAATTCAATCTTAATTCTAATTTGACTAGACAAAGGCACATTATAAAATAGAAATTTTCCATTCACTCTAATGGATTTAAAAGATAAAATCAAAATAAAATTCCATTAACATTGATTCTAATAATAGAAAAAACACTTCTTTTTTCTAAAATTACCTTCAACTACATCTTATCCTTTCTATTTTTTAAAATTTTATTCATCTTTTCATTTGAGATGGTTATGGTGGGAATGATTTTATTTCTTAAAAATTTATGTCGGGAAATGAAGGATTATCTATGTTGAAATTTGTTTTATTAACTTGAAACTAGGCATTGTTGGTAAATAGAGATAATGTACACAATCAAGCATAGAAGTTTGACAATAGTAATGATTGATATTTATTTAATTCTCTACAAAATAGATACTATTCTTTGACTTAGTATTAATGGAGGCCATACTGGTTGGTCAGAAATACTATTCTCTAACTAAGTTTAAATGGGGACCATACGGGTTGCATCTCTGACCATATCGGTTGTATCTCTAACTCGATATGAATTGGTTGTTCATACATGTCATTTCCATCACAATTTAAATTTATTTATTTGTACTGAGCATTGCATAATTATTTTGTACACTGATCTCTCACCACTCTATGTAAATTTCATTCTGCTTGTCAATAAATTTCACTCCTACAAAGTAGTGTAGGAGTCACCTTTCATTATTATGTTGAATTGCTGAAGATTAATATTTCTCTTACATAAATAATGTTTTCTTGTCTATAGTTGACTATGAAATTAAATGTAGAGTTCATACTATTTGTTGTGTATAATAGATGCTACGATTCTGGATGTTTTGCATGTATGCAATGGGAAGCTAAGTCAAACAAAAATGGAGTAATTATATAATTTCTTGTGTATTGTTACCCAGAATCTTAGAGGGAGGATTAATTATATTAATTCTAGAAAGAGAGAGATTATTTTTCAACTAAACACATTTTCTCTCTCCTTGTACTTTTTCTCTCTCCACGTACTAAAACTTGTAGAGAGAAGTTTGGGGTTTGAGTTTCAGTTTCAGTTCTCTCATTCACAATCTTCTCTTTCCACATACTTTTCTCTCTCCACATACAAAACTTGTAGAGAGAAGTACAAGTTTGAGTTTGGGTTTGAGCTTTCACACTCAATTTTTCTCTCTCCACATACTAGCCATACTCTCTCTCCTCATACTCCAACTTTTTAACCTAATTCTAACCTGAACATCCCAACCCAAACTTCAACTTGAAGGTAACTGCCAGCTGGGGATAAAGTTCACAGATGTTTGGAGTAATTTAGGTAAGTTGTTTCATCAAAGGCCAGTTTGAAGAAACCCCGAAATTGCAAGAACACAAAGTCCTATATTTTCAAGAGAATGAAATGGCAGTTATAATATCTGTGCAAACGAAGATGTGCATGCAATCTACAATAGAGTGAAATTGTTAATATCATTAGCAATGGAAGGTGGTGGCTTCATGAATGACGAAAAATAGTTCACATCAAAGTTGTCTCGTAAGTTACCAAAGTATGTGTGCAGGTTTTTAAAACTAACATTGCCATCCTATTGATGTCTTTGTCATAGAGAAACTACATGGTCTCAATAAGGATGACACACCATATTATATGCGAACAGGTTCAATTGAAAGTTGGAAATCATGGGAAAGCTTGTGGAATCATTACCCCAAAAATGTGAGATTGTTTCTATTGGCAACTCCAATGATGGCAAAGCAGCATGCCAACATTCCATCTATGTATCCTAGCGAAGAGCAACCAATCCAAAATAGCGTAACTGAAGAGAGAATGATACAAGGATAAAGCCATTGGTACGGGAAGAAGAAGAACCCTCCATTCCATAAGCCAAGGTAGCAGAAAGAAACAATCATGATGCCAATATGAAGAGGAAGTTTAAAATCAATACACCCTACAAAAGCTTGGCTATGAAAAACCAATACCATCCTTGTCTATGACATCAAAAAAATAGAATCAAAATGCATAAAGCTGAGAGGAAAAACCAAGAGGTGTGATGTCTTATGTCTTAAAGCTTTCTCAGGTTGATATTAAGCGCTTAGAAAGAAATGTAGAGGCAGACATAGAACGTGATGATTGTAGTGACCATAGACAAGGCACATGAAATGCTTGACAAAATGCTTCGAGAAAGTGAGAGCATGGTGGCAATGAATATCATATGGTGATTGTAATATACTATGCCCAGTCCAAAGAATGTTGACTTGATGGCATCAAAGGTACCATAGGCCTATGTGTGCCTATGTAGTTTTACAAAGATGGGGAAATTTGCAAATAAAATAGAAGGATTTGATGAGTTGGAATGATTTGTAGACTAGAAGGGAAGGTTTGCATGAAAGTCTACCCATGGTAGGAAGCACTGCACTGCCTTGTTTATGCAATGACAATACTAGACAACTTAGCCTTTGTGGGGACAATCATGAACATTATTATGTACATATTGGGCATAATGGATGTTGAAACTATAGAAATAGCTAGCATGATGACTAATTTCGTGGGTACAACATTCTTATTGGTGATTGTGGGAGGAGTGATGTCTAATCGTTGGCTGAATAGATTCAAAATGGTCATTTTTGCAACTATTATACAAGGAGCTGAATATCTTGTAATGTTAATACAGTCCCACAAATCTTTATTTCCTCCACACTGCGACCGATCTGATCTAACTATGCCATGTGTGATAGTTAGTGAGGTGAAAAGTGGGATGTTATTGGTTGCGTTTTATCTAATTGCTATTAGAAATGGAGGGACCAAGGCTGGTTTGCTACCTTTAGGAGCAGACTAGTTTGATGATAGAGACACAGTATGGGGATCACTTTTGGAGTTTTGAATTAAAGCTTGTTAGGTGGATAAACCATAGTCATCCTCGTGGTGGGGATGTTGCAGCTATTGTTGATGTTGGGACCTTGAGACCAGAGGTAATATTTACTGAGTACAATTGGAAAACTATATGACTACGACAAAAACTCAAAGCCATCATGTAAGAAGCATATCTGGGGTAAATCAATGGTTGAAAGCATTTCCCTAGCACCATCTAGAGGCAGTACCTTACATAGTTTAGTTGGATGTAATTCACAATCACTTTTTCTGTCAAGCAAGGGATTATTGATGAAAGAAGAGATGTTCAAGAATATAATCCGAAACAAAGTGAGAGTTAAACTTAGCTCAGTTGCTGAAAGCACCTACAGATCAAAGGACAAGTTTAGGGAATATCAGTGGTCACAGTTAAAAGTTAGAAGTATTTTTGTCTAAATTTGTCTTAGAATTTTATTTATGTATTTTGTAAAGAGGTCAACTTTAGAGTTAACTCTGGTTTTTGTTTTTCTAGTTGTAGTTAAGCTTTAAGGGTTAGAGTTGGTTGCGAACCATCTTCAAGTAGTCCAAACTCTAACTTTTTGGGTAGTTATGAACCCAAAAATTTGGTTATTCTAGATTGGCTATAAATTCTTGAAAATCAATGTAATAAGGGACTTTTTGGACTTGGACACAGGGAACAGTTATGCTCTGATAACAAAGCAATTTTTGGAAAGTGTATTCAATTGTATTTTTTGTAATTAGTTATTTCTTACTTTCTTGGTGCAAGGAAATAAAGGAAGTACATTTGGAATTCTCTTTCTAAGGAACCTAAATGGTTGGAGTGTTGATTCATTTATGAGTATTTTCATGGTATGGTGTGAGTATTCATGAATGGTTGAATTAGCATTGTGTTAGTGATAGTTCTCAAGCGTAGTCCTTGATTGCTTTCATTAATAAATTACATCATTTTTATGAAAACATTGAAGGCATGTGGTGCATTCGCTATCAATGGTTTTCCTTTTTATTTTCTAAGTTCTATTTATCTTTATTGAAAAAGAAAAAAATTTATCTTATGAGGGAGTTGCCCCTCTAAATGCAGAGGAAGGCTAGATATCAAGGGCCTACCCAACTGTTGGAGACATTGATTTGCCACATACTCCATTGGGCTAAATCGTATATTTCAAGGTGACAAATTTTTTTACCAACAAATTTTTGGTGACTCTACTGGGGATTGAACGAGAAAGACTATTCAGTTGCCTGTAATGATGTAAAGTGGTATTGCCGCATGAGAAAGTGTTTCCAGTTCTACAACCAAATCTTGGCTTCCAGGACACACAACAAGATCTTATTTCAGATTTGAACACTTTAGCCTGGAGGTGTAGATGAACTGCTTAGCAATACCATCAGGAGAACCAAGTTATAAAGAAGAAGACGAAGAAGAATTTGGGGAAATCTTGTGAAGAGCCCCTATTGGTCCAAACATTGTGGTGATCAAAATAATAGTTTCTATTCCAAGAAGAATGAGGAAAAATCTTGGTCACATCCAAGATCAAGTGAACAATAACTAGTAACATGGTTGATAAAGGTATGTTCCCTGGAATGAAGGTTGGCAACTCGATTTAAAGGATTGAATTATTAGTGACTCTATCTGAGGTTTGAATTCAAAACATGGTTTGGTACAAGGGAAATGTTGAAACTGATAGTGATAGAGACAGTGATGATGAATACTTTCCATATCCCAAGAAACAGATTCCCGATGAGCCTCTACAAGTTGAATTCTTGAAGAATTTCTATGGCAGTGGGAAGTTAGATCCTAGAATGGTTCATCCTTGCTTGCTGCAAATTTTTCAAAAGATCGAAGAGGATGATGGAAAAGATTATGGGTTTCTTTCTCATGATCAGAAGGCTTTATTGGAAAAAGGTTCAACATATAAAAATAAAGGTATTTTTGAAAAATACCTTTCATCTAAATCAGCAATGAAGAATATTGGGAATGTCTCTCATTCACCTGTCTCTCAACAAAATTAGATTTTCATCAATCCTAAGCAAGGTAGCTTCTTCAAGAGCTTCTACAGGGGACAGAAACTAGATCTAGAAAATATTATCCATCTTTGCTCCAAACTTTTTAAAAGATAGAAGAAGAAGAGGGTAACGATTATCAATTTTTCTCTCTCAAGCCTAAATCATTTTTAGAAATAAGTTCCACATGCGATTATAAGGACTTTTATCAGAAAAATAATTGATGTGACTCAATAATGGATAATGGTGGTCAAATAAGTGTCCCAACACTTACACCTATTTCTCATCAAAATCATGCTTCCATTGATCCTAATCAGGTGGAATTCTTAAAAAGCTTCTGTGGCAATGCATGCTTGGATCATGACAAAGTACATCCTTCTTTACTTCACACACTGCGAGAAGTTGAGAAAGAAGACCCATGCAAGAATTATTTTCTTGATAGTAGAACATCTCCCAATTCAAATGTTAGAAAAGACTCATCTAATTCTTCATGCTTTAAAGAAGACAATGATTCTACATCTAATGAAGGAGATGGTTGGGAAATAAATTCTATTGGAAAAGAAGGGTTTGCTAATGTATCAAGGCATGACTATAAAAATTTCTAAACCGAGGAGAGAGTTTTCAATCATCTCGATCCTAATGAGAAAGAAAAAGAAATATCAGAATCTCAAGAAACTACACAACATATGATTGAAGACGAGGAAAATGTGGATCAAGGTGAATTTCATACTTCTTTTATTCCTACCTGGTGCCTCGATGCTTCAGATGATGACTTCCGATGTGGAGAAGATCTTCCTAATCATCCTTCCATGATCATTCAAGGTAATGAATCTTTTGATGACATCAATACTTCAGATGTTCTGGCACAATCTAAAACCACTACCATTGACAGAGACAAAAGCACAAATGAGCCTCTACAAGTATCTACCTCTCCTATGGAAATGGAGACCTTTACATTTGATGACATCAATGAACTTGTGATTAGAAGATCAGTTGATGGAAAAGCTAAAAGTTAGCTTCAAGGAGAAAAAGATGAATCATCTAGCCTTCATTCTTTATCATGCATACAACAAGAATATCAACCTTTTGCATTTCATGAAAGATATCTTGGGGAAGAATCAATGATTTAAAAAGACATAGATATTATTGAACATATCAAAAATGAAAGCTATATGAATATGACAACAAGTTCCTCTAGTCCAATGGAAGTATATTTGGAATCCTATGAATCATTCGAAGGTCAAAGAAATCATCTTTTTGAGCCTCCTCATTAAATACGAGATCTTATGTCAAAAAGATTATATGAGGATAATAATCATGATAAAATAAGTAATGAGTCAGTAGGTGATCTCATGGAGGAATCTGAGGAAGGAAACTCTAATGATGTTTTTATCCCAAGTTTATGCTGAAAAGCTTTGGATGGTAATTTCACCGATGCAGAAAGTGTTTACTTTAATCCTTTGTTTCTAGATAAAGGCATTTCTATTGATGCTTCTTAGATAGGTATTCAAAGAAAAGTTCCAATGGCTACAACTCCATAGGTTGCTTTGCGTCACAGATTTTATGAAGGCAATCCCATACAAGGTTTGATATCTTCTTGTCTTAACCATTAGAAGGCCCTTCAGATGGAAAATTTTGATATTAATGGGATGAAAATTGAAGTTACGGCCTGCAATGTTGAAGATGGTAACCATGTAACTTAGAAGTGCCTAAAAATTCAAGATGATCTTTTGGAAGATAAGGAAGAAGAAATGGATCATGAGAAGATTCAATATAATATGGATGTACATCTCGGTTGGAATAATTTTATAGAAGATTCAACCATGATCATTCCAATGGAAAAGCAAGAGTGTCTAGTGTTAGAAATGAATTTAGGACTCCATGATGATCGATCACTAGAAATTCAAGTAGAGGGCTTACCAAATAGAGGAGAAGATCAAAGATACATTTAGAAACTTGAGAATCTAATTCTACAATTCTTTCAAAATGAAGTCATTCATGGCATGTGTCATGAGGGAGAATTGAATTTGAATTCAAAGGTTTTTGATGAGAAATGGTTATTTAGATACATTCCCTTGTCCAAAGTAATGGAAAATATTTGGACTCAAATATTTGGAATACAAGGAGAAGACCTACATTTGAGTTCACGAGTAATGGGAAGTTGTTGCCTATTAAGTCACCATGGAATATACTTTTCCTAACTAGTTAATGGGTTTGCATGAATCATTTGGAGTTAGAGCTATTGGAGGTAGGGGTTTCCTACCATGTACATATCCTAGCTAGGAGTTTTTGTTGTGCCTTCCTTTTCAATTCTTTTCGATTGTGTTTCCATTTTTGTTGTGCTTAGTCCCTTTTCTTGGATTTATCTCCTTTGGGTGACTCTATAGCCCTTGTGATAAAGCACTGTCATTTCTTAACTCTGGGTTCATTTAGTGTCCTACACAGTCTTTGTCCCCAGATAGAGCCAACTGTTACCTAGAATCTCAGAGAAAGGATTAATTATATTAATTCTGGAAAGAGAGATTATTTTTCAGCTAAACACATTTTCTCTCTCCATATACTAAAACTTGTAGAGAGAAGTTTGAGGTTTGAGTTTGAGTTTCATTTCTCTCATTCACAATATTTTCTCTCCACGTACTTTTCTCTCTCCACATACTAAAACTTGTAGAGAGAAGTACAAGTTTGAGCTTTCACACTCAAATTTTCTCTCTCCACATACTAGCCATACCCTCTCTCCCCGTACTCCAAATTTTTAACCTAATTCTAACTTGAACCTCCCAACCCAAACTTCAACTTGAAGGTAACTACCGGCTGGAGATAAAGTTCACAAATGTTTGGAGTAATTTAGGTATGTTGTTTCATCAAAGGCCAATTTGAAGAAACCTTGAAATTGCAAGAACCCAAACTCCTATATTTTCAAGAGAATGAAACGGTAGTTATAATATCCATGCAAACAAAGATGTGGATGCAATATATAATGGAGTGAAATTGTTAATATCATTAGCAATGAAAGGTGGTGGCTTCTTGAATGACGAAAAATAGTTCACATCAAAGTTGTCTTGTGAGTTACCAGAGTATGTGTGTGGGTTTTTAAAACTAACATTGCCATCCTATTGATGTCTTTGTTGTAGAGAAACTACATGGTCTCAATAAGGATGATACACCATATTATATGCAAATAGGTTCAATTGAAAGTTGACAATCATGGGAAAGCTTGTGGAATCATTACCCCAAAAATGTGAGATTGTTTCTATTAGCAACTCCAATGATGGCAAAGTAGCATGCCAACATTCCATCTATGTATCCTAGCGAAGAGTAGCCAATCCAAAATAGTGTAGTTGAAGAGAGAATGATACAAGGATAAAGCCACTGGTATGTGAAGAAGAACATCCTTCCATTCCATAAGCCAAGGCAACAGAAAGAAACAACCATGATGCTAGTATGAAGAGGAAGTTTAAAATCAGTACACCCTATGAAAGCTTGGATGTGAAAAACCAATACCATCCTTGTCTATAACAATAGAAAAATAGAATCAAAATGCATAAAGCTGAGAGGAAAAACCAAGAGGTGTGATGTGCTATGTCTTAAAGATTTCTCAGGTTGATATTAAGCGCTTATAAAGAAATGTGGAGGTAGACATAGAACATGATGATTGTATCGACCATAGAAAAGGCACATGAAATGCTTGAAAAAATGCTTCGAGAAAGTGAGAGCATGGTGGCAATGAATATCATATGGTGATTGTAATATACTATGCCCAGTCCCAAGAATGTTGACTTGATGGCATCAAAGGTACTGTAGGCCTATGTGTGCCTATGTATTTTTACAAAGATGAGGAAACTTGCAAATAAAATAGAAGAATTTGATGAGTTGGAATGATTTGTAGACTGAAGGGAAGGCCTGCACGAAAGTCTACCCATGGTAGGAAGCACTCTACTACCTTGTTTATGCAATGACAATATTGGACAACTTAGCCTTTGTGGGGAAAATCATGAACATCATTATGTACATATTGGGCATAATGGATGTTGAAACTATGGAAATAGCCAACATGGTGACTAATTTCATGGGTACAACATTCCTATTGGTGCTTGTGGGAGGAGTGATGTTTGATCGTTGGCTGAACAGATTCAAAATAGTCATTTTTGCAACTATTATGCAAGGAGCCAAATATCTTATAATGTTAATACAGTCCCACAAATCTTTATTTCCTCCACACTTCGACCGATCTAATCCGACTATGCCATGTGTGATAGTTAGCGAGGTGAAAAGTGGGATGTTATTGGTTGCGTTTTATCTGATTGCTATTGGAAATGGAGTGACCATGGCTGGTTTTCTACCTTTAGGAGCAGACCAGTTTGATGATAGAGACATAGTATGGGGATCACTTTTGGAGTTCTGAATTATAGCTTGTTAGGTGGATAAACCATAGTCGTCCTCGTGGTGGGGATGTTGCAGTTGTTGCTGATGTTGGGTCCTTGGGACCAGAGCTAATATTTACTAAGTACATTTGTAGAACTATATGACTATGACAAAAACTCAAAGCCATCATGTAAGAAGCATATTTGGGGTAAATCAATGGTTGAAAGCATTTCCCTAGCACCATCTAGAGGTAGTACCTTACATAGTTTAGTCGGATCTAATTCACAATCACTTTTTCTCTCAAGCAAGGGATTATTGATGAATGAAGAGATGTTCAAGAATATAATCCAAAACAAAGTGAGAGCAAACTTAACTCAGTTGCTAATAGCACCTACAGATCAAAGAACGAGTTCAGGGAATATCAGTGGTCATAGTTAAAAGTTAGAAGTATTTTTGTCTAAAGTTGTCTTAGAATTTTATTTATGTATTTTGTAAAGAGGTCAACTTTAGAGTTAACTCTGGTTTTGGTTTTCCTAGTTGTAGTTAAGCTTTGAGGGTTAGAGTTAGTTACAAACCATCTTCAAGTAGTCCGAACACTAACTTTTGGGTAGTTATGAACCCGAAAAGTTGGTTATTCTAGATTGGCTATAAATTCTTGAAAATCAATGTAATAAGGGACTTTTTGAACTTGGACACAGGGAACACTTATGCTCTGATAACAAAGCAATTTTTGGAAAGTGTGTACAATTGTTGTTTTTGTAATCAGTTATTCCTTACTTTCTTGGTGCAAGGAAATAAAGGAAGTACATTTGGCATTCTCTTTCTAAGGAATCTGAATGGTTGGAGTGTTGGTTCATTTATGAGTATTTTTATGGTATGCTATGAGTATTCATGAATGGTTGAATTAGCATTGTGTGAGTGATAGTTCTCAAGCGTAGTCCTTGATTTCTCTCATTAATAGATTACACCATTTTTACGAAAACATTGAAGGTGTGTGGTGCATTCGCTATCAATGGTTTTCCCTTTTATTTTCTAAGTTCTATTTATCTTTATTGAAAAAGCACAAATTTTATCTTACGAGGGAGTGGTTCCTCTAAACATAGAGGAAGGCCGGATATCAAGGGCCTATCCAACTATTGGAGACATTGATTTTCCACTTACTCCATTGGGCTAAATCGTATATTTTCAAGGTGACAAATCTGTTTACCAACATGTATGATACTTGTGTTCCTACATTATGGAGGAATTGCTAAGAATGAGAACCATTCTAAACCATTAAAAAAAAAAATGGAGCTGCCTCATTTAAAAGTTGTCAACTAATTTTGTGTCTCGAGTCCTCATAGCCTTTTATTTTTTCTTTCGTTAAGAAAGTTCTTTTCAATTTTTATTTTTTAAATCTACCTCTTTTGAAATAAGAATATAAATATTATTGATGGTTCTAATATATTTTGTCCAAAAATATTGTAAAAATTATTTTTGTACAATTCTATAAAACCACACCAAATCATTAAGAATTATGTCCACATTTCCTTGAAGATTGTTGTTGTGATTAAAATGGATCACATCCACTCCAAGAGATTATGCACGTAAATGCTTACACAAAGCTTTATGGAATTTGTTACTTCAACATAATTAATTTCAATGAGATTTGAAAGGGCCAATTAATGAGGTACAAGAGTAGTTGAGATTACCAATGAAAATGTTGATGGACAAGATAACTGTGTGACATTGGTAATGAATTTCAAATATTAGAATATCAAGAATGGATTTCTATTTCCAGAATTATATATGCAGATGTGCTAGGTGCAAAGAAACAAAGGTTAAAATTTCAAAACTTTTATGAATTTCGGTGCATTCGGGTTTTGAAATCTTTTCAATATATTATTTATCCAAACCTTTTGTGATTAACACAAATTTAATTCAAGTCTCTACATAAAAAGATAAGTGATGGATGGGAGTGGGATTTGAACACAAGCCCTCTACCTTTTCAACCTTCCAACCACTCTATCTAACCAACTTTCCCTCTTTAACATCATGCTTTAAAATGTAATGCTCATTACTAAACATGGTTTCATTCAAAATTTGTGTCAAAAGGGTCAACTTGAGTCAACATGGCCCACATTAAATTCCAATTTAATTTCCTTTTTGGAAAATTCTGCCCTAACCCTATTTTGAAATTAGGACTTGGGCCAAATTTTAAATGGAGTTTTTCCTCATGTTGATGTTATTTGGCCTTTCCAGCTTATGGGTTCCAACCCCTTGTCCATTTTTCATTTACTCTTTCACTATTCTTCTCCTCTCCTCTTGTGTTTTCCCTTATTGGCAGGTTGAGAAGGGAGCTTTAATGGAGGTTGAAGATCCAAATTAGAGAGCCATGCTTGTACCATGCATGCACTCTCTTGATACATGGATATATATTTTTTTCTTCTTTTGCTGCATTTTTTTGATTTGTTGTGGGTTGCAGGTTTGGTTTAAAGGAAGATGGGGTTGTGTGAAAATTTCAACACCCATCTTCGAAAAATAAAAATTATAGCTATGTGCAGATTTTTTTTTTTATCCACCTGAGAACACTCAAATGCGGCACAGAGTCATGTACATAATGCATGCCTCTATGATATTTCTATAGCATCTTAATGCCTACATCATTCGCATACTGTATTAGTTTATATTTCATTTCTCTTTATTTGTGCAAAAAAAATAGTATAGGTTAGTTTTTTATTTTTACACCGGAGGTGTTCCCTATTTGAACTTCACGAGCTAAGTTGTAGAATCAAAGGATGAAATTCCACTAAAGGCATGGATGACCATAAAAAGTGTTTTATCCATTGATTTTCCCCACCAATTTTTCACTGTACAGCAACACATATGGTCTTATATGAGACGTCCCAAGTTGATTTGTTCGATTGATAGTTCTAATCATTTCCTAGCAGTGGATGACCATTGGAGTCATTTACACCATTAGATGAGATGGACAATATCATTTCTTCCTTTTCCCTTGCAACTTGTAAATCCATGTCATTGCTCTAAGCTATGCTTATCCATGGGTCTTCGGGCTTTAATCAGAATTGAACCAAACACGATGGAGGTAGTGAGACATGGGGTAGCTTACAGAGGTAAGATAGAATTATTTAAAATAGAATGCTGGAAACCATGAGTAAATGTATGACACACCCACATTTACTTTGCAGTCAATGGTTGTAGACGTGTGTCGATACGTTCTCACACAAGACAATTATTAAGTGCATTCAATTAGTTCACCTATTTATTACGGTTGAAAAGTTTAGTTCTTTTGTATTAGATTTTAGCATTAAAAAATTCAATGATTATTCAAATTGTAGTAATTGATGAGACATTGAGAAATCACTTTAATTTGATTAAAAATGTACCAATATCTAATTATATAACAATCTAAATTTATACATGATTAGAAAAGTATTTTATTGTTTAATTTTGAAGTTGAAAGCTTGAAATTGATCGTATAATAGTTTTAGCTGAAAGCTTAAAGTTCATTGTGTTGATATTATCTATGAATAAAATATAATCATATTATCTTTTAATTACTAAAATATCATTTTCCTTGTTTGAACTCTCAATTCAACTCAATCTTAACTGTCCAACATATAAAAGTTTGAAAAAATGGAGTACAATAGTAGGCGATAACATATGGGTAGTGTTTGTAATGGATAGAAACCTCCACTTTATAAGCATCAATAGACACGAACCAAAATATTTAGTGTTTGCTATCTTTGATAAAGATCTAGATAATAATGCTTCTTGTTTTGTACTTACATCCATTCTATTGAATAAAGTTGCATGTATCTCCAAAAACTATCCATCTGTAAATTGGAACTTTGAAAAGAACCCATAATTTTCTTGATTCTACACAAAGAAGAAATAAAAAAATGTCCATTCATTATTTATGCATTTATACTGTGATGAGTTTAGAAGCACAACTGTATATTTTTAAGAGTTTGAATTTTTTTAAATATAATATAGAAGTGTAATAAAGGAGAGAGAGAGAGGGGATAGCATGGAGAGATAGTGTGAGAGAAAACTAGATTCAATAGAGAGAGAAGGGGGTAGGAAGAAAGAAGGGATATGATGGAGGGAAAGAGAATCAAGGATAGGAAGAGGGGGAGAGGATATGATAGAAAGATAGGAAGGGGAGAGAGAGAGAGAGAGAGAGAGAGAGAGAGAGAGAGAGAGAGAGAGAGATACTCGATAAGAGTATAGGATGGGGAGATAGAAAGAGATAGTGGACAAGATGGAGAGATAAAGAGAGAGAGAGAGAGAGAGAGAGAGAGAGAGAGAGAGAGAGAGAGAGAGAGAGAGAGAGAGAGGGGATAAGATAGAGTGAGAGAGTGATTGACGTGTGTGCGAGAGAGAGAGAGTAGGGGATAGGAAATGGAAAGAGAGGGAGAGAGGATAGGAGGGAGGGATGGAGGGAGAGAGAGGGGGGAGGGTGTGTGTGTAGGGGATATGATGCAAAGAGGGGGTGGGAAGAGAGAGTGGTTGATGGAGAGGAGAGAGTGATTGTTGGAGAGAGTAGGGGATAAGATGCATTGAAAGGAGTAGGAAGCTTTCTTAGGGATAGGATGGAGAGAAAGAGAGTATGGGATAGGAAGAGAGAGATGCTTAGATAGGGTAGAGAGAGAGAGAGAGAGAGGGGGGGGGGGGGAGAGAGAGAGAGAGAGAGAGAGAGAGAGAGAGAGAGAGAGAGAGAGAGAGAGAGAGCTAGGAAGAGAGAGAGGGATAAATAGAATGGAGCAAGTGAGAGAGAATGGGGTAGGAAGAGAGAGAAGGAAAGACCAAATTTATGAAGAACTATTAAATGTTGTCATCAACAAAAGTAGAGATGAAAGGGAATATTATGTTACAAAAACATAATATAAAAGTGGCCAAAAGCTTTCTTCACCTTACCTCTCGCAATTCCAACCAAACCAATGTGAATTTCTTCAGCTAGAAAGGAGGCAAAATCAAAAATGACATCTACACCGAAAGAGGCAATTTGAATCATCATATACATGAGGTCAATGGGCATGAAATCCTGCTCATCTTCACCAAGAACACGGCACAGGGTCCTCTATATCTCTACAGCCCGGGAAGTGAAAAGGCTCTTCTTAAAAGGTTCTTTAGAGGCTGCAGTTATTACTGGTAGAGTTCCTATGGTACCAATGTGTACCCTCAATGCACCTCCCCTAATTATATCCTTTTTCGCTTTGTATTCCTTTTCTAATTCCAGCAAATTGATTGGCACGTGGAAATCTGATAATGGTTCTAAGTGAAAAACCTCTCTAATTTCTTCAGGGTTAATTGATACTAAAGGCACACCATCACTTCTTCTCACAACCCTAATGGCTTGGTCATAGTTTTTGGCAATATCTTCTAGCGAGTCGTAGTCCATGAAAACACTAGGAACTACTAACTTTCCCAAGTCAAAATTCCATATATTAGCATGAGGGGCAAATAGATTCCTCTCTAAAAACTATTTTTTAAACAAAACAAGGCCAGTTTGATTGGTTATTGCATCCCTTACCCAATTCCCCTTGTCATACAAGCCATCGACAATTTTAAGCCTAGGACTCAATGAAATTAATCTTTTGACTTGTGCGGACTCTGTAGTGGATCCTGGGAGTAATTCTAAGAAATCATCGTGGACATTCCTATTCATATAATTAACTTGCCCAAAGAATGATTTCTTAGGAGGCATCTTGATTGTAATAATTGGAATATTACAGAAGTTATGATCGAATACTTACTTGATTTCACCAAAGTTATCCTCTTTTGAACTTCTGCAACTGCTTTCAAATAGATATGAAACTGTCTTCACCAATGCTTAATCACGAAATGATCAACAGGTGCCTATGCTCAGAGAAAATAAAATCTTTGCTGGAGTGGACTGTAGTGAATAATAAAAGAAAATCTTACATATTATACTCTACCTTTTTCTCACACGCGAAATCTTCGTTCATCATAAATGCGTGGGATAGAATGTCACCACCCTTCTCCTTTTTTTAAAAAATGCACCGTCAATTCTTGGAAAAACTTGCGATTTGGTAATGACAACTAAGCTGGCTCATTTCCTTACTTAACATATTTGCAATCAAACCAATGGGATAGCTCCACCTGCACCTTTCCTTCAATGTTGGTGCTTTAGACTGGGCCCATGGATGACCACGTACACGTGTCATCACATCGCTAACTCGCTATGCTTATACCTCAAGCATCTTCTCATGGTGAGCTAGCGATAGCCTTTGATCTTATATTAATCATGTGGCATACATTTGAAATGACTTTTCAAAGAATCAATGGTGGGCCATCACGTCACTAACTCGCTATGCTTAACTTCTGAGCATTTCTTCATAGTGAGCTAACGACAACCCTCAATCTTGGCCCAATCTTACAGTCAAAAAACCTTGTATTATATTCCTGAGAAGTGGATCCACGGTACATCTATTGCTGAGCTGGTGGAACGTGCTGGCATGCACATATATATTTTAATCATACTTTATCTTAGGTTCTACCATGTTTTTTGACTATTGGGTCAGTCGTTATGTCGCTACCGGCAAAACATAACAATATCCGGCTAGCGATGCAACGAGCCACCGGAAAATAAGTGTCGGGAAAAGTAGCATAGTCTACAAAGAAATTTTTTGAGCATTTCCAAATCATTTCTAGTCATAAAAAACAACCGCCTTTAGCATTGATTTCGTCCTCGCTATGTCGCTACTGGCAACTTGCTTGTATATTCTGATAAGGACTTAGCGACTTTTCGGAGTAATTTGGATGCCAAATTTATTATTCTCGATGACCATGTACATGTGTCATAATGTTGCCAACTTGATATGCTTAATTCTCTTGCATCTCCTCATGGCGAGCTAGCGACAACCGTAGATTTAAAAGAAATCTGACAGTGCGGTAACATAGGTGAATAAAATCATTTGCTTAATCTTCCTTCCCTCCCCTTTTTTTTTTAAATCTCGTGCTAAGGAAAATTTTAAAAGGAAGAAAGGACTAGCCCAATAAAAACATGCACTTAGTTGGAAACCTAATCACCATCTAAAGGATCAAAACCTGAAATTTTATCTGGGCAAGACGAAACCTATTATACAAAATTTCAGGCCAACAGAATGCTTGGGAAATGTTGAGCTATTTTTCTTAAGCATTTTGGTAAATGGTAAGACATTGAAGAATTGTATGATTGACTCTGGTGCTTCTAGTACTATTATGCCTTTTGAAATAATGAAAGAATTAGGTTTGAAGGTTGACACTACTCAAGGAAGATGTTGTGCCACAGATAAGAGGGAAGTTACAATCATAGGCACTATTAGTGCCCTACCCTATAGATTGACATCTTGTCCAAATAAAGAACTCACTATGAGTGTATTGGTTGTTGACATACCTCCTCAATATGGCATGTTATTATCTAGAAAATGGAGTGCTACCATGGGAGGAAGTTTACAATGTGACTTATCATTTGCTACTTTTAATATTGATGGAAATTTTGTAAAGATCAATAGAGAGCCAAAAAGCATATATATGATAGTAGAGGAAGTTGAGGATGACATGACAAATTTTGTGGATATAGATGTCAATGCTTTTAGAGCTAAGGTCTTAACTCTAAAGGAAAGCAAGAAAAGATCTCAGATAGAGATGGAAGTTGATACAAAGATAGATAAAAGTGACTTATGGGCCATGTTCTTTGATGGTGCTTATTGCAAAGGTGGAGTAGGTGTAGGTATTTTATTAATCTCTCCTGCTGGGGTAACCTACAAATTTTCTTTCACTTGAATTTCCCCTATACTAATAACATAGAATAATATGAGGCCTTGTTGTTAGGACTTAGACTGGCTCATAAGCATGGGGTAAAATGTATACATGTGATAGGGGATTTTGAGTTAGTTGTATCTCAAGTGAGAAATATTTATGTGTCAAAGAATAAAAGATTTAAACAGTATAGAAATGTAGTATGGGATATGATTGAGTTCTTTGATGCATTTGGGATAACTTGGAAGGATAGATCTAACAATAAGATGGCTGATTTACTAGCAAATATAGCCATAAAACCTGATGATATTACATTTGCTAGTATATCTAAAATTGAAACTCAGATCAGACCCTCTAGCAAGTATTTGAGGATGATAGAGATATTTTAAGGTTTTTGAATTGTGAGTATATGTTATTAGGGCAAGAAATTGATTGTGCAACATATGTAGAAAACATAGATGGAAGAGACACTATTTTTGGACAAGAAGTTGTACAATTGGAAACAAAAAAAATACCAAAAGGTTTAGTTGCCCTAGAAATTGTCTTTGACAATCATGATAGATCTCAAAAGGATACTAGTGAATATAATGCTAAGGATTTGGAGGAGATAAATTTGGGAACTAAAGAAACCCCTAAGAAGGTGTATATTGATAAGAAAATGTCTCCTAAGATAAGACAAGGTTTGATAGGTTTGCTAAGGAAGTATAGACATGTGTTTGCATGGTCATATGATGACCTAAAGGCCTATAGGGAAGATCTATTTCAACATGAAATCCCTTTGAAACCAAATGCTAAGCCTTTCAGACAAAAGAAAAGGCCAATAAATCTGACCCTGGCTCCCAAAATGCAAGAAGAACTGATTAAGTTAAGAGATGTTGGCATCATTAAGCCTATCAAACACTCTTCTTGGGTATCAAATCTAGTACCAGTAAGAAAGAAAAATGGAGATATATGGTTGTGTTGATTTTAGAAATCTTAACATATCTTCATTAAAGGATAATTATGGTTTGCCAAATATGGAAGCAATGTTGCAAAGGGTCATTGGTTCAAAATTGATGTCCATGATGGATGGTTTTTCACGATATAATCAAGTGGTTGTCAAAGAATTAGAACAGTTTAAGATTGTCTTTACCACTCCATGGGGTACATATGTCTACGCTAGGATGCCTTTTGGGATTACTAATGCTGGAGCTACTTTCCAAAGGGCCATGGATGTGGCTTTTGCTGATATCATTGACAAATTTCTAGTTGTGTATCAAGATGACCTTACTGCCTACTCCAAGGATGAAAATGATCATTGCATGCACTTAGAGAAGGTATTTATCAGAGCCCTTAAATATGGAATATCTTTAAATCCAAGGAAATGTAATTTTTGTGTCACTGAAGGAAAACTATTAGGACACCTAGTTGGCAAGCATGGAGTGAGGATTGACCCTGAAAGGGTAGAAGCAATAGATAAGATCCAGAAACCCAAGAGTATTAATGGTATCCAGTCATTCTTTGGACAAATAAATTTTCTTAGGAGGTTTGTGACAAATTTTGCAAAAGTCAGTAGGCCTATATCTAGAATGTTAAAAAAGGGATCTGAGATAAAATGGGAAGGTGAACCTAGTATTGCATTTCAAAAAATTAAGCAAGCCATTAAAGATGCCCTTGTTCTCAGAGCTCCTGATTATGACAAACCAATACACACATTTTCTTTTGCTTCATTTCACACTGTGGCTGCAATATTGTTACAAAAAAATGAAGAAGGTTATGAACAACCCATTGCATTCTTTAGCAAATCATTGCAAGCAGCTAAGTTAAAGTCTAAAAATAATGAAAAACAGGCATATGCATTGGTCAAAGGAGTTACGGCCTTCAGATGTTATTTAATGGGTGCTATAGTTATTGTCTTTGTCCCCACTACTGTCATGAAAGACATTTTCTCACAACAAGAAGTATCTGATAGGAGGTGTAGATGGATCAATAGAATACAAGAATTCAACATTGACATCCAGATTAAAAAATTAGTCAAAGGTCAAGGTTTAGCCAAGTTGATGGTAGATGCAAATCTAGAGGCAAATCAAATTAACCAATTGGATGATAATTGCAGAGAAGACCTCTTTGATATGGACACCTCTGAATGGTACAAAGATGTAATCTATTATTTGCAAACAATGAAGTCCCCACCCAAGTTAACTGATAATCAAAGGAGATCCTTTAAGTTGCATGCTATAATATATGTTATAGTACAAGGATAGTTATGGTGGAGGAGCATGGACGGAGTACTTTTCAAGTGTGTACATGAAACTGAGGCTACAAGGATTTTGAAAGATATGCATGAAGGTGTGTGTGGAGGTCATTACATGGCTAAAACCATAGCCCACAAAGTCCTTAGATCTGGGTTTTGGTGGCCAACACTTTTCAAAGATGCTCATGATTAAGATATGTGATCCTTGCCAAAGATTCAGTGGAAAGTTGAAATTTTTTGGGAATTTTCCATTAAGACCTGTAGAAGTACAGGAACCATTTTGGTAGTGGGGAATTGATTTCATAGGTGAAATTTTAAATAAGTCCAGTGGTGGACATTCCTGGATTCTGGTGGCAACTGATTATTTTACTAAATGGGTTGAAGCAATCCCTACCAAGAATGCTACAAGTAAAGTGGTGATCAATTTCATTTTGAACAACATTATAACTAGATTTGGTTGCCCATAGAAGATAATTACTGATAATGCTATGTGTTTTAGATCTTATGAATACAAAGAGTTTTGCAAAAAATATGGCATTACAGAATATACATCCAAACCTTATCATGCTCAAGGAAATGGTCAGGCAGAATCAAGAAATAAGAGTATATTAAAGATTATCAAAAGAATTCTAGGGGAAAACAAGAAGGCATGGGATTCAAAATTGCCACTAGCCATGTGGGCTGACAGGGTTACTGTTAAAAAGGCCATTGGTTGTGCCCCATTTGACCTGGTTTATGGTATACAGGCCAGACTTCCCTAGAATAATCTAAGGGAGATGGATAAATTCATTCAATTATATGAAGATGATATCATTGATGAGATGCAACTCAAACTGGATGACATTAAATAGTTAGAGGAGACAAGAAAAGATTCCTCTATTCAAAATGCTAAGCTCCAATCACAAATGAAGCACTTATATGATAAAAGGGCCTTTGAGAGAAAGTTTGAAATAGGAGATATGGTACTGATGTGGAATACCATGATGAAAGATAAGGGAAAACATGGAAAATTTGACCCAATCTAGCTTGGTCCATATAACATTTGTGATAAGAATGGAGAAGATTCATATTTCTTGAGGGAATTAACTGGAGGTATTCTTGAATTGCCAGTTCATGGACAATGCTTGAAGAGGTACTTTTCTTAAAGTTTTCATTTTCCATGAGCAGTAGTTTTTTAGGCATCCTTGTACATTTTGTATATTTTGTAAATCCTTGTAAATAGCCTATTTGTGTTGTGTGGTTTCTTGTTTCTTGTTTTTGTGTGCTACTTTGTGCTCTCTCAAAAAGTTTTCATCCCTGTACCAAGTATGTGGTCTATTCTCCCAAATATTATGAATTCTTGCATAGACTTAGGTAGTCTATCATCTCCAAACATAGCCATTGTTGCTCTACTTTTTCACATTTGCAGAAATTATGAAAAATTTAGTGAAAAAATATTTTTGTCTTTAAATTTTGCAAATTAGGGTTTTATTTCAAGTGATTCTAAAAGCTTTTGGATTGACCTAATTGTGCCCTATTCCTTGTGTTGTATTTTCCTTTTAAATTCTCAGGGTTTGTCTTTCAGATCATCCATGAAAAAACGTAAGTATGTGAGAAACCCTTATGCTTGTGTTTTGGTGTTGCCCTAGTCTTTGAAAATTCAAAAGGGTGTGATTTCAAACATTTATGGTGGGGCATGTTTATCCTAAATATTATTTACATCAGAATAACTATTTAATCTTTTGATAAACTTTATGGAGTTGTTTTAATTACTTCATTTTATTGAAAGAAGGTTCAAATCGCAATATTTTTTTCAGCACCGTAGCTCTTCTCAAGATCAAGGTTTCTCGCATTCCCACACTATGAAGTTATGAGGTTTTTAAATAATGTAGGGAAATGCATTTGTGACACATAACCCCTGCTGACGTTCAAAACTTAGTGCGCTAGAAAAAGCTCTTGTTTGTCAGAATTGGTCAGAGCTTTTTACGAACTGGTTAGTGCCCTGTGCATGTTTTATTTTCCTGAACTGTCATTGATTGCCAATTAACAAAAATTTTTACCTTATGATCAAAGTTCACCAACTGTGGATATTTTCTAGATCTACAGTTCCTGCATTCTCGCATTATGAAGTTGTGCAATTTTTAAATAATTCAAGGAAGTGGGCATTTGACACGTCGCACAGAGTGACATCATGGGCTCACCTTTCTCAAAAAAGTAGCAGCAATGTATCTTTCATAACAAGCTATCAAATGACATGGAATACAGAGGAAGTCTCTTATTGGTCTGATCAGTTGACTAGATGTGCAATCATTTCAAGATTTGATCACCGTCGATTAGGGTAAGATCGACGAAGCCCGCATTCCCGCAATGTGGAACTACTCGATATTTAAATTATGCAGGCAAGCGGGCATGGTGGGACCTAGAATAAGCTTTCAAAAGTATGTTGAGTCATGCCACGCTGGAAAAGATTAAATGTAACAAAGCACGCTCATTGGTGGTGGGTGACAGGTGTGCCAAATTGGAAGCGGCAATGTCATGGGCGCGAAAACTTTAATTATTTTCAGAGCACATGGACTAAAAGGTAATTTTTCATTGGTCAAATTAATTTAGTGGTCCACCAAATAAAGATATCTTGGTTCACCATTGATCAGGATGAGATCAACAGTGCCCGCATTCCCGCATTATCAAGATGCGAGGTTTTTAAATAATGCAAGTGGGCTTCTGACGCATGGCCGGGGATCCCAAAGTTTTAAAAGGCTTTTTGCTTTTGAAACAAAACCATTTGATCTATGAGAAATCGAGGGGTAAAATTCAAATTTCAAAATTCAGCATGAAAATAACGGTTGCAAGAATTAATATGATACAGAGTTTCCTTTATGCGACCTCAATGCTCTGATATAACATGTAAATTTGCCATTGTTGAAGCATAGATTGTAGATTTTCTCAGAGTGAAAGGATTTCTAGAGCTAGGGTATAGAATTCCTTGAAGCCTTCAATGAATTTGTGGAGAAAATTGTAGAAAGAGGAGTAAATTTTAGCGGGTAAGTGATCTATAACTAGTAAAAATCAAAAATCTGCTAAGTAAGATTTAGAAATTTTAGAAAATGCCTCCATGAAAGGATTTTTCTGGGAAAACTAAATATTCAAAAAGGGGTATGCATGATGATTTTCTGGAACAATTTCCTTTGTCAATACATGAGATAACTAAGGGGAGGGAATTGATTCCTAAAAACCCTAGAGTAGTTGTAGCAGAGGGTTTCTATGACAAGGCCAATTGGGTATGAGATGCTCAGGTCTCCATGGGAGGTTTTGAATCATTCAAAAAATGGTTTTTAGAGCAAATACTAGATACTCCTTTAAAGCAATGTCTGGGAGTTTGATATTGGAAAATTAGTAGTCCCCACTGTTTTCTTCGATAGTGACTTATTAGTGGATTTGGCCAAGAAGTATGATCCAATTATAGGGTGGGTGAAGAATCATGCTAGAGTGAACTTCTTTAGGGTTTGCCCTAAATTAATTAGAGAAGTCTTTAGTCTTAACCCTAACCATACTATGCATGAAACTATTGACATCAGTGACTTTCAAGCAAGGTATGATGCACAAGAAATCTACTTGAAAAAGGGGCCACTACAGGAGCATGCTGCTAAAATTGGTACTTTGTCTGTGATTACTACTAGCACCCTAGAGCCACTATTGAAGAGACATTCTAACACTAGAGCTTAGGCATTATATGTTTCTCTTTATAAGATTTTTGGAGTGGATGAAGTAGAACAAATCCCAAGCTCAATTGTCCTCATAATGGATCAAACTCTTCAGTTTGGAATTAGCACTATTCTGCATTTTGCAACATTTCTTGCAAAAGAGATTCACAATGGCCCGGTGGGGATAGCAAGGGGAAAAGTAGATAAACCTTTCTGTGGGTATTCAATCCTTATGCATATATGTTTGTATAAGGGACTTGCTTTCTTTTCCAAGGGTATGGAGCTAGAGACAACTAGGGATGGAGAAAAGAATCCAGTGCAGTTGTGGAGTGTGGATATGACCTCAGAAGCCACATATGCTAGTTATGTGAGGTTTGATAGGTATTTTGCATCAAGGCTTAGATTTCTTTTGAGAGGAGACAACCCTAGATTTCCACAAGCATTGTTAGAATTGGTCAGACCCAAGGACCATGCTAAAGGGCTACTTGTTAGTCATAACTGGGGGATATAATTCCCTTCAATATTTCAACAATGATAAGAGTATATGGTTTTTTGGGAAAGCCTCATGTGCTACCATTTCATGTGCCTTTGAAGATAGGAATAGTTGAGCTGCTATGGCAAATAGGCACCATAGATGAGAGGGAGTTGACTAGGAAGGGCACATTTTTTCCAATTGTTACTGTGACCCATGATTTTGTTTTTGTAAGGAAAGGGTGGAAGCATCTAAATTTATTTTTAGATAGATATAACATGGCAAAATCCGATGCCAAATTTATTGATCTAGAAGGATTTTATGATGTCTTCAAGGAGAGAATAAAAGCTTCCCGCATGGTGCAACAAGTTTACTATCTTGAAGATGTGATTAGAAATGTTCTTACTTTACAAGAACAAGAATTGAGAAAAGAAAAATGGATAGTATTTAGCAAAACCCTTGAATTCATTAATGCTTTTGATCCCCATTATGATCCATTAAAAGAAAAGAAATATTGGGGAGCCAAGATGCTAGCCTTGATGAATAATTTTGTTGAGATAATACAAGCTATGAATGAAAAGAAAGCTGCATATGTTGAGACGTATCCAAACAGGGCTGCAGAAGTGCAGAGGAAAATAAATAGTAAAAACATAGTAGCTCCTGGCCAATATACCTTACAAAGAAGGTCAGAATATGTGATGATTCAGAATGTGCGATAGGGTCCTCTTCATCAAAGACAAAGGCCAGGAAGTCCACCTACAACCAATGCTCCAAAAAGGTAGAAGTTAGAACAAGGGTCTTCTTCTTCTCAGCCAGAACAATATTCCTGGAGCCAGTTCCCAATCCAGATAGATGATGAAACATCTTTAAGGGAACAACTTAGAAAAATTGGTGGAGAAGAGGATGTCATTGTTAATTCCACAGATCTAGAGATTGGGGAACTGCAAGAACCCCCTACACCTTCCTTGGAGCTCACTGTTGTTGATTATCAAGGTAAGGAAATTGATCCTATAGTTGCCCAAGCCTCCGAGAGGTTTATAAATGATGAAAATTTTGTGAAATCTAGGGCATTTGCATAGTTTTTGTGGAGGTTAAATATAGGAAATTTTGAAAAGGCTTGTAAAAAGATAAGAGCAGAGCAACTCGATAGACCAGACTCTGTTATTAAAGAAGAGGTAAAATCCAAGTTTTTGAGTGATTTTTCCCAATTTACACCTGAGGTCGAGAGGCAATTAGTTAAGCAATCAGGAGTCCTTATCTTACCTGAATGGGATATAGTGAATGCTATGGTCTTTGATTCAGTAAGAAAACAAAAGGATGTCCAATTAAAAACTGAAGAAGAGATACTACAGGCTCATAGAGGAGTCAAATTTAGTGATGACCACCAAGCCCTTGTAATTTGGTCTATTGAGAAAAGGGATAAAACAAGGATGCATGAAATCTCTACTGCAAAGCATACTAGCACATTGACAATCTTCAGGGCTGGTGAAGTTGGCAGTAAAAAGATAATTGGGATGGCTTCAGAATGCTAAAATTTGGCAATATGGTGTCTTGCCAGGAAGAGGATAGATTTTCTCAACTAAATGCTAGATTTGAAGAAGTGTTGAAGGCAAATGAAGAAAGGGGCATACTGATACAAAAATTGGAGAATCAGGTATCTCAAAAGGAGAAGATGCTAGGGTAAAGAAAAATAGAAGAGTCCATTAGACACAGGATTGTATACCCTCCCAGGCCACCAATTGAGCCTTTCAAATCCACTCCAATTATTGAGGTACCTAATACCCCTGAAAGGCCTCAATTCTACACCACAAAGGATTTTGAAGAAGAGAAAACCAAGCTTTATGAATTGCATGTAGAATTAAAAAATCAATATGAAGAGAAATTGAGGCAGGGTGTGATGTATTTAATGGATAGGATAGAATGGTTAACCTTTTTTCATTAATTGGCAAGGATTGTATCCATTAGAGATGAATTGCAGAGAGATGAGGATAGGTTGAGGCCTCTTGTGCAGAAGTGGAGGGAGAGAAACAATAATATTACAATTATGTGCATATCTATGATCCAACTACCTTGTCATCAAATAGAGAACTTTTTTTATTTATTGAATAAATTAGAAGGTTTTGATGACAAAAGAGATTCTTTTCAGAGAAGATTAACAAATTGTTTTTCCAGATATGGTTGAAAAATTTAGTCTGTTTCCTTGTGCTTTAAAGACTGTTGACGAAATAAAGGAAAAAGAAGAATGGAAAAAGTAGTTGGATGAGATATCTTGTGAAAGGATGAATAATATTGTTAATGAAACTGGCTACTGGCTATGGACAAAAACAACTGAGGAACTGGTGAAAGTGCAGCTATTTTATAATGCCATCAAAAAGGATTTTGTTGATTTAGAGGCAATTGCAACTTCTTTAATAACTGTACAAAGAGAGGCACTAAGTTTTGATTGGCCAGAGGACACTTCTTATGATGAATGGAGAAACAAATTTATGTCAGAAGAGCAGTTGTTATAGGATGGTAAAGCGGAAGAAGAGGAGGAGGAAAATGCAAAAGTAAAAGTTACCTTCATAGTTAATGATGAAGATAAGGAAAATCCCCAAATTAAAGTAAGTTTGCAAGTAATAATAGATGATTCATCACTTTCAAGTTTAATGACCACTTACTTTGAGGATGAAGAATAAAAAAAGAAATCAAAGCTCTTGTCTCAATCAATGAAAATATAATAGAAAGGGACCCACCAAGGAATGTTCGATGTGATAGCTTTTTTGTTATTCACATTTTTGTCCTTTTATTATAGATGTATGTAAAAATCTTTTGAAGGACACCTATCAATCACATCTGCCCTTTACTTGTTGCAACTCACGCCCATATAAGTGAGTTTTCAAGGCAATATGATGGTCTGAGACTTGTACTTTTTTTATTTTCTCTCAAGAAAAATATATTTAGTCGGTCCAATAGAGTGTAGCTGATTTGAGTTTGTTTCCATTGTACTTTCTAATAACATATTGAATGATAGAAATAGCAATCTATTATGGGATTTCAATTGGTTTTCTATTGGTTATTGTATCAACCATATGAAAAGGATAATACAAAAGGGTATTTACACTATATTTGTGTCATTAGTTTCTATCTCCAATTTATGGGTTTGTCTATTTTGAAGTCATTTAAATAAGGTTTAGTTGGCTGAATGCAATCTGGATGGGTTGTATATTATTTTCATTGTTCTCTTAATCCAAAAAATTATATAAATACTTCAGTGAATCAGTAGGGTTTGTGAATTCATAAAGGATATTTCATAAGAATGGAGATGGGTGATTACAATTGATTAATTCATTTGCAAGTTATCTGAATTAGATCTCCCGCCAGTAGCTAATTCTTTGCCCAATGGATAAGGCACTAGTCTCATGAAATATCCCTTTCTCTGATTTTATATGATATTTCAAGCCTCAAATCATATCTTTAAAATCAAGCAACCAATATTTCAAAGATCCACCGATTTCTCAATAAACCCCAAATCGGGTATGCCAGAAATAGTGCCAAAAGCTTCACAGCTTCACCTATTATTAATAAATATAAAAGTGGAAATTTTTACAGAAATTTGAGCAGCATAACAGTCTATAAAATTATATTTCTAGATCTTTATAACATGCACACAATAGCTCCCAAATGGAGGACAAAAACAATGCTCATCGGGCTCCTGAAAATAGCACAAAATAGCCCGGAATCACCACAAAGACTTAATAATCTATCACAAAAGTATAATCATATCCAAATACATATATTCAACTCTATTTTAACACTTTAAAGTCTGATATACAGCAGCAATCCAAACTGATATGAAATACTCAACCAGAAACACCAAACTTTTACAAAAAACACACCCGAAAAACCACAAATTTGCATTGTTCAACACAAAGGAAAACTCTACATGAGCATGCACATGGAATAGCTTCAAAATCCCATTCTTAGCCTTCCTAGAAACCTACAAACTCCCATTCTTGGGTCTCCTTCTCCATAGGTTTGGCAGCCTTTGAAGAACAACAAAGAAATGAGCAAAAATCAAGTTTTGGAATGAGCCCAAAATGCCTCCAAACCCCTTAAAAGAGGGCATAACCCTAACTCACATCCAAGAGGGGTTAATAAAATATAATTTAATAATAATTTTTATTTATTAGTCCATTGGTTTCCAAAGATTAGCCCCATTTGCTGAAACTTCACCTTTTTGGGGCTTGCCTGCCTTAGCAAAGTTTATTATTTTTAATTATTTGAAAAGGGGACATGACAAGTCCTCCCCTCCCAAATATTGCTTGTCCTCAAGAAATGAAGGTTGGAATTCTCAATAATATGTGCTCCTTCCCAAGTTGCATCCTCTAGAGGTAATCCTTTCCATTTGACCAAATGCTCTATGACGCTCCTGTTTCTCAATCTTTTCTCTCTTGTATCCAAAATCTCTTCTGGTATCAAAAATAATTTTCCTTCATCATCAAGAGGTGGTAATTCTGTAGATACTATGGTTTGCTTTCCTAGAACCTTCTTCAAGCAAGATACATGGAAAATATTATGTATTTTGCTGTTTGGTGGGAGCTCCAATTCATAAGCTACCTCTCCTACCTTCTTGATGATCTTATAAGGCCCATAGAACCTTGGCTTGAGTTTCTCTACCCCACTCCTCTTCAAGGTGCTTTGCTTATATGGCTACAACCTAACAAATAGCAAATCTCCCACCTCAAAAGATCTTTCAATCCTTTTCCTATCAGCATATAACTTTTGTTGGTTCTATGCATGTTGTAGATTATCCTTGAGGGACCTTATTATGTCTTGGCTTTGCTTGACGAAATCACTTGCTCTAGGTACTTTGCTATCGAAAAGTATTAGATAAACAAAGGAAAGGGCATCATAACCATAAAGAGCATGAAAAGGAGGCATACCAATAGACATATGATGAGATGTATTGTAACAATACTCCCCTATGTGTAACCATTTCACCCAAGCATGTTGTTGATTTGAAACATAGTTCCTCAAATATCCCTCTATCCATTTATTAACTATCTTTGTTTGTACATCTATTTGAGGGTGATAGCTAGTACTGGGAGTGAGTTTAGTTCCTGCCAAATGAAAGAGCTCCTTCCAAAAAGAGCTGAGGAATCTACTGTCCCGATCACTAACAATGTTTCTAGGCAAGCCATGTAATCTAAAAATTTCCTTGAAGAACAATTCGGCCACTTGTGATGCCTTGAAATCAAATGTGATAGGAAAGAAATGTGCATACTTAGTTAGTCTATCTACCACCACATATATGCAATCCTTACCTTGAACCTTGGGCAACCCAGTGATGAAGTCCATGGAAATACTTTCTCATTTTTGTTCAGGAATAGGAAGTGGTTGCAACAACCCTGCAGGAAAATTTTACTCACTCTTGCTTTTTTGGCATACCATACATTCCTTAATGTGTTTAAGGACATCCTCCTTCATACCCTTCCATGAAAACCACTCTCAAATTTTCCTGTATGTCTTGAAGTATCCTTGATGACCAGCCAAAGGTGTGTCATGAAAGGCCCTCAATATCCTCTCCTTAGTTTTTGATCTTGGCACTAAGAAGATCATGTTCTTGTAATAAATCAATTCATCAACAACCTTGTACCTATTATCATCCACTAACTTATCCAAAATCGTGGTGGCAAAGGAATCTTTAGCATACTCTGAAATTATGGAGACTTTCCAATTAGCAGAGATAGATGTTAAGGAACACAAAGTGGGCTTTCATGAGAGAGCATCAGCAACCACATTATTCTTTCCTTTCATGTATTCAATATCAAAATCATAAGCTTGCAATTTTCTTACCCATTTTTGTTGACGATCATTCAAATCCCTTTGGTTCAAGAAGAACCTGAGGCTATTATGGTCTATCTTTACAATGAATCTCCCACATACCAAATATTGTCTAAACTTATGAAGTGCATGCATGATTGCCAACATTTCCTTATCATAGATGGAGTAACCTTTCTCTGATTGATTTAATTTTCTACTCTCAAATTCTATTGGATGTCCCCTTTGAGTTAGGACAGCCCCTATACCTTCTCTAGAAGCATCACATTCAACAACAAAAGGTAAAGAGAAATCTGGAATTGCAAGCACAGGGCATGAACTCATTACCTCCTTAAGCTTATCAAATGTTTTTTGTGCCTCTTCTATCCAAATAAAAGCTCCTTTATTTGTAAAATCAGTCAAGGGGGCAGAAAGCTGAGAAAATCCCTTGGTAAATCTCCTATAGTAGCTACACAACCCGAAGAAACCTCTCAACTGTGTAAGATTAGTGGGTGAAGGCCAATCCAAAATTGCTTGGATTTTTTGTTGATCAACCTGTACTCCTTTAGAACTTATAATATGTCCCAACTATAGGATCTCTATCAAACCAAACTCACATTTAGATAGCTTAGCATAGAAGGATTGCTGCTCCCAAATTCCCAAAACAGTGTCTATGTGCTTTAGATGCTCTTCCCATGTTTTACTGTAAATCAAGGTATCATCAAAAAATACCAAAACAAATTTTCGAAGATGCTGGCTGAATACCTTATTCATACAAGATTGGAATGTTGCAGGTGCATTAGTGAGACCAAATGGCATAACAAGAAATTCAAAGTGCCCATAGTGACATCTGAAAGCAGTCTTTTCCACATCTTCACTCCTCATTCGGATTTGATGGTACCCTGATCTTAAGTCAATTTTTGAGAAGTATACAGCACCATGTAACTCATCAATGAGTTCATCTATGCATGGTATGCGATACCTATTTTTTATGGTCTTCTTGTTTAGAGCCCTATAGTCTATACACATTCTCATTGTACCATCCTTTTTCTTGACAAGTACCACAGATGATGCAAATGGACTAGAGCTAGGCCTTATGAATCCCATGTCCAGGAGTTCTTTAATAGTTTTTTCAATTTCTTCCTTATAACCTCTTGGATGGCGGTATGGGGTTGTTATAACTAGTTTGACACCCTGTTCTAAATCTATAACATGCTCAAAACCTCTATCTGGTGGTAATCCTGGAGGCAAGTCATTGAAAACTATACTATGCTTATCAAGAATATTTTGAATTTCAAAATGAAAATTACCTTGATTCTTTGGAGAGCTTGTTGGATGGATTATGACTCCTGCTACCCATGCTAGTTGTCCTCTTCAAAAATTCCTCTCCATCCTCTTTGTAGAGACCGCCTTAGGTGCTCCATTCGATAAGCCTCTCAATATGACTTCTTTCCCATTGGAATAAAATTTAAACTCCATAGTTTGATAGTTCATGTAATAGCCTCCAATAGAGTGCAACCATTGAACACCCAATACAAGATCTATCTCCCCAATACCAACCACATAGAAGTCATCACATAACTCATAATCTCCTAAGGTCATCTTGAGTTGTTTCACCACCCATGTGCAAGGCATAATGAATCCATCAGCTGTAGTAACATTGAATCCCTCAAAATCTTCTGCTTTAAGCCCTCTTTTCATGACAAATCCCTCATCAATAAAATTGTGAGTTGCCCCACTATCAAGAAGAACTGTCAACCTTTGCCCTACTAGTACCCCTCAAATTCGAAAGGGATGGTATCTTGGGACTCCTGATAATGCTGCTAAAGTGCCATCCTTGCTGATTTATTTTTCTTTCTCTTCTTCTACCTCCTCCTTAGTGTCATGAAATTCCTCATGCTCATCTGAATCAGATTCTGAAGCAACTTCAATATAGTGCACTTGACCTTTCCCCAAACATCTGTGTCCTGGAACCCATGGTTCTCTACAAGTAAAATAAAGCTTTTTCCTTCGTAATTCACTCCTAGTCTCTTCATCTACCTTTTTTTTGCCACATTTATCACATCTTTTGGTGGTAGTGTTGGGAAAGTCTTTTTCTGAAAATTTCCCTTATGTTGCCAAAGATTTGAGGGTTTTTGATTAGTGACTAATTTCATAGGCACGCAGGTTTCAAGTTGCAAGCTTCTTTTGATAGCTTCCTATAAGGTTGAGGGTGAGAAAGCCTTAACCAAACCCTTAACAAAATCTTCTAAACCATCAAGAAAAAGATAAACAATCCTCTTTTCACTCATATCAGGTACCATAATAGCCACTTTTTGAAACTCTTCTATATACTCATTAACTGATTTGGTTTGCTTCAACTTTGACAATTCTTTAAAGTACTCTTCATCATCCTTGAGGTCAAATCTATCTATCACCCTTTGATTGAAATCATCAAATGTAGTTACCTAATCATGACCTTGAGTAGTCATTCCATGATACCACCAATCATAGGCTGCATCTTCCAAGTGTAGACTTGCAAATTGAACAGCATCACTCTCCTTCATGGGGTTAAGTGTGAAGAAAGTCTGTAATTTTTGTAGCCATGCTCTAGCTGAAATTTTATTTGTTCCATCAAAAGTAGGTGTTGTAAACTTTCTTATTTTATTTTTGAGCTCTCTTCCACTTATGGCATGCTCCCTCCTGTTCTCTTTCTTGGGCATCAAAGTGTTCATCATATCCACATATTCTCTAAAAGGAACCAAACTACAAAAGTCATCATCTAAGCCATTGTAAGTAGCTCTTGATGCAATCAAGTTACCTGTAACCTCTTCCACGAGATTAATGGCTGGATTTGGTACTGGTGGCTCATCTGCAGGCAAGAAAATAGTTTTGGTTGATTTAGATGGTGTGGATTTCAGATTTCTTGGCTCCTCTGAAGTGCTCCCTTTCTCATTAATAGATGCAACTCCTTGTAGTTTTTCTATCAATATTCACAAAGCCTCTCTAGTTTTTTCCAAACTATCCACTATTTGCTTCTGAGTATTTTGGATGTCTTGGAAGAATTTCTTTGCCATCTCATCTCGATCAACCATACTTTTCCCTTCCTTGGATTTTGTACTTTTACTTTCAACTGGAGGTTTGATAAAAATTTCTTTACTCTTTTCTCGCTGCAAATATCTTTTTTCTCTTTCACTTAGTTGCATGCGACCATAAATTTTGACATGCAATTGATTAGAAGCAACATGCAACCATAAATTATGACATGCAAGATCTGGGTAGTTGTCAAATCTGACGTGCAAACTTCTACAAACCCTCAGGCTAGCAAGATCATAGCTCTGATACCACTGAAATGTCCCTTTCTTTGATTTTATATGATATTTCAAGCCTCAAATCAGATCTTTAAAATCAAGCAACCAATATTTCAAAGATCCACCAATTTCTCAATAAACCCCAAATCAGGTATGCCAAAAATAGTGCCAAAAGCTTCACAGCTTCACCTATTATTAACAAATCTGAAAGTGGGGATTTTTATAGAAATTTGAGCAGCATAATAGCCTATAAAATGATATTTTCATATTTGTATAACATGCACACAATAGCTCCCAAACGGAGGACAAAAACAATGCTCATCGAGCTCCCAAAAATAGCACAAAATAGCTCGGAATCACCACAAAAACTTAATAATCTATCACAGAAGTATAATCATATCCAAATACATATATTCAAATCTATTTTAACACTTTAAAGTCTAATATACAGCAGCAACCCAAACTGATATGAAATACTCAACCAGAAATACCAAACTCTTACAAAAAAACACACCCGAAAACCCACAAATTTGCACTGTTCAGCACAAAGGAAAACTCTACATGAGCATGCACATAGAATGGCTTCAAAATACCATCCTTATCCTTCCTAAAAACCTACAAACTCTCATTCTTGGGTCTCCTTCTCCACAGGTTTGGAAGCCTCGTAAGAACAACAAAGAAATGAGCAAAAATCAAGTTATAGAATGAGCCCAAAATGCCTCCAAACCCCTTAAAGAGGGCATAACCCTAACTCACATCCAAGAGGGGTTAATAAAATATAATTTAATAATAATTTTTATTTATTATTCCATTGGTTTTCAAATATTAGCCCCTTTTGCTGAAACTTCACCTTTTTGGGGCCTGCCTGCCTTAGCAAAGTTTATTATTTTTAATTATTTGAAAAGGGGACATGACATCTCATAAATCAGAAGCAAGCAAGGGTGAATTCTAAAGCTGCATATCAAATCATTTTATTATAAAATCAAAATCATATTTCCATTTTGTTCAAAAGTTATGAATGCTCGTCAATACTCATTCATATCTATTCTTTAAGTCTTAGGTAGCTACTATTTCCAGGAATATTTGTAAATCTTAGGAGAATTAGGACCAGATCTACAAGTAAGAGATGCATACAAGTTTGAAAATATTGAAAGAGTTGAAGTAAACTGCACATATGTTAGTGGGTAATAGATGAGAATCAGAATGAAACTAAAAGAATCTCTACACAACAGTTTGCACTAAAATTATCCCTAGGTACACCCACCTTGGTTTAGCAGAGCCAAAAGAGTAGGAAACCATCCTTTGGTTTTGTTGAAATTGGGTCCAAATGGTTTAATCATGCAGCTGATAATGGGAATTAGTTGATCCTCAAATTGTATGAGTGTTATCATTCTGGTATTGAACACTTTGTTGTTCAGTAGTTTTAAAACACCAACAATTTCCTCTAATATTGTTTACCAACACAATACATGAAACAACAGATATTAAATTTAAAGATTTTCAAGTGAACTTAGTGCTTACTCTCAAATACAAGACAATTCAAATGAGTTATCTTGATGGGGTGCCCTCTTCTTGAGTAGGATTGGTCCTCCTTTGCATTCCTTAGCATCTTCATTTCAAACCATTTGGGAGGGAAATTATCATAGTTAAGGCTTGTTCCCAACATGTGTCCAGTGCAAACCTTATGCCTCAATCATGAGAGATTTGGCATTTTGCAATGGACTGCAGCAAAGATGTGCTTCCATATACTCACATATATACCATATTCTCCAACATTTCAATCCTCTTGTTTTGTTCTTCAGAGACAAAATTGAGAAATTAAATGCATCATTCTGTAATACCAAGAGTCTTAACCACTCACATGTTTGGAATCTTCATGTCCCCTTGTTATATAGTTTTGGATCAAGGAGGAAAAATTCATATTCTCTTTATAACAAAAATTAAATTAATTTCTAAGCCTAACTTACATAAATAATAACATCCTTAGGTACATCTAGTTGTTTGACAATATGATAATAAGATAGTTTGAAGGCACTTCTAGAAAAATTGGTCTTCTAAGAATATACTATCTCATTTCCTCTCCTTTATTAGAGTGTTAAAATTCCTAGTAACAACAGGATACCCAAAAATAGCATCAAAAAAAGATATATTTACAAAGCACTTTTGTTAAGTTTCAACTACAAGTGATTTTTTCCTACGTTTATTGAGATTTATCCCCACTAGAACTGCCCACCTCAATCATTTATAGTTTCCTCAAACTATGTTTAGAGTTGTTTTGTGACAATGAAGAGTTAAGTTCAAATCTCTATTGCAAAAAGAAAGCTATAGATGAAACTAAATTTATTTTCCCTTCTTGCACAAAAAACTATTAGGTAATCTCATCTCCTGTATGCAGAACATTTTGGAAATGAAAATCCTACAAAAACTTCCAAAAATTAAAGGATGCTCATCATCTAAACCAACAACAATTTTGAGATATTTTACAGTATTATGTATATCAATCTAGGTTTGATATTTTCAGTGGGTTGTTTGTTATCCAAAGACCACTTTCAATTAACAAAAAAATCAATTTACATACGATATAGATGCTCTGAAATAGAGGGAAAACAAGAGTAAATAAATTTGACAATAAACAGATTTTCTAAAGCACTAGTAACTTAGCCAAAATCAAATTTCTTAGTAGACAATATTTTTATTTTTTTTTAAAGTTAAACACGATAATTTTTCAATAGCTAGGGAACCCAACAAGTTCACCAATAAGCTCCATGCCTACCATGGTTGACTAGGCAATAGTTGGATGTTTGATTTCCAAATGTAAAAGAAAATTCACAAAAACAAACTCTGCTTTCCTAGCAATTTTTAGGTGATACTGTGGCTGGTAAAGAATTGTGCTCTCCATTTCAACCAAAGTTGTTCCAAAATGATGGTTTTGTTCTTGTGTGGTAGTGCTTGCATTTTGGGCTTGATATTCAAAAAAAAATTTAAATATGAAACATTAAAACCTTTTCATCAAATAAGGACCATTTTTAGAGGCATGGATTATTCATTGCTAGCTTGAATTTTATATTGGGAAAGACCTATAATAAGAGTAGTCCGACTTTGAAGTAAAATTTTTGCAACTAAGAGTTGAGATATTCAAAAAAATTGTATCTTCTTTTTTTCCCTTTAAAGAGTTGTACTTGCAAACATAGAACCTCCATTACCATGAACATTCAGAAATTTTTAACTCAGTGTCTCAAGCTCTCTATTACTCACCTACCATATTGATCAAGAGGACCAAGTGCTAGATCATACAATCACTCAGGTGCAGGCATGTTCATGTTATCAAATAAAACAGGACTTGTAATACACTTTACACTTGAAGATCACACCTCTTCATCTGTATAAAAGGTAAATTGAACTGATTTGACATCTTTGGTCACCACCTAAAGCACACATCCAATTTTGTGAGAATATAGAGAAAAGATAAACTTGCTTAAAACCAAAAAGACAAAATCATAATCTCTGCAATCTATTAAAGTTATAAACTTACTAGAAATAGTTAGATCAAAAAAATATAGAAAAGAATCAGACTTTTAAAAAAATCCCTTGTTCAAAATATTCTAAGATGAATGATGAATGATGAATGATGAATGGAAGAGAGAAATATGGATCAATTTGCATACAAGACCAAAAGCTATCAATAAAATAGGGTATGTCATGTGACGTTACACATTAAGCATTTAAGGCCTCCTTAAGCCAAGCAAGAGGAAAAATAGAAAATAAACTAATGGCCTGATTGGACCAGTGGATAGAAGGTAGCTAAGCACCCTTCAGCAATCAGGTACTTTTTAATCAAAAGACACATACCTCTTCCGACCATTATAAAGTTCCAAAAAATTATCCAAGGATAATATCATCTAAAAAATTTGTCTACATATTTGGAGGCAATGGTAGAATACAAGAACCTAGGAATTAATTTCCACAATAGGCTTAGTTACATTTAGGACTAAAAGAATGTAGTGTTGTTTGCCTTCTTTAGAGCAAGTGCAGGAAACCCAAATTGTAGGATTGTTAGTCCAAGAAAACTCTTTTTGGTTTCTTGGTCATGTCAATTTTCCTCTATGGTTGTGAAGTAATTAATAACCTTGAAGTCATCCCTATGAGATCCTCTTACTTGAGGCTAGTATATTCTTGATTGGAGGCATAAGCAATTATTCATTTGTTAAGTGGAAAAAATAGATAGACCTGTCGGCACAGTACAATTCTTGGAGGAAGCAAAATGGCAAGTGAATAGACAAATGGGACATTCATTAGCAATATTCTTGTAACTCTAAAGATGAGATAGAAAATTTTTGCTACAAAAATTCATAGTTGTCATGTGGACAAAATGAAATGGCCGGAGAAAAATGCATTATATCAAAGAAGTCAACCCCATTAGGAAGCTTGATGAAAAGACCTATTTGAGGGCTGCAATTAAAAGCCTAGAACATTATTAATGCAACTGAGGACCATGTCTCCTCAGAACTTCCATCATTTGTGGCAAAGGACTGGTTGAAAGAAAATGCACTTGATTATAGAGTGTGTAGCCCAAAAGGATATCCATAATCAGTTTGAAAACAATTTGAAGTTGAGCAGTCTAAATGAGCTATTTGAGGAGGCCAAGCTTCACTAAACAGCAAACTTCTTGGTCAAGATTCACATTAAGAGAGCTCACATTGGAAGAAATTTGAAATCATGTTACTTTTGTGGCTCTTGGTACCCTCAGCAACTTAGTCTTGTCCAAAGTTCAAAGGCATCCAAATATCTTTCCCTAATCAATAAAGAAAAGTCTCCTTGATATTGTTAGAGTGAACTTTTGATTACAAGAAGTTGTATGCTTGTCTATCACATGTACAATAACTATAGTGAACAAAAATAATCCAAAAATAGTTTAAGTGCTTGAAAATCATAGTTCTTGTCTTGTAAAATATGTGATATCTGCTAACTACAAGCTTAGCATGATAGCTAAGAACAATCATAGATGACGAAATACACCATTTAATCAGTAAGTGCAATTGCACAGCACACAAATAAATTTAGATACAAAGCAATGATCAACTTTCATTCAAAGCACAATTTCATTGTTGTGAAAGAAACACATAATTTTAGTGCAAAAGTATCCATGTGATCATAGAAGAGAAAAAACACAAACCATGTTTATTGCAAATACATAGTATAAAAAATCAAATACATTAAAACTTGAAGGTCCTTGCCTGATAGAGCTTTACAATATCTTGTAGATTGGCCCTACCCTTCTCCAATTTCCACACAAGTCGGTCAATATCTACAATTCTTTTTAGATTAAGTCTTAAATCTTGTTGTAATGTTGCATCCTTAAAAAATGCTTGCACCATATCCAGTCTACACTTGATCTCTTCTACATCTAAGAGAGGTTGCTTGAGCCACCTATTCAATAATCTCTTCCCCATGCTAGTAGTACATGTCTTGTTCATCAATCCAAATAAACTAAAGTTCTCATTCACATCTATTTTACTTTCAAGAACATTCAATGCTCATAAAGTTGCAGCATCCAGCCACATAAATCTACCTATGTGATAATGTTGAATGGTAAACTTTCGATAATTCTTGTCATCTGCAAGAAAATCTATGTAAGAGAGGAGGGGCCCCAAAGCTCCAGTAGTAGACTTTGAACTTGCAACTATGTCCTTCAATGACTCAACTGAACCTTTTACAAGGCAACAAAGATCTTGATCAACATCCCTAGACTTGAAATCAGATTTCTTCATTTTAGTGGCTCGGAAGGCCATCTTTACCTATTCTCTCGTAGTGCACCTGCATTAAGAGAAGTTTAATCTCAATTAGCTACCAAAGAATCCAAATTCTTCAATACACCAAAACAAAGTATGTGTTTTTGTCCAAGACATGTCAAAGATGCTTCACATATGAGGAACAAATTTATACAAAACAGGAACAAAAATAGAATTTCATAACTATTGAAAATGAAGTGTTAGAAACAGAAAGTAAAGAAGAGACATATAACATGTCAACAAGCTCTACACCATATGTAGCAAGAACATAAAAATATAATTTCCTAGATTCAACCAACACTAAAGAAAAATTGCATATTTAATTGAAACAACTTTGAAGCCTCTATGATAAACTCGTAAATCTTTAAATGGCACTACAATTTATTACTGAGAGACTTGGTCCAGAAAGATAAGATGGATGACTGAATAGATTTTCCCCAACTAACAATTTGCTTTTCTGAGACTTGAGGAAATGCTATCAAGATCCTTTACAAATCAAAATTGGGGCAATTATATTATTTTATGAGAACCTGACTTTGGCCTTAGTAATTAGACATTTTTCCCTTCACAAACTCTTTACATTCTCAATTTTGACTCCTTAAACATAGACATAGCTCTGATTTTGATTATTTCCCACATCAAGGCAACATTAGTGGCCATAAGAAATGATGTTCAAATTACATATAAAAAGGACCAATGATCATGGCAAGGCAGTTAACTAAGTCCAACCCCAAGCCTCCCTCCAACAAAACCTAATATGACATCCATAACTTTATTTTGGAGTAAAAATAATGACTATTACAGCACTGTCTATTTCTTTCACAAACAAAATACCAACAAGATAGGTATCAAATGACAGTGGTCATGAATCAATTTTTCAAGATGCCAAATGCATCTAGTCACCATATACTCTAAAAACTTAATTGCCCTGAGACAATATTCGTGGGCAGGAACATAGCCAGTATACAAATTGAGAAGAATTGAAATATTAGGTAGAATCTACAAAATAACATATCTGAGTACCCCATGAAAAGTAAACTAGATTTCAAAAAGTTTGCTATCAATATGTATGGCATGTGCCATATAGCAAGCAACGCAACAGCATCCCCAACACAAGTGGTAATTCTATGGGAAGGAAAACTGATATCAAATATAAAATTTGATAAGAAAGAGACAAAACTCATTTTGATATTTCTTATGAAGGCTTGACCATGAAATCATCACAGGGGAACCTATATCAATTGGACCATCAAATTGTGAGAATACATGCTCAAATACCCAACAAAACACAAACTTTCAAACAAACTCAAACTCTTTGTAAAAATAAGGTTGGGGACTTATCTAGGCATGTGTGCGATTGTGTTAACTAATCAAATATTGTTGTACAAGAATACATTGCAATTTTGGCTTGTAGAAGAATATTAAATGGGTTGGTGGTAAGAAACTCTTTCAAGTTACTCGTGATTACATGTATGCTTGACTGCCCTTTGCTGATTGGTGCAATTAATTGAACCTCCTATGAGGTCTTCATGATTCTAGGAATGTTTGGGCTAAGAGACAAGAATTTGGTTTAATTATCTACCTAAAAAGTCATTTTTTCAGATAGTTTTGTTGCTTAATAAATTGGTTGTAGGGGATAACTCTTCTAAGCATATCTAGATGCCACATTATTTGTTGTTGTGAATAATGTGGCAATGTAGGTTCATAAAGGTAAAGATGATGGTAAGAATTCCTGTCCAGATGGGACTCCTATTCTGGAGTCTAAAAGCTTGGAGATGGGGTCAGACGTACATTTAGCCCTCCAAGATAATGTTAAGTAGCTAAGCTAACATAGATGATTATTGAAATTGTTTTGTCCCTAACAAGGTTCCTACAAATTTAGATGCTGAGCCAAATAGTGTCTCTCTTGGTCATCAGATGAATGTTGATGCAATGCTAGGTTGTCATATGCATGTTGTATTAGAGCCAAGTTCTCATGTCCCAATTGTTGTTGCAAAATAAGTGAAGAATGCGGTGTTGTTGTTTTAGTGCCTGATAATGTATGTTCTGTAGTGCCTGCCCCTAGTTCGCATTTTGTTATCATTGTCAACTCTTTTAGAGCTAGTTCTATGTTGTTGGTTAGTAGCATTCTTTTGAGATTATCAGATATTGTGCTATGGATTCAATTTATTATGTGATGAGATTACTTAGACTTTATATTTCATGTATGCATGATGTTCATTACATTGCTTTCAGTTTAGTTAAATGATTTATTATCATATGTGTTTTCTTATGGATACTTACCCCATACTTGCATGTGTATGGTGTGTGTGTTTGCTTTACGAATTTTCTTTTGTATGGTGTGTCTGATGTGGTTAAGGAAGGGAGTCGTAGCCACCTGCTAGTCGAGATCTACACGATGCACCACTTCCTACCATTGCCTATTTAGTTTAGTATATTTGTGCTTGTACATGCGTGGTTTTTATGCAGGTTGCAGGTACCGAGTATCGACTTTCCTAAATTGCCAAGATGAGCGTACCCTATCACATTATCTCAATGATAAGAGAGGGGAGATAAGTTCTCAAGTCCAAATCCCAACCCTCTAAGCCATTTGTTCTAATTGGAAAATTAGGACAAGTATCCGAGTTGAGTACCCTCCGAATGCGTCAGATGACATAATTCATGATATTAACCCTTGGTTTGATTTTGTATGTATTTTGGCTATGATGGGCTTTCATATTTTTACCTTGTGAGTTTTTTATGTATTTTCTATTAATTAAGCCTAATTAAAAGATTTAATTAATGGTTTAATTAAATGAAAAATTAATATGGTATTTTAATATTTATTTTATTTAATTAATTGAGAAATTAATTAAATAAAATAATTAAATTTGAAAATAAAAGTTTAAAGTTTAAATTTGGAATGTGATAATATTTATTTTAATAATAATATATTTGGAGTTCATTTTTAAATAAATGACTAAATAATATTATTATTAAAGCTAATAAATATTTTAGCAATTAAGTTTTGAAAAATAAAATTTAAAAGTGAAAAATATATTTTAAAGTGAAAAATATTTTTTAAATTATTAAAAGATTCTAGATTTCATGTGTCTAAAATATAAATATATTAAGATTGAAAAGTGGAGATATTAAAGTTAGTGCATGAGATTTAATAAATAAATAAATTAAATTGGAAAAAGTAAATTAAATATTATATTAATTAATGTGCATTATTTTAATATTTTCTCACATAGGAGTTTGTAAATTCTCGAGAGTTGTCATGTAGACAACACTGGAGTTTGCACTCTAAGAATGCACTAGTTGTCTACACTTAGGAGTTAGCATTTTATTTGAGCACATGGTGTCTACAACCTTAAGACTTATCTAGAAGGTTGGAGAAGACCCATGCTTGGTTGTCATGCTTATCTTCTAGTTGTTTCTAGAGACACTCTAGATGCATCTTAGAGGCCTTTAAATAGAGGCTCTCCTAGTGTGTTTAGACAAGCTGAATGGAAGCTACAAGCTACAAGCTTAAAATGGAAGCTTCAAAGCTTACATGCATTGGAGAAGTTCATATATTTTCTACATGCTTCTATGCTCCTTCTAGCACTTCTAGTCACTTGGAGATTTTCGGTTGGCTTGGATCTTGGAGGAATTGCGAATGATGGAGAAGGAAAGGATTTTCTATGGACTTCTGAGGCATGACGGATTAGCATCAGTGTCCAGGTGCACTTGTGATATTCGCATATTCTCTTTGCACTATTTCTCTTCTTGTCTTCATCATGTCTGTTATATGTGTCTGAATATTTCTTGTGAATGAATCTACAATTAAATTGGAATTTAGATATATAGAGTTGCAAAGAAAACAATAGAGAACTCATTAGAAAACCTTAGCTTCAATTTAAGGAAGGAATTAGATCTAAACGGGTTTGGGTTCGAATTAGAATCAAATTGAAATAGATTTGAAAATGGTTTCAAGATTTATGGCCAAATCCATTAGTGAAATTATTGGATAAATTTAGAGAACAATTATTTTAAGAGAAAATTTTTAATTCATCACAAATTGTCCTGTCGCTGCCCCTTGGATAGACCCAAACTCAGTCATTCATAACTTTTTATCGAGATCGAATTTATTCGATCGCTCTGGTCAAAATTGGCACAACTTGGCCCTCTCCAACATATTTCAATTTCAGCCCGATCCAATGGTTCATTAGGGAGATATGGCCGTCGTACTGGGACTGTTTTATTCAAGGACAGATATTTTTTCATTTTTCATAACCAAGAGTTCTTTATGCTTAAACTTCACAAAAATAATATATCAAAGTATGGAATGAATTAAAGATATTATTGCAACATTCCCTTATTAGAATCTTATTAATATGCATTAGTTTTATATGGCTTATTATCTAATCTAATTAAATCAAATTTAATTAAGATTAGTTAATAATAGAAGAAGTGTAATTAATTATTAGTCAATCTAAGTAAATGCATTTTTAAATGAGAGAAAATTAAAAGAAAAGATATTTTAATATAGTTTATATAGTGGATTTTTTAATACTATTTAATATATATTAAATAATTTAGAGATGGTAATTTAATATCACGAGATGATTTTAAAACTTAAATTTTAATGTTACAATGGGTCATTGTTACATTTTGACCTTGTTATAACATAGCTACGATTTGAGTTATTATATTGATTATAAATTATTGATATGCCTTGAAGGTTAGTTAAATATTAACTAATAGGGATTATGGAAATATAGTTTGATGAGTTTATTATTTATTAATGATTGTTGGGTCTAACAAGCTATTAATAAATAATGGTTTAAATAGTTATCAACAAATTTGATTAGAGATAATCTAGAGGAGATTAGTTAATGATTAAAGTACTATAAAAGATATTAATCAAATTGAATTGGTTAATAATTTGGAGGAGTATTAATTAACTAAACCAACGCATATAGAGGAAACTTATTTGAGATAATAATACTTGGTATTGGAGATTTATTATAACTTGTTATTATTGAAATATAAATGGGAACATTGTTGCAGAGTGACGAATGTAGTCATTATAGATTTATTAATAAGATTTCCAATATAGTTTGTTATTAAATATTAACAAGTTATTATTATTGAACTATGAATATGAATAATTATGTACTAAATTATAGTTGGCTTTTAACTTACAAAATTATAGTTAGTTATTAGTCAACTGATATTAATTGAAACGTTGTCATGGATATGTAATTATTAATTAAATTAATTAGAGTTAATTAGATTTAATTAATAATTAAATTATGTAATAAAATTTTAATTGATATGATTATTTTAATGAGATTGTAAAAATATTAATATCAAGTTGATAGGTCTTATTCTTATGACTTGAATAATGACCTTAGATGTTTTAATGGTGAGACTTAGTAATATTTAATTGAGAACTATTAAATGATAAAAGTCATGGACTGTGTACCTAAGTTAATTTGATGGATTTAATTGATCATTTTATAATCTTCTTATTCGAAGATTAGTAATTGGGTTCTTTTATGAATGAACAATGATCCTTCGATTATGTTGAAATGTAAAAGTAACATTAAAAGAAGAGTTAATCAATTAGAATATGGATCATGGTTAAATATAGAGAACAATTTAATTAAAGGTCAATGATGATCAGTTTAGTGAATATTTATCCTTAAGTTATTCTTAGAATGTAATTCTTAATAATGAAAGGATAATGCTATCGGGAAACAACTGGGTTGACTTGTCGGTCAAATGATGAAACTTAAGACACTTGAAAGTATACTTGCAAACAGAAAACTGAAAACTCCTACACATTATTCAACTATGTGAATTTAGTAAACCAAAACATGTGTTTGCATTGTGTATTCTCTATGCTTCTTGTTTTGGGTTTTTGGGTTGACTAGTGTTGACCAGTCCTAGGTTGTTACCAGAGGCTTGGGGGTTATGAGATGTGATGGCATGTTGATTTTATTTGGTCTCGATCTTTATAAGCCCAACCATGGTAATGTGATCGTATGCTCTATAAAGTGTTTGTATTTACTGATTGTTATTGTTCATCAGTCTTCATGTGTGAAGCTGAGATGTATGTGTATGAAACACTTGAGCTAATAATTTTTGAGTCATCGATCAGTTATCCTTGGATTACTTTCTAGTCACCATGATGGGACTGAAATGTTGATTTATTTCTTGATGATGTTATGTTGTGACATGTTTTGACTCAACCGTTTTGGAGTCTTCGATCAGTATGATTTTGAGATATTCTTGGTTGCTTGTTGAGAACCAATGAATATTGTGATCTATTTTGAGACGTATTTTGGTTATTGAGAACCAATGGATACTTAAGATTATCAGTGATGCCTTCAGTTGCCAATAGAGAACTGTTGTGGTCATGATTTTCTATGGATGCTTTTCAGATGCTCATGGAGATTTGATTATTCTTATTGTGGATATTTGATGCTTTTATCATGGATATTTGATGATTCTTTTTATGGATTATCTTTTGGATTTTCTTTCCAGTCGCTTATACAGGACTGTGGTGATTTATGATTCCATGAGCTTAGGGTAGGTAATCTACTTGTAGTGTCGGGAAGTGGCTTGCAATGGGGGCTAGGGCCCTAAGTGGCTGCCAGGGTAACTCATTATAAGTTTGGTTAATAAGTGATAACATTTACACACTAAATGGAGATTAAATGAACCTAAAAAGATAATTGTTTTGATGTTCTCGCCCATGCCTTGAGCGCTTGTACAGGCTAGGATGGGAGTAGTGAGAACGCATGGTTGCTACCGTGCATTCTGTAGTATGCCTCGTCAGTATGAGAGGATACTAGTGGCCGCATGAGATCAGTATGGACCCGTGGAGTTTAGCTAACTGCCAGGGTAACTTGTATGTGATAAATGCGATGACACTTTCTCGCTTGCAGAGTAGGTTTCCTACGTGTCATTGTTGTGCCTCTGGGAATTAGATGTCAATTTTGTGTGATGGAACCTTTGAGTTAGTATACTTTTAGGATTCTTGGACTATTAGAGTATTTATGCTATGTGATTTTGATAGCCTGTTTGGGACTTGAGATTATCTCCTCAGCACGGTGAGAGTGGACCACTTAGGTACCACGCGGTCGGGTGGTAGTGTATTTTCCACTCTTATCATTTGAGATCCGTCCGAGACACCATGGCTGAAGCATTCTTGGTTGGTATTTATCTTCATTATGTTCTTGGATCATTATGATAGATGATATACCCTATGATAGATGTATTTATTGGTATGTTTCTTATATTGATGATTTGCATATGTTAGATGAATAGTTAATTTAGATGTGATTCAACGTTAAGGGATCTTTAAAGAATGTAACTTGTTATGTTATGTTATGTTTAATTTCATTTGAATTGTTTCTATTGCTTCCGCAAGTGTTGTGAATGGTTTATCTTTCATGTTTTTAAAAAAAATATATATTGTTTGGCAAACTTAGTGATATTTTAGATTAATTCTTTAGATCCCTTGGCAGGGCATTACATGCTCTAATGAGAACTCTTTTGACAATATATGGTAATGGTGTTCATCCTCTTTAACCTATTGCACCTGTGAGGCACTATCCAAACTATTGTCTTTAAGAATGTGTGGATTTTAGGTACCATTCTCTAAAGAAGAAAGTTGAAGGTTTTGTTGATCAATGAGAAGGGAAAAAGGGGAAAAGGAAAAATGATTGATGTGGTAATTGGTGATTTGGCTTTACTCCTATTATTTTGGATGGCAGATATGTTGATGTTTACTTTTGATTGCTTATATGGATAGTTCAAACAGATGATTCCTTTCTCAATTTTCAGTGGGATGTGACCATAAAGACTGTTGTTTGATATTGCTTCTTTGGATCTATCTTGGACATGGTTGGGAGTCACTAGAAAGGGTATAGATTTGATCTAGCTGAGCTACTCATTTCGGTGTTATAATGCATCTCCCTTGAATTCTATCACGTGTTTTGTCTCTACGATTAGTTGGTGCTAAGATCTCTAGCATTTGTCCCTGGGTTAGAAGTATGAAGTGTTGAAGGTTGCTATTTCAATAGTTGATTTAAGTGTTGTCTGATGGTTGACTTCTTGTAGGGTAGGGATAATTTTTTTTGGTGTTTTGGTGCCACTTTTATGTGATTATAAGTTGATCAATTCTATGTAAGTTTTCAAAATTCTTTCAAGTTACATTTGTGTACTAGTTCCAATATAAAATAAAAAAGTTGATATTACTAACCTGGGCAACATTTGACAATGTCGTTTCTCCATCTTCTGATGAAGCAACCATCATTAGAGTTTCTATAACACCAACACTTAGATAATCAAGATAAAATGTACCCCCAACCAGTCTCCTCCCATTGGCTGCATAGGCATGTACTTTACCTTTCCTAAAAGATTAAATCATCACACTATTAGGTGGTACGTGAGTTCAAAAGCAAGAAGATATAACTGAATGAATTCAAAAGCAAGATGATGATAGCTAGATAATCCTGCAAAAGAGTGTTCCAATGGAGTCAATTGGTGGTCATAAAGAATGGTACACAATATTACTTGGTACTTCTTTTGCAAATATAACAACAACCCAACTCAAGTTAGGATTGTCAAACAAAAATTGGTGGAACTAGCCAGAACTTCGTACATTTGGAAACAAACATAAACCTTCATGAATTTCTTAAAATATTCATAAGCAAGAAATATTATAATTTGAAAGCTAAACTTAATGTTATTGATAACAATGGTGAAAAGGTTAATATTTGTGGAGAATGGTAACAAGACAACTGATTATTTGAATACATTTCATTTGCAAAAATAGTAGTGCCTCAACCCAAGGTAGGAGATAAATCAGAGGCTAAGCTAACCATGGCTTTTTATAGTTGGAAGCAATTAGTAGTCTTGTTTAGTTTCTTTGGATATTCAAGAATCAAGAAGTGAGAATTATAGATACTTCATGTCAGTCAGAATAATATTTGAAACCCTATGCAGGACAATGGCTTATGGGTACAGCAATATCTAGCACCCGCAAGATAAAATGCTATATCAAATTTGCATTACAATAAGCCACGCATAGGGACAAAAATAATCATTGTGGAGTCATTCATTTAGTGGCCATATCCTTAAATGATGTAGTAATTAACAGAAATGGAGAATACAATTTTTATTAAAAATTATGCCAATCATAAAGCAAGAAAAACAATAATTTTACGGAATTAATGCAATTCATAATAGAATTAATGCAAATCAGTTGAAGAGATTTTATGGCAATCATAAAGCAATAAAAACAATAATTTTATGGAATTAATGTGATTCATAATGAAATTAATGCAAATCAGTTGAAGAGATTTCATAACGGAATTAATGCAAATAAAACTACTGTAATTGGGTATAGCAAGAGAAAGGTTTTAGTTCTTGTGTACTACCACTCTGCTGCTTTTTTTTCTCCCATATCTTGCTAATAAGAAAAGGGAATCCAATGCACAAGAACCTATAAATATTTGCTCGTAGAATTGTAACACTTAATGTAATCTATTGCTCTAAACTTTTTGCTATCTAACATCTTTTATGCGCATATTTGTCAATAATCTTATGGTTAAATTGTAGAATTTTCATTCAAATTCATATTAGAATGCTATTACTAAGTATTCAAGTTAGGGTGAGATCCCCCATACATAACATCACCAATTCAAGTGCAATCAAAATTTCTTACCTCCAAAATTTTAGAAAACTAGTGCATTTACTCCAAATTAAAGCTAGATTAATACAAATCTAGCATGTGATCTCTATGAACAAGAGGTAGCCAAAGAATGGAGGTGTTGAGACCTACTTTTGCGTTCATGATGTTGTTACTTTGGTAACCATACAATTGCTGAGCGGAATAACATAATGATTGTCTTACTCATATGTTAAACACAAATGCAATATCAACATGAGTGACTTAGTTGTGTACCATTTGAGCATTGGTGGGCTTTGATTGTCCATCAAAATAGTGTTGCAAGCACTTCTACCAATCCGAGCTATAGTATGTAGCTTTCCATGCAAAACAACTTGAACATTTATTTTTTATTTAAAAAGGGATAAAGCTCATTCAAACTCAAAAGAGATTACAATCAAAGAGCACAAAAAAGAGAGCATTAAATGCAAAGGAATGTGTTTGAACTCTGAATCTCAGCAACACAAAGACAAAGTTAAATTTAGACATCTTTCTAGTGCTAATAGTTTTTTAATCAATTTCTTCATTAGATGACTAAATAGACCCTACTTGTTAGTGCTACTAGTTTATGCATGCAGAATTCTTCTAACTTTTGATTGATTTTGTTCGGATAGAAATGTTGAACTCAACTGGAGTTTTGATAGTGATTAGTGCAGAGTCTATTGGAGTATATGCAGGAGGGTTTCATGACCTTGACTTTCACTGGGCACCAGATTCAGTAGCTCTCATCTGCTTTACATTAGGTGTTATACACTCTTTCAGAGATGATTTCCTCCATGTGCTTAGAATGTTAATGCTCTATAATTTTTATTTTGTAGGTACAACAGCCAACCCAAAGGGAGTAGCAATTAGCCATGATGCACTCATTGTTCAGTCAAAAGCAAAGATTTCCATTATAGGTACAATCATAATGAAGTAATCAATCTCTCAAATATTTATGGTTAACTTATGAATTGTGTGTTAGAGCTCTGCACTCTATAGTTATTATGCTTCTCACAATACATGTCCTAGTTTAGCAAATTAGAAATTTGTCAATTTAAAAAATAGTATGAAGAGTACAACCACCCTTAAACTTCACATACTAAGGAAACATTAGGCTTGGAAAAAGTAAGTCAACTTTGACTATTTAATAGTTTAGCCTAGGAATCAAGCCTTAATATGTGATGTTTAAGCCATCAACTATAGAAAATAATGTAAGAATTATTTTCAAGATGGCTCCAAATTATAGAATCTAGAAAATTCTCATTTGGTCTTCCTCATATCACATTTGACAGATTTATCTTCACACTTCTCCACCATGCCACATTGGTGGAATCTCTTTGGCGTTGGCCATTATACTGGCAGGAGGATACCATATATTTATACCCAAGTTTGAAGCAGCTTCTACTCTATTTGCAATACAAAGATACTTTGTATCAATGATTATCACTATACCAACTATGCTTGTTGATATAGTTACATTTTGCATCAATTCAAGGTACACTAATAATTACTTTTACTTGCGTAACTGAATTCTCTTACTAAAAACATAAAAATTAAAATGTTTTATTTAGACCATTCCAAATTTCAAACTCTCTTGGAAAAACATGGTTTCTTTTGTTTGTCAAAACCTGGTAGAAATAAGAGGTCTTATCAATATGTAGTAAAGCCATAGTAAGAAGAGATGTGGTCACTGGTAATCTTTTGGAAAATGTGGTTGTACACAAGTTAGAACCAAACCCAAGTGTTGAGCAGAAGGAACATTTGCCAAGCAAAGATTTTCCATGGAACAGAAATCTCAGCTATATTGTCAACAAGAAGATCAAATACTAACCACATATATCACTATAATGTTTGTACTTGAAAAATTACTTTGTATGTTTGTTGCTTTTGTAAAACTATAATGTTTGTAAAGGCTAAAAATGAACTTGCGGGAATAAATCTAATTTGGGCACTACTAATTGTATATCCCTCATGCTCCTGCAATAGAAGAAAGAAAGGGGAATCAATGCTATGCTTTTCAAGTCTTGAGAAGATACTTAATGGAGCTGGAAGCCTGTCACCACAACTTATCAAGAAAGTCACTAAATTTTTTCCAAGAGCTCAGATCTTTTCAGCTTATGGTTAGTTTACAGTCTACTTTAATAATAGGAAAGGGAGATGATAGAATCATTGAAAAGTCTCCCATTTAATGATTTCTATTAACCTTTATGTCATGTTATTTTCTTTCATGTAGTTGCATTCATTTACCTATTTCATATTACTTCCTAAGGAGACCTAATTCTACTTCTTTTTCTAAACTCTTGTTTGTTATTATTTTAAAAAAGGTATGACAAAGGCCTATTCCTCAATGACTTTCACTCTTGCCCACAATCCAATAATTTGACAAGGCAATTTTACTGAAATATAGGATTATTCCATGGATCCAGTTGATCAAAATGATTTTCAAGATTTTCGAATAGGAGTTTTTGTGGGAAAGCTTGCTCCTCATGTGGAAATACAGATAGAACATAGTGATGAATGTCTTGAAGCTAATAACTTATACAATGTGGGGACTATAATGAAAAGAGGCCCACATGTGATACTAAATTATTGGGGCCAAAATGATTCAACCACAGTGGCATTGAGTGAAAATGGATGGCTAAATACAGGGGATCTTGGATGGATTGATGAAGAGGGTAGATTATGGCTTCTTGGCCGATCTAAAGACATGATTAAAAGCGGTGGAGAAAATGTTTATCCTTTCGAGGTGAGTGTTTCTCTTCTAGCTCAATTCCAACTTATAATAACATCATCTGTTGTAAAATTGCACCAATGAAATCATCGTTCTATTGTGGTAGTTTATTTTTCTATTGGTCTGGATATGTTCACCTTTGCTCAATTACTTTTGGCACTTTTTTGTTCTTTTTAAAGTCTCCCATCTACAAAAACTTAAGTTGTTTCAAAAAAACGCACTTCAACTTTAGTTGCTAAGCATAATTTTCATTGATGGTCAAGATGATACTCATCTATTTCATATATGCCACCAAATAATTTTCTACCATCACAGGTGGAGAAGATCCTATTATAGCATCCAAGGATTTTGGCAGATGTCATTATTGGAATCCCAGATCCAAGGTTTATTGAAATTGTTACTGCATGCATCAAGCTAAGGGATGGTTGGCACTGGGAACATCAGGATTTCACAATGCTGAACAATGTAGCTATGAATGAGCACAAAAAATTGTCCCCAATGCTACTACAATTGTTTTGTAAATAGCAAGGACTTTCTAGGTATGCCTCTCCTATTAGCCTATTTAAAAATTGTAGATTATGTGGCTATATTCTTTATAACATAGCCTTATATGTTGGAAAATCTTCAATGGAGACACAATCAACAAGATTGTATCCGGAATCAACTGTGTATGTTTTGTAATTAATATTTCAGATCATTTTCAAGAATTTATTATTGGATTTTCTTCCCACACCTTAAAAATGGAAAGAAATGGTTTGTGCTTTGTATAAATAGGTTTAAGTCACCAAGGATGTTCTTCCCATAGAAAGAGCCATTTCCAAGAACCACAATAGGAAAAGTGAAGAGAGATGCACTGAAGAGAGAAATTATTTTGAGACTTCAACCCTGTTCAGAATTGACAGCAGCTAGAAGCAACTTGTAGAATACAATATTGCTCTTAATTTCTGATGAGCTCTCTTCTATTCATGTTTGTGTGTTATGAATAAAATAGAAGAAAAAATTCCAAAATAAATTAGACTATCAAATTTTCTAATTGAACAGCTAAATCTGAGATGATTTAGGGCCCACTCGAATTCAAACCAGGGAAGCTTGTATAATATATGTTTTTAGAAAATCATCCTAATTGGAGTGTTTCAAGTTGGATATAGTTAAGTTGACTAACTACCGAGAATAGGGGCTAGTAGGTTGATTTTTTTTGGGTTAAAAGCTTAGTATGCTTGAGCAAGAGAATAATATGATATAGGCTGCAAACGCACATGGAATAAGTAATATCATTTTTTCTAGAAGTCAGTCATAGGATTGCTAGAAAAAAGCATATATTCATCATGAAAATCATGGCATGGGTTACATCTCCCTGAAGCTTGCCCACATCATCCAACAATCATAGACATTATTCTCTTGTTTCAATCAACCACAAAATTGAAGCTGTCTACCATGCCACATAGCATAAATCTATCTCTGGGATCAAGACATAAGAGATGTAACTGCCACATACCCAACTCTAGTAAAGAATAGCACATATAAGTTCAAAAAACTCCACTTACTCAAGGATCGGTATTAGCAACTTGGAAAACTTGTCCCTCGAGCTTATTGTCAATATCAAGTTCACTAGAGGCACCAAAACCACACCCAGATTTGAACCAGGGACCGCCTGTTTACAGCATTAAAGAGTCACGGTGAGTAACAAAAATAAGATTAAACAACATTACCTTGGGTGGAAGAGACCCTTCTACATCTTTGACCTGACGTCGAAGCATGAAAGGCTCTAGTATTTGATGCAGCTTGTGTATTATAATAACCTTTTTCTCAATTTCAAGCCAATTGTCTTCAGAAGACTGAGATGGTATGTCCTTTAGAAAGGGTTTAGAAAACCAGTCATGAAAAGCTTTTCGATTATCAAACACTTTAGGCAGAAGCAAATTCAAAAGGGACCAAAGTTCCTACAAACCGCCTGATCTGCAGTGAAATGCTCTACGTTGACAAGAACCTAGACACCCTCTGCATCCCACGTGTGCTCCATATTTTGATCATTCACCAATTCTTGTGTGTGTGTAGCTCTCGCACACACTACATGTTAAAAATAACAATGAAGTAGGCTAAGACCCTTTTTCATTAACATGCTAAGCTCGTGTTGGTCAAAATTTTGACCAACACGAGTGTGGATTTGAAAAAAAAGAATGTTTTCTTTGCATATTCCGACCAATTTGACCCCATTTTAATAGATGGTCAAAAATTTTGGTCTAAAAATAGGGTCAAATGTACTAGTGTATGGGAATCTCTCTTCTTCTCTTTAAGGATTTTCTCAGTTCTTCCCTGCCTTCTTCCAGAGAATGTAGAATGAGATGTATCCCAATTTCCTGGTTCTCTATGATCTTCCCAAGTTTGTAGACTTCCATTTCCAAATCTTTTCTCCAAGTTGTAAGGCTTCTCCTTGTGAGAACTTGGCTCTGATACCAATTGTTAGAATTTACAAGTGGGAAGATTTACTTCTAAGAGGGGGTGAGTCAAAAGCAACAATCTTTTACCCTCTAAAACATTTAGCTAAAATCAATCCATGCATCTAATATCTTCTAATAAACATGAAAGTAGAGACATGCATGAAAAATAGATAAAACAAGATTTAATCACCCAAAAACCCTCCAAAATGAGAAGGTAAAACTGGGGTGGGGATGACACCCACAAATTATCACTGCAACAATATGTAACTTGTCAAAGTTACAAAGTTTGACCATTAGCAATGGTCTACCCTGTTAAAGGCTTTACACCCCATTAAAAGTGACCTGTCTAAAGGATTTACAAACATTCACTTGGAATGTCACCCTGTTAAAGGATTTAACACCTTGTTAAAGGTTCTACAAAATAGCTATTAAGCTAACCTATCTTCATAGTATTTTCATTCTCCTAATACAATGGCTAGAAAGTATAGTAGAATGTGTTGACTTGATGACTTATAATCTTCAATTGCTGAATCCAGATCCTTGTTCTGTCCAATCTGATCTAATCCTTCTTGATCTAATACAACTTTGTTCGTAGTCTTGAAGCTCTATTCTTGACCAACTAATTCTACAATGTTGTTCTTCGTCTAAGTCTTCTCACCCCTTTCAAAACTTCACTAGCATTCACTCATGCATTCCCACACGACCTCTTACACACTCAAATTATGGGGTTTTGACCTCCTTTTAAAGGTTTCAAGACTTAGGGTTAGGTACAAATCTACAATCAAGATTCATCCATCTTTCACACTCAATTCTTTCCAATTTTTCTAATTGGTTGCATGCTCTCTCCATTTTTCTAATTGGTTGCATGCTCTCTCCATTTTTCTAATTGGTTGCATGCTGATTGCATAGGGAATGTAATAGATTTGGTCTTATATTTTAGATCCTTCAAGATTCATCTTGAGTTGGCTCAAAAACGGTTTACATCTGAGTTTGTGAAGGCACAAACTCTTATGTTGATTCTGTGTTACTCGGCACTTACTGATTGTTGATTCTTAGCACATATAGGATTCTATCTTACTCAGCTCTTATAGTAACTATGTCTTTCTTGGAACCTATAGTAATGCTATCTTGCTCGACACATATACTACCTCGGCATCAATTGTCACTCAACACTTGAACTCTGTTCGGCACATGAATAACTTGGCACCTATTGAATTTCTAGCTCAGCACATACTGTAGCTCGGCATCTATTTTATAATCAGTTGCAACCTTAGAATTTTCTTAAGTGTGTTGACACTCAATTGTCAAAACCAATCTGTGACCAACATTAAAGATAGAAAACTAAGTATATTGTCATGTCCAAATTTTTAAGGCACAACTACAATTTTTTTTTTTTTTTAAATAACTTGGTTATTAATATAGTAGCCTTTACTGGTTAAAATCAAGTAATCATTTAGTGTGTAATTAAGACACAACTACTTAGGGCCTCTGAGTTACCCATCACCTTAGTGAACTGCAGAGTAACATACTAGGACTTACTTTGAAATGGTTATTTCAATCTCAATTTGCATTGTTGCAAAATTTACAATCTAATTTACTACCCTTTTGATGTCCTTATTCCCAACTAGAGCAAATCACCTTCTCACCTCATTAGATTAACAATTACCTTTCTTTACACTAAGATGTACAATAACTAGCTAGATTAGTACATAGTCCTTGTCACAATTTCATCTCGACCATAAATCTTACTAAAAGGTACACATATGCATGATTACGTATCTATAAGGCATGTTAGAATCTAGTGGGTGATTCTTGTTAGGTGACAGGGTCAAACATTTCATTTCCTTCATTAACCTAGTAGTAGTATTTGAACAATATCAATGATATCAATACTTACTAATGCTTGCATCTAATAACTTTCCAGTATACATGTATATAACATATTTATTAAATAGTGAATTAAGGGAGGCAATATCCTCAATGTTTCTTATGCTTCCCAATATAATGACATCTATATAAATTACTATTAGATTCATGATCTATAAATAGGACTTTACACTAGGGTATTACCATGGTACATGTACAATGTCGGTTATATAGTACATAATAACTGTAATACATTTCTTTCATTTTGACTTTGGGCTCATATATGATTACAACTAATTTAAATAATTTATATACTTCTAACTACTATATATTTCATATTACACAATATGTAAATCACCCATAATACAATGTGATATGTTTAAAATAACAAGAGCTCTGAGAGAGCTTGAGTCCCTACCTCATGTTTAGATTAGAAGGTAAAAAATAATGAAAAAGATAATGCTAAATATAAGATTAATATCATTTTTCTAAATAGCAATATTAAGTTATATAAAAATAATAGTTAGTAAGAATATATAATAATTTTATTGTTGCTTTAAATTGTTATTCTATTTACAAAATATTAGACCTAGTATTTTGCATATATTATGAAGGATTTATTACAATCTTTATAAAAAGATTAGAAATTTGAAAAAGGAAAAATGAAATTAAAAGATTAAGTAATATTGAGTTTGCCTAGTATTTTGCATCTATTATGAAGGATTTATTACAATCTTTATTAAAAAATTAGAAATTTGAAAAAGGAAAATTGAATAAAAAAGATTAAGTAATATCGAATTTAGAAAATTATCAACTAATCTTTCCCATCTGAAGCCAAATTTAACCCAAACTTTAAAAAAAAACTAATCCTCTGAAAAGACCACCTTTGAAATCATGCAAGTCAACTAAAGTGCTCAAGAAAAAAATACAAATTAGACAAGTCTAGAAAAGTTGGCATTATTATATGCCTACCTATACATACAATATCATGAAATGGAAAATGGAATTGAAAAAGAATATATGTCAGTTGAAGGATGATTTGGAGGGAACATAATTGCCCATTGCACAAGTCTATGGCATATGGCTTTATCACTGCCTTTTCCACAAGTAGCTATTAAAGACAAAGTCAGTAAAGTCTAATGCACTGACAATGCATTTATTCCATAGTTATCTTATCCCTGCTATCAAAAGCTTTCAATTTTTAAAAACAATTAATGGATGGGCATCCTAGCCAGGAGTGCCAAAGAACAATCGATCAAGTAATTGCTTTAGACTTTATCATCCAGTGGTTTTAGTGGTTTTTTTAATGCAATTTAAATTAATGAAAACTAAAAGTCACAGTAAAAGTAATTAAAGATAGTTTTGGTGCTACCTATTTGAGGCTCTGATGAGGAGCAATCACAATAATGACAATCAAATAATAAATGATACAATTTTAAAAGGGAACTATATGGCAGACTCCTCCTAGCACTTCTTACTCTTGAACTAGGGTTTTCTCAATCACTCGATTAAACACACTTCCAATCCCAACTAACAATGAATTCACCTTCACATGTACATTGTTTAATGTCTCCAATCAGCAAATAAACCCCTTGTTTGGGTAGAATCCCTATCTTGTTTAATTCTGCACGTGTTTGGTTAGTAATATATCATACATGTTAGAATAACTCTCTCCATGAGTATCAGGCCTTCATCCTCATGGAAAGATCTTCATTTCCTTAAAAACCTACTGCAACAAATAAATAATTTAAAAAAAATCTACTGGTTCTGCAACAGGCATAACAGCAAACCTATAATAACATGAAACTTATCAACAAAGTACTTGGAATGATGAAGGAAACCTTATTAATGCACTTGTAGAGCCAACCAATCGGTTTGCAAACCTCAATATGGAATTTGAGTTGCATAATATCTAAGTTTTAATATTGTTTTTCCCGTACATACCAGTCTTCCCATATTTTCTCTCCTCTTTACATTAGAGACTCTTTCCAATTTATAAGACACCCTACAATAACTGATTCCAACCAACTATTATCATTGAGTTGGGTATTTTAAAATTATTACAAACTAAACTTCCCTCTAAACCAACCGTTACCTTTTTTATTTAATTTTTGAACTTGAAAAACCATACAATTGTTTTATTAAATATTAAACTCATTTCTATACCTAAACCTATCTTGAAGACCTAATATTATTTTAGCATCATGATAGGTTCCAAGACTGCCCAATTGATTTGATGATCTTTTATACATTCCTTCCTTTTGATTTGTTTGGAGGATCTTTGTGGTCTTTATAATCTTCAACTGTGGCTTGAACATTTGAGGTGTTCCTGCACCAGGCTCCTCTTTATCCCTCCGCATTTGTAACCAAGGGAAAATTTTAAAAAAGGGATAAACATTGCATCAGGAAGATTAAGAGTTTTAAATTTGTGATTTCTTTTATTAAATCAAGGACTGGGGAATTATTGTTCTTATTTAACTTGTTGCTTCCCGCCAAAGCTCCCAAATCTGATCTATTTCAGCAAGGAGTTGCCATTGTTGGGCAATTGGGGACTTTTTTTTTTTGTCTCCTGCCATGTAGCATGACAATTGCTTTGCAGAAAGCCACACATTTCCTCAATTAAAGCTGTACATTTTATGAATCCATATATAAAATCTCCGATTACTGTAAGTATCACTAGTGGAATGTTATTTCATGGGTGCCACTTTGACAACCGAATCCTCCATATTAATACCTAGTTTCGTATATATATTGTCGGAATAATATGTTCTCATTGGCTTAACTTGTTTCTCTTCATTGTTGGTTTGGGCTGCAACATTTCTTAATGTCATTGATCCCACCCAGGATTCTAAAAGGTTGGATTGATAAAGATTTTGAAAGATTTGAGGGCATAATTCAGTTGGGCTTCAAATTACGAGAATGATGTTGCACGTTTTAAATTATGTTTATTGGATTTTGATATCAATTGTTTGTTGGTGCAGATTGAGGCCTTTAGTTTCACACAGTGTGACTAAGTAACATTATTTTTTTCTCTTTTAGAGTTCTATAATCAATAAGTTCATATCCTTGTCTTTGTTACAGACTCGTTAATTGTGAATTGATCAAATTAGTAGGCTTGCAGTTGGAGAGTTGGAATTTGATGTAGAACTTGATTAAAAAGTCTTTGAACTATATCTGCAAGAAATACATCTTCTTCTCTGTTAAGACGCTTGCAGGTCAATAAGGGATGATTCACATTTGCCTGATTTTCTGCTAGGTTCATATGATTTTGATCTACTTGATCTTAAATGGGAAACATATGCTTTGCACAAATTCTGTTCACTCTTGACTAAGTTTATGTAGGCAATGATGGCAGTGATTGGAAGTGGGGCATTAGCAGTGCATGTGTTATGCATATGGTTGCTTATCATTATCTTTATCTTCAAGTGGGGTGAGGATCTTTGTTGCTAGAATAGATCTTTCTGATGGAGAATTCTAGAAGCAGTGGTATGTCTGATGGAAAATTCTGAAAGTGATGGAACATTCGAGAAAATTATTTTTCTAATTTTTGTGTCTAAATATGAATTTTACCCTTGGTAAAATTCTAATCAGCCAATCTTAAGTTAGAAATTACTGTTTGAAAATTAATTAAAAAATAAATTGATTTTTCAATTTTAGAAACAGAAGAATTTTGATTGAAAAAAATTAATTGTGACCATCAGTGAAAACATTAGTTCCCTGCTTATAAATAGGCAAGGACTAATAATAATATGTGCATTCACTCAAACCTAAAATACACTCTTGATATAGTTATACAACGCCTCATATAATTTATATACGCATTACAAACTATGCTTGTATTAGCTATAATTAATACCTATGTATTACTAACTATACTCCAACAACAATCATTTATTCATCTAGTTTTACACATGGTAAATTATACATTATAACCCACTTGAGTAAAGAATACTCCTTTACTAAATACTAATTTGTTTACCTATGTTGATTATTATAAACATACATCATAATCAAATACATCAAATTATACCATTTACTAACCAAACTATTTACATCTTCTACAACTACACTTAATAGCATTAATACTAACTATTCTACTAACATTATCTACCAACTAATTTACAACATTAACTAATAACTAACTACTATCTCTATTAATTAACCATTCAATTTTATTTATTTACTAACCACTACTAATCTATATTACTCTCACTTAAAAAAGTTATACTCTAATCCCTAGTTATTATATTCAATTATAATATATTACTATATTATAAATTACTACCACTGATACCAATCACACTCATTGAAAACACCCAACCCATCTACCCACATGGCATATCACTTATATATCTAACTTTACACATAACAAATTATCTTATCAACCTTACTAATTAGCTAGTTTGTTTAATCCTACTATTTAATCCTATCTACTAACTGATTTAATCCACTAACTATTTCTTGTTTAATTCCCCTCTCCTCGTAACTAAGTTTTACCTTTTTCCTCTATTACCTAGCTAGCCCTTATACTTAAAATGTCTAAAGCCTAAACTAAAATGTAAAGGCTACCAAGAGAGACACTTAATTTTTTTCTTGTGTCTCCCTTGGCAGCCTTTACATTTTTGTTTAGGATTTATCTACCACCCTTATACTTCCCTTGCATTATGTGATTCCTGGGCCTTTCAAATTCCAAAATGGTCTAGGTGGCAGCTTTACTTGACAAGGCTATGGGGCGGCCAAGAGTGCTTTGTGAAGAGGAAGCCACCGACCCCAAGGGGGCCCTCTTCCCATGTGTATATTTTTTTTTTAATATATGTTCTTTTTTTTAAAGGTTTCCTCCCTCCTATATGCATCGATTTCCTAGAAAGGATGGAAGTATAAATGTTATAAGATATTGTTTTTTTGGTTTAGTGTGACTTAATTCCCCTCTTAATCACGTGAATTGCTTGAGCTTTCATAGGTTGGTACTTTTCTTTTTAGGTTGTTATTTTTTCTTTGTATATGCAAGTCATGTCTTGATTTATCTGGGTAACGGTTTTAGGACTATTATATTTTGTCTTCTAGAGAGGGGAAATTATTTTATTGATTATCTACATAAGAGATTCTAGAGAATATTCTTTCTAAATATTTAATTGGACTATATTAGATAGTGCGGTGTTTTCCCACTTCTCATACAAAATCCAAAGAGCCAAATGCTCACTTCCATATTTTTGTTTTATCTATGTGTGCTTGTATATGTTGTGGTTCCACAATGCATGCCCCATTCCCTGACAAGAATGGGGACCCCCTACTTTATTTTTGGTTTTCTAAAGGCTCTAGTCCAGGGTCTCAGGTTTTCTTGAGTCGGTTTTGAGGACTTACTTTACCACCCCCCCCCCCCACTAGTTCGCATCCTAGTCTTGACGAGGAAGCTTATAGGTCAGAAGGTCGCTAACAAGCAATTAAAATTTGGAATTGGGCACACTAGGCGCACTTGGTTTGGTGTGCTAGTATGCCAAAAGCGATAAAGAGTTTTGAATTATATGTGCATCTGCACAGTTGCACCAAGCCCCAAAGTCTATATAATGCAAAGGGAGTCCCCATACCCCCTTACCTTGTGCTTATTTTCCTTCTCGCGGTCAATTTTCCTCAACTGCACCTTTTTGTTTCACTAGCTCTGCTCTGGACTCATTTGCATCGAACCTTCTACATTGCAGCTCCTTTGATCCCAAGGTCTGTCGTTTCTACATCTTCGAATGCACTACACTGTATTGCAAGGTCTGCACTTTACCTTCACTTGCAAAAAATTGAAACACAAATGAAGGTGAGGTATACAATCACACACCAAATTCGGTGTGCTACTATACACCCCCATTCACATGCATAAAACCCTCAAGGGGTGCGCAGTGTGCACCTGGTATGGTACACAACTATACCAAGACTTAAAACAAATGCAAAAAAGGGGGTGCAAACTAGCACACACAATTAGGTGTGCTAGTGTGCACCCATATCTCAAAATATAAAAACTAAAAAGGAAACATCCAAGGTTTGGTGCACACTTGCACACCTAACATAGTGTGCAGGTGTACACCAAACTTAAAACCGAAGCAAAGTCTCAAAAATGGTGCACACCTGTGCACCTAATTTGGTGTGTAAATGTGCATCGGTACTTTGAAATAAAATAATTAAACTTTAAAAGGGAGGTGCGCAGGTGCGCACCATTTTTTCTTAAGAGTTTAAATCAAAATAAGGTTTTTTAGGGTTTAAATTAGTCTTTTCATGTTTATTTTCAAAAAATCTAGGTTTTCAAGATTTGTATGAGTTAGTATAATTCATTTATCAATTTATTTTTCTCCAACCTTGGACTAATGGACGTATTTATTTTGGTCATATAGATATAATGGCATCTTCATCAGGCGAGAAAATGGCACCAAAACCCGTCATGTTCAAGTTCCAAGGTGTGTAATCAAAATCAAGATTCCAAGATGATTACTCAGAGATTAATGACACTGATTTAGGACACACTGATTTGGGGGATTTTTTAAGGATTTGCAACAAACCCACTGTGAGATTGGCTATGATTTCTACATTAATCCTATCAGGTTTGGTAAATGCAGCTTCAGACCCTATGTCAGGCAATCCTCACAGCTCGTAACGACACTTGCACAACACTTTGTTCGTGAGGAAAGGGTGGTGAAAAGTGTGATTAGAGAAGCTGTCCTAGACCTCTAACCCAATAACATTGAAAGGGTATTCCATCTCCGTAGGGTGGATCAATTTATCAGATTAACCTATCAAGCAGTAGAAAGGTGGTACAGAGAAAACCTAAATGAGGCTACTAAGATCATCCAGTCCTCTTATCTTATTAAGAAGACTCCTCTAGGGAAGGTAATAGGAAAGGTGGATACGACAAGAGGATACATAAAAGAATATATTGGATACTCCATCATTCTTTTGAGTAGAGTAATGGGTCTACCAGCGGCTGGTCACCTGAATATCTTCATGATAAACTTCATCAAGACTATCAAAATAGCAAGGATGCCACTTGACTGGGCCACCGCATTGAGTGAGAATCTGTGTGAACAATTGGAGGTAGTGAAGGATAAAAAGAAGTTCTATATGATTTCATATTTGGTCTATCGCATGAATTCATATTTTTTATCATCTGATTCGTAGATGGTGATTATGCCAAAAGATTATTTGATGATGCAGTAGCGCAAATAATAGCACTTGGGGCCTATTACATTCAGTTTAAAATATTTACATATCTAAGGGTAGCTAGTGCCATTGTCAATCTAAAGAAGCTCCCAAGGTATCCTAGCGATGGACTTGTCCTTTTGTAGATTGCTCGACAGACTGAGTCTGCATATGACAAAGTTAGGAAATAGCGCAAACCGTGTTGGACATGACCCCTGGTCATAGGATCATATCAAGTTAAGAAGAAGTAGGATATTCATTCTTTTGAATGGGAATGGGATCAATATCCCCTAGAGGATTACAATTCCCCGAGGCCCTATTTTGATAATATCAAGAAGGTCCAAAGTTTGGAAGGTAGGGAATTCTAGCATGAAGAAGTCATTCAGGATCATTGGATGAACGCAAAAAATGACTATGATGTTTGTATCAAGGATTATTGTAGAATGACTTTGTATTTGGCAGAAAAGGCTTTGAATAAAAAGATTCCATAGGAAATATTGCAGCAAGTTTCTAGGGAGCTACTCAACCCTTTGTTCAATGAGGATAAAATTGGGGAACAACCCATTATGAATGAAAAAGTTGATAGGGAAGAAAATGATGATATTAATCATCTGGCGAGGCATGTTGTTAAGATGACATAGGATTGGATCAGGAAAACATTTAAACTTGATCCAATACCTGGGATAGTGGTCTTCCATGCATAGACCTGCCCAGCCAAAGGTAGAGGGAAGAAGGTCACTATTACCACCTTTGCAGCCCAGTCACCCATAAGGCCTAAAATGGTGTACCAACTAGAGAGACTAGTTGGATACTATCATCCTCCAAATAAAAAAGGAAAGGGAAAAAGAAAAGAAGTTCTTCTCAAAGAGTCAAACTAGAGGAGGGTGAAATCACGGCACCCCCATAATAGGATTAATCATATGTATAAAGGGTCAAGGATACTGAAGAACAATAGGTTCAAGAAGACCCACTATTGTCGCTAGTCACTGTGCCCAATCAAGAAAAAACAAGGGCTGAAATCAAAGAAGCCTCTCCTCTTTCATAGGCAGAACAAGCATCTCCTTCCACCTCTAAAAAATGAAGAAATATTAAGACCCCTATTAGGATGGTTCCTTTCCCATCTATCCTAGAACTCATTCCTGAAGAGGAAGATGAGGAGGAAAATGTGGCCTAGCAAAGAAGAACATGGCTAGCAAGAGCCACAGAAGAAGAAAGGAGGAGAAGTTCCACTACGACACCACCATCAATCCTAGAAGAACCTCTGGAAATAACAACTTCTGAAGATAAAGTACAGCAATGGGTTGATGAGCAGGGTGAAGAGGGCGATGATGTATTCAAAATGTCAGATTTTGGCTTTATGCCAATGGGAATGGAGTTAATTAGGGATAAGATCAGGGATACGCTGACAAGTGAGCATCAATAGGAAGACTGCATGCAAATGCCACTAGAATCATAGGGTCTTGATCTTACTCCCCCACCCCTTGTCCCAGTCATAGTTGTAGACAAAGGCTCTACTACTCCTCCACCTCTGAATGCTAAAGAAGAATAGGTTCAAAATGAGCCTTCACAAGAAGAGGAACTACAACAAATGGCAAATGATGAAGTGTCTAAAGAGGGAAAAATGGTTAAATATCCTTAGCAAGCCTCCCAAGACACTGAGGTTCAAACTACAGGCTCCATAGAGATAGAGACCACTGATGGGGAGCCATCACAAAAAGAAAGAACCCCAGAGAGGACTGACAAGTGGAAAGTAGTAGTTGAACACACTCCTTCATCCTCAAGAGGCGGGCCTTCAATAGAAAGAGTTTCAAGGTGGTTGAGGAAGGAAATTATGAGAAATAGGAAGCCACAATTCTATACCAATGAAGAGGATATGATCGAGTTGGCCAAGGTTTTGAAAAAACCCAAGTCCCCCTCAGAAGAAGCAAGAGATTTGGCTTTCATCAATAGTACTCGGAACCAAGATTTATTTTCTCAAGTGGCTATCCCTCCTCAAGATATAGATGTAGAAGACTTAGGCCCACAAGATTATCAAATCTAAGAGGTCATGCTCAGGAAGCCCACATTGGATACCGCTAGATTGATAATTATAATGGGAATAAAGGGAATATTTAAAAGCTTAGAGGAAGATGGGGTCAAACTTAGAACACTTCGTAGGTAGAATGAAATCCTATGAGGATATTTAGCTAAAGTTGTTGGTCCCCTGGATCCTGATCACACCAAGGAGACTCTAAATGTTGTACTTAGAGAAGGGGGAGGTGTACATCTAGATCCATTTTTGAAAGCTTGTCAGCAATGGCGGGAAATTTTTGGGGAAAAATTTTTCTTAATCATTTGAGGGAATCTAAAGTTACTGTATGCTATGTAAGAAAATGTAAACAAGATGGTAGCAATTTTGAAGCGGGATTTCAGCATAATGGATGAAGTGCATGCATGGAGTAAAGATTTACAAGTTTTTCAAGCCATAAAAGGGCAAAGGTATAGGATTTTGATAGGTGTATATACAGCAAAAGAATTAGATTTAATTGATGATTAAATTGAGAAAATAGTGGATAGTAATAAAGTAATGGAAACATTACACGTAGAGATCTATCGGCTCAAGGACCAAGCCCAAGAGTGAATTTTTGAGGTAGAGAGGCATTATAGTGATGAATGTATAAAAATTTTTGAGGATGATGAATGGGAGAAATTAATACCTATAGAGGTAGTGGTAGAGAAGTTTTGAAAGATTTTTGAAGAAGCTTCTAATGATGATAACATTCGGCATGCCTTCAAAATAGAAGAAGCCTTGCTAGAGTTGGATACAAAACTTGGGGACTTTTCTAATACCCAAATTGAAGTAGAAAACTACAAAAAAAAGGTCAAAGATAAATATGATACTTTAGATCTACTAAATGTGACAAGACTACTAAGATTATTGAGAAATTCAAGGGAAAATGTCCAGACATAGCTTTGGTATGAAGGGCGATAAAACCCAAAAGCTAGAATTTCAATTTTGACACTGTAAAATTTTGAGATTTTGGACCTTTTGAGGTGTGTAGGTGTGCATATATGCAAGTGCATAGGTGTGAAGGTATGCAGGTGAGTTGGTGCACTTTTCTGGAGGTGCACTGATAGTTAACTGCTAGTTCCAAAAATAGAGCTTTTCATGCATCTAAAATGCATTCTAATGGCAGTTTAACTCTAACAGATGCCCAGTGAAGGATCAATTTCTATTTTTGACACTTCCAGACACTTCTACTTCAACTGAAGGCTTTCTTATTCTTTTTCTCTCATAAATTTTTTGTCCTATGACATGTAAAGGCTCATGCATCCAATTAATCAATATAAAATGGATGGAGTCCTACTAAGCACCAGTTAGATTCTTAGTTTGTATATAATTAGTTTGTTTTATTAAATTAAAAGCATATTATTGCATGAAGATATCTCTCACTCTCAACACAAATTGAGGAGACGATTTCTTATAAATACTCCATTGTAATATGTAATTGGGGCCGTCGTTATTTTGCAATAAAATTATGCTTTTGGTGTTCGCATTTGGAGTGTAGTGATTCTTGCCTAAATGTGTCATTATTTTGTGAATTTATGTTCATGGAATTTTGATTGAGCCAAAAGTTTATTGCAGTATTTCTGGTTGTGTGATCTTTTTTTGTTCTAGTGTTTGCTACAGTTTTAACGAATTTTGATGACGTATTTAGCTTGAGAAGAAATCATCGAATTGTGTCTGCATAGCTCCTTGTCTCGCATGAGCACACTTTCTGTGGCCTTGTAATTTGATGGAGAGTGAAATATCATATGATTATTAAATTTTCCCATTGATGATTGCATCAATGGAATCAAGGAAGCATTGCTCCTATTTTCAATAGTTACCTACCGATTTCTTCAAAAGTTTAACTTGCAAACGAATTATTTTTCATCGCTTATGTCCATTAGGATTTTACTTTCATGTTATTTGCTTTAAAAATTTTGTTATTTGCTTTACTACCCTTTGTTAGTTTAAGAATTCATATTAGTTGCATTGTTAGATTGCATTCATTGGAAAATATAAAAAATACAAAAAAAAAAACATAGATCTTTTACGTGTTTATTTTGAAGTAGTGTGCAGATTCTATGTCTCATCTAAAGTCAAAACAAACCAAAAAAGGCCTCCTCATGAAAAATCACATTTATCTTCAATTGAACAAATTCTAGTAGGTTGTGAGATCACCTAAAACTTTGGAGTTGATCCTCAAGATTGAGTTTTCATGAGAGGAGTTTGAAAGGATTCCTGCCATTAAGCATCATGAAAAACAATAGCTCAACAGAAGTGGCACTAGAAGGAGGGCCATATTTTGATTTTCAGAATAGAAGAAAAATCTGCCAAACTTTCAAAATTCTACACTTTTTAGAAGTTCAAAAAAATTTCTTAGTTATTTAGAAATTTAGGTGCGCAGGTTTGCAGGTGCGCAAATTCTGTGGTGCGCAAAATTGTGTGGTGCGTTTCATTTTGTGAGAAAGTGTACTTCTACAAAGGTGTACTTTTTCCAAAATTGATGGAAACTGGAGGGTTTTGGTCTATAATCCCCATTTGAGTGAGTGTTAAGATCTTCACTAAGTGTACACGAGTTTCTTGAGCTTACCCACTTAGGCAAACCATGCAGTGATAAAGGAATACCTCAAATTCAACCACTTCCATTTGAACTTTCATCATCTTGTTCAACTCCACCTCCACCTCATCTACCTAGTGGGCCACCAAATATTCCAATAGTTCCACCTCCACAACAACCACCTTTAGGTCCACCAAATCCTCCAATGGCCTTTTTTGCAAACGTTGTAGATTTGCCAATAAACTTAAGAGGTGCACTCTACGACCTTCCCAAGAATCCTGAGAAGTCTTTCCCAAGGTTCATTTATTGAGAAACATGATCTGTCTAAGATCACATTAAAGTATTCAAAGAAATTTGCATTCAAAAATAGATTGCTAACTAGGATTGGTCCTTCATTTATTCCCCTACTCTTTGGGGGAAGTTGCCTACAATTGGTACGTCAATTTTCCACCTAGATGTATTGGAGATTGAGATACCTTTGAAAAATTATTCTTAGAACAATTTAAAACTTTTGTCAACCCAGCAGTGATACATCAATAGTTCATATCAATTAAAAGGGATCCAGCTGAGATAGTTTCATGCTTCAATCATCACTTTCATATGGCATATCACAGGTTGGAAACACCATATACTATACTAGTTGAAGCAGCTATTCAGATTTATCTAAATGCTATTGACCCTCTTACTATTATCTTTCTGAGAAGGCTTCCTACAGCAAATATCAATATAGTGGAAAAGGTCTTCGCAGAAGTGATAACTTTCACTACGTAGGCCAATCCTAGCGGAGGAGGAATTGATGCTTCCAGCCCAAGCTATTACGACAATGTCTACATACCCTGTCTGAGTACCCATCGTGCCTAGTCAATTCATACCTATGAATCTAGTTCTATTACCATAAGCATCTGCTCCACAGAACCTTGCTCTAACATATCCAAGGTATGAATCTCTGAAAGTTGCCTTCTTTGAGCAAAAGGCTGTAGACACCTAAAAAACCTTTAGAAAATAAAGTATTTTTATTTTCTAAAAAATTCCTGATGACATCATCATTTATTAATTAATTAATTATTTAATTAATTTATTTATTTTTATGCCATTAAATCTCTTTATCTTAATTATAAATATTTAATTAAGAAACCCCTCCCAAAAATGTTTAAATCTTATTTAAACGTTATTTCCTTATTTATTAATTATTTAATTAATAAATTGACCAAAAATCCCAAAATAAATAATTAATTTTTTTTTTCCCAAAAGTTGGCCAATTTCCTTAAGACCAATAACCTCTTCCAAAATCTTCTAATCCTTCTTTAATTTCGATTAAAGGCTAATCTCATCATTTCCTACCCCTGATCCCAACTCAAAATATTTAATCAAGATTAAATATTAATCCTCATGTTTATTAAAAATATTTTAATAAATATCTCCTCAACCCAAACCCTTGAAATAAATAAAACTTTATTTATTTCATAAAATCTTATCCTAGGAAGTTCTAGACTCTTCTAGAAAGTCTTCATCCTCATCCAAAGCCTAGACTCTTCTAGAAGATGTCTTTAACCCTAATCCTAATCCCCTCCTAACCTTGTCACATTCCCTAAACATGGGTTAAGACTTGCTAACTCAAGCCAAAGTTAACAAATATCTCCTCCTTCACCCACCCTCATTAATTGCAATCCACTTGCCATCCACTTGCCTAGTCCTAAGCCATCTCTAACCCTTCCTCTAATCATTTTTACAACCCTAAGTAAGCTTAAAACCTCCCTAAACCCTCAAATTCGAATTTCATGGTATCTCTCACAAATATCTTCAACCACAAAACTTTATGAAGCCCACTAGGCCATAAATGACTCTTCCAAGCCCTTTTATTGCTCTTACAAGTCATTATGAGGGTCTTTATGAAGATTTTATCCCTTGAGCCTCCTTTGTTGACTCATCCTTCCCCTTTCCTCCATCCTCTCACCACGTTACATGTGTCACTCCTTGATTGGTTGTAAGGAAGCACAATCCATGTGCTCTCCTCTCATGCAATCTGAGCCCTCCATAAGCTTTTTCCCATCCTTGCATCTTAGCCCTCAATCCCTCAAGCCTCTTACCTATAAATTGGATCCTTCCCCTTTGCAAAATAACACAATCCATGAAGTAAAGTTATAATGCTATTTTGAGAGCCAAATCCATACTAAATCCATCTATCCACACTAAAAATCCACAATCATCCATTGAAGCCTTTGGAAGCATATTGAGCATACATCCTATCCATTTAGATAAAGCTACTCAACAAGAGAGCTTCTTATTGAGAGAGTCCATTAATGGCTCATATTCTCAATTGAGAGTTCATCTTAGTCTATCTTGAAGTTTATGAATTTTGTTTAGTTTGTAGAAGCTTTATTTAAATTTGGTTTCTATTAGCATACTAACATTGCTCATATACAAAGGCAACAGTACCCGCTGAAGTAGAAAATAGCTTTATTTTTGAATTTGGTCAGATGAAAAAGACTATGTCACAAATCAATGATGAGCTGATTCACCTAAGGTTGTCATAGGTATAAAATAACAATTTTCAGAGGAACAATGTTTGCCCCTACAACAATAATTATGGTCAAAATTATAATAGGAACTTCAGTGTGAACAATAACAACGATAACAAAAATATGGTAAACAATAGTGGAGGGAGCAACTTCAATCCTCCTGATTGCAATAATGGATTCCAAAGGCAAAACCAACAATGGAATACCCATCCAAATAATGGAAGCATTCTTGTAGACAATAACAACAGTAATGTTCAGTACACAAATATCAATCAATATGACGATGGTCAAAATGCACCAAACAATGATGGTTTGTACTATAATGGAAATCAAGAAGTGACTCAAAATTCACAAATAAACAACAATGTTCCTCTAGTATAGTTTAATGCTATGTTATTAAAATCCTATGATTTTGTACAAAGAGTGCACATAGAGCAGATAGTCAATGAAGAATTCTCATTTCCATTTAGTCACGAATCTAACCTTTCATATGAAAAGATATTTTCTTTTTGCAATGACAATTAGAATACATACAACTTGAGAAGTAGAAAAGAACCCCTAACAGATGGAATTCCCCCAGCACTACAACCAACTCCTCCCAATCCAAGGGTGAGCAACAATCTGACACCAGTTAAACTAACATATGGAGGACAACAAAATCAGAACCAAGTGAATGTACCAACAATATTGAAAAATCCTGCTTGGTCTACGGAAAAGTACAATGCGGTAGAGGACTTGAAACAAACAAAGACCAATATGTCCATGTTTGACATGTTGCAAAATTTTCTACAACAATGAGAAGCCCTCATGAAGACTTTGGATCAAACAAAAACCTCCCAATATACGAATACTACCCTCAAAAGTTGGTATCACAACAAGTTAATGTTGCGGATGTATTGCCCACTATGCTTAAAGACAAGGTAGAGGTGCCCCCATTTTTGCTCAACATCAAAATATACAGGAAGAATCTTCATAATTGCCTTATTGATTTAGGATTTTCATGCAATGTCATGCTATTATCCATAGCACAAAAGTTAGGAGTCAGCCCTCAACCTACCAACTAGATAGTGATACAGTGGGACAAAATAGAGGTGAAAGTCATCAATGTACTAAAGGATGTGTGGGTACAGTTAATAGTCAACCCACAAATTCAAGATGTCATTGATATACATGTGGTTGATCTCCTAGAGATATATGCATTACTCCTCAATAGAGAATGGATGAAGTGTCTAAGAGGATGGTTTTCCATGAATTTCACTTAGCTTTGGTTACCATGGAAAGGTATGAACAATTAAATCAAAATGATGTGGAGCCAAAGTTTAAAAATATGATCACTAAATACAATGCTCCTAATGAGGTAGCCTTCTTACAAATAGATTTAGGCTCCTACAACGTGATTGTTTTTTATGCAGCTTTGACTAGAAAACTAGAAGATCAAGATATGGACCCCATAATTTCAACCTCGAAGGATGAGGTCGTAACACAATTCATCGACCATATGATGGCTAATTTACAATGTACAGGGGAAGAAGGTGACCCTAATATTCTCCTCCTCCTAGGATTTTGTCGATTACATAAAGTTAGCCATTTGGAGTTGAAATGTTCATCATGTCAAGAAGCAGTTGCTAAGGTGTTAACACAAATGTTGGGAGTAAAGAAATTCCATGACCCACAAAATAAACCTATAGAAAACTAATGTTATCCAATGTTGTTGAAGAGATTGAAGGGGAAAATGGAGATCTAAATGCATCATATAGCGATACCTCTTCAGATGGTGGAGGTTTGTCTTCTCCTTCACCCGGAATGATCAAAGTACAAAGAAGAAGATGGTACATACAAGGCCAGGGATGGAATTTCTTAATTGTCCATCCTAAACCAAGAGTTGATGAAACCAAATAACTGATAGATGAAATTCAAAACAAACAAGAAAAACATACACTCCCAATTTCAAAGAATAATGATGGAAAATCAGTAAGCCCACCCCGCGAAAGATTACAGTGGGTACCCAAGAGACAATCCTTCTGAGCTTAGGTAAAAGAAAAATTGAGGACAAATAAGCATAAGGTTAGAAAACCCAAGGAAAGTCCAATTTGGATGCTTTGCTTCGATAGTTCCAAATGCAAATCAGGAGTCGGTGCAGGTATTAAGTTAATTGGTCCAAAAGGTAAGTCTTTCTATGCAGCATATTGATTGCAATTTAGATGTACTAACAATGTTGTAGAGTACAAAGCATTGATTTGAGGACTTCTCTTTACACTAGAGAAAGGAGCTACAGCTCTCATAGTCAAAGGAGATTCTCAGTTAGTTATTTGACAAGTGAAATCATTATATTCCTGTAATGATAAGAGGGTGCTTGCTTATAGAAAAAGGGTATGGGATTTACTAGATGATTTTGAAGGTTTAAACATAAATTCTATTCCAAGAAGGAAAAATATGGTAGCAAATGCCCTTGCTATTTTAGCAAATGTATTACAACCAGTCGAAGGAACAAAGTTAAAATGATTCTCAATTGAATTGGATGTTGCTCTGTCTATCCTCGACAATATCACAAACTTCCAAGTTTTTTAGGATGATCAACATATTCTTGAATTTATTATCTATAGTAGCCACTTTAAGGGACAAGAAATAGATGACACCCCAGACGATGCACCTAAGGGTATTGCAACTCAAGATGAAGATGGAATCTTGGATTTGAAAACTAATACTATTCCGAAGGGGATGATCAAGTTGGAGAACTTTTTTATCATGATGAATCTATGTTTAATAAAAGGACCACTAAAGAAAAAGGTATCGAGGAATTTTATTCATACAATTTAGGAACAAAGGATGATCCCAAGATGGTAAGGATTGGGAAAGCATGCAGTTTACAAGAAAGGGAAGACATGCTCAAATTGCTCGTGGAATATAAGGATGTTATCACCTAGAGCTATAAAGAACTGAAGAGGTATGATCCTCAAATTATTATGCATGATATCCCACTCAAACTTGATGCCAAACCTTTCTTACAAAGGCAAAGACTCGTCAACCCCATCCTCAAGCCTCTGATAATGAAGGAATTCAAGAAGTTGTTGGATGCAAAAATTATTTTCCCTGTGTGTCACTCAACATGGGTGGCTAATTTAGTTCTTGTACGAAAGAAGATTAGAGAGATTTGACTTTGCATAGATTTTCACAATTTGAACTTGGCATCTCAGAGGGAAAATTACCCATTACTCTCATTGGATGAAGTCTTACAAATTGTGAATGGTTTAAAAATGATGTCTTTCTTGGATGGATATTTAGGCTATAATCAAGTAATTGTAGAAGAAGAATATAGATTAATGACTGACTTTATGACCAAATGGGGAACCTTCACCTATAGGAGAATGCCATTTGGATTGATTAATGTAGGGGTTGCATTTTAGTGAGGCATGGATGAAGCTTTTAAGGGATTGATTAATAGATGTATAGTTATCTATATGGATGATTTGACTATCTTTTCAAAGGATCAAACTACTCACATTGCCTATCTAAGGCAAGTGTTTAATAGGTGTCATAACTATGGCATATCTCTCAATCCCAAGAAGTGTTCATTTGGGGTCACTAAGGGAAAACTCCTTGGTAATGTCATTTCCAAAGTTGGCATCTCCATTGATCCTAATAGAGTTGAAGCCATTTTGAAGTTATCGCCCCCAATAGTCAAAAGGAACTCAAGTCTTTCTTTGGGAAGATAAAAATTTTGTGAAAATTCATAAGCAGATTTGCAAAGATTGTGCACCCTCTTAATGATTTACTCAAAAAGGAAGCTAAAATAGAATGGGTTCCTAAGGTAAATAAATTGTTTGAGGATATTAAGGTAGCCATTTCCATGGCTCCAATATTGGTAAGTCCTAATTATAACCTTCCCTTTAAGATATATTCATTTTCTTCAGAGCATTCATGCGCAAGGATCTTAACCCAGAAGAAGGAGAAGGAAGATGATAGACCTATTGCTTTTATGAGCTACCTGTTGAGAAATGCTGAGTTGAATTATTCTAACCTTGATAAACAGTCTTTTGCCTTGGTTAAAGCAATAAAGAAGTTTCACCATTACATACTAAGGAGTAAGGTGTATGCTATCATACCTGACCCAGTAGTAAAGACATTGTTGATCCAAAATGAACTTGGTAAAAGGCAAGGAAAATGGATGGCGATACTTCAAGAGTTTGACCTAGAGATCCAATATATGAAATTAGTAAGAGGTCAAGGATTCTCAAGAATGATAGCTGATAACCAAATTGGCAATGAAAAGAAATTTAAGTTTGAGAAAGAAACAGGTACTGAAGATCAAAAGAAAATAATAGTATCTCAAGTTGACATTGGTCAAGGTGTAGTAACAGATGTCAAGAACATTGTTTACTATCTCCTACAGAATCAGTGCCCTAGTTGGATGAATAGTTCACAATGCAGAGGACTTAAAATGAAGTGCAAGTCCTATTTATTGCAAGATAACAAGTTGTACAAAAGGAACTATGAAGGGTTCTACCTAAAATTCTTAGGACGTGAAGAAGCAAAGGAAGTCCTAGAACAATTTCACGATGAGTATGGTACAAGACACGGTTTGACAGAAGCAACTACTCATATGATTTTAAGATTGGGTTATTTTTGGCCCATGATATTCAAGGACACTTTTGAGCACGTGCATTCTTGTCATGTTTTCCAAACTAATTCTAACAAAGAAAGACACCCGACAATGCCATTACAACCTATATATGAGGTACGCCCTTTCACAAAGTGGGGGCTAGATTTCATTGGTCCGGTCAATCCACCATCATCAACTAGACACACCTACATTATTATAGCCACTGATTATTGTAAATGATGGATAGAAGTAGAAACTTTCAAAAATTGTACTGTTAAGGTAGTAACAGACTTCTTGGAGGAACACATTGTTACTAGATTTGGAATGCCTTTTGCCTTGTGTGTGATAATGGATCTTCTTTTGTATCAGTATTCTTGACTCAATGGGCATTTCAAAATTAGGTTATCATCAAATTTTCTTCAAATTACTACCCACAAGGGAATGGGGTAGCTAAATGTATAAATAAAAACTTGATCACAGTAATAAGATGGTTATTGAAAGAGAATCCTAAAGATTAGCATATGGATATCAAATATGCCTTATGGACAGATCAAGTAAGGGTCAAGAACACTTTGGGGATGTCTCCATATTTTCTTATTTATAGACAAGAACCAGTATTCCCATTCAACCTCAGGATTCCTATTTTGAAATTCATGAGCGGATATGCTGAAGATGTCGATAAAGTACAAACTAGATTGATGAATTTTTTGGAGATGGATGAGAAATAGATAGCTGCATTGGAGCACATGGCAAAGCATCAAGCTACGTGAAGAGATGGTTTGATAAGAGGGCCATGACAAAGTCCTTTAGGATTTTTGACCTTGTTTTTCTTTGGGATAAGGCGAAAGAAAAGTTGGGTAGCCATACCAAGTTCAATGCTTGTGGATCGGTCCTTACCAAATAGTGGAAATTCTTAGAGAAAATACTTTTAGGCTCAATTCCTTATGGGGGAATTAGTTTTGTTTCCAATCAACAGGAAATTTTTTAAACATTATTTTGAAGCCTAAGAGACGCAAAAAAAAATAGTTAGCTTTTATTTACGCAAGTGTGTTTATTTCTACAAGTGTGTTTGCTTTCAGTTGTGTGTTTGCTTTCAAAGTTGTGTCAGTCCTGGGGGGTAAGGTGCACTTGAGATTTTATCTTGAGATATCTTACTAACTACTCTTTTGGTTCCAATTTCAAGGAGAGGTATTTCTTTATCAAAACATTTGGAAGATTGTGTGTCTTATACCAACTGAACAACAGATGTTGCTTGCAAGAATAGGGGCACTTTTAGTCTTGAGTTTAGGATTCTAAACCAACAAGTTCTCAACACTTTGCAAACTTTAAAAATTGATTGTCTTAGGTGTTGTCAAATTAAGGTTGAAGACAACAAGGAATATTCCAAGCCCTTATTGGTTCAAACAAAAGGGATCTTCTTGAAGGATTGCTAAGATCGTTGTTTGGCATGAGAGTTTCTAAAAATTCTAAAAGAGGAATGCAAGGGATGTTCACAAAGGATCAAATCCAAGAAATGACACTGATATCCTAGCTACACAGTCTAAGTGTATTTAGGATACAGAAGAGAAAAAAAATTACAAGAGAAAAGAAAAGAAAATATAAAGAAAAATGGTGTTAATACTGAAGGATTATAAAGGATCCGAAATGGAAAAAAGATACGCTTTCAAAATAAAGTATCTGGCACCAAAACATTGCTTCATCAAATAGTAACATTATGAACTACATGGAGCAGTTATTCAAAATTTTCTAGAATATTTTATTTTTTAAAAAGTGACATCCCACTAAGAGCCTCCAAACTGATTCTCTCTTTTAGTCAGACAAATGGTCAATAAACAACCTTCAGGGAGATTCCTAATGAATGAGCCAAGAAGGGTGGAAGATTGTTTCTAAGTTGTCTGAAGATTTTGATTGATCACATCCTGAGATGTTAAAGCAAATGAATACACTAAACACACATTGAGCTTGATGGTTTTGGATTCTGAAGTTTTGACTGTGAAGTCACTCAAAATATGCTTGGAATGTCTGAGATTCAGTTGGTGTTTGACACACATTAAAAAAATGCTTGTTGGTGAAGAAATGCCTTTGTTTTTTCTTCCTTTTCTCAAGGCTATTTTTTTTGGTTCCATAATGCATGCCCCATTCCCTGGCAGGAATGGGGACCCCCTACTTTATTTTTGGTTTTTCTGAGGCTCTAGTCCAAGGTCGAAGTTTTTCCCAAGTCTATTTTGAGGACTTATTTTACCCCCCCACTAGTTTGCATCCTACTATTGATAAGGAAGCTCAGAGGTCAAAAGTTCGTTAAGAAGCAATTAAATTTTGGAATTGGGAACACTATGCACACTTGGTGTGGTGTGCTAGTACACCCAAAGTGAAAAAGAGTTTTGCATTATATGTGCACCTACGCAGTTGCGCCAAGCCCCAAAGTTTATATAATGCAAATGAGGTCCCCATACCCCCTTACCTTGTGCTTATTTTCCTCCTCGTGATCAATTTTCCTTGATTGCACCTTTGTGTTTCACCAGCTCTTCTCTACACTCATTTGCGTTGAGCCTTCAACATCGTAGCTCCTTTGATCTCGAGGTCTGTTGCTTCCACATCTTCAAATGCACTACATTGTATTACGAGGTTCACACTTTACCTTCACCTGTAAAACATCAAAACACAAATGAAGGTGAGGTGTGCAGTTCACCCCCCTTTACATACATAAACCTTGACTTAACATAAAACCCTCAAGGGGTGCGCAGTGTGCACCTGGTATGGTGCGCAACTTTGCCAAGACTTAAAACAAATGCAAAAAAGGGAGATGCACTAATGCACACACATATCTTGAAATATATAAACTAAAAAGGAAACATCCAAAGTTTGGTGTGCACTTGCACACCTAACATTGTGCTCAAGTGCACACCAAACTTAAAACCGAAGCAAAATCCTAAAAATGGTGTGCACTTGCACACCTAATATGGTGCACAAGTGTGCACCAATACTTTGAAATAAAATAATTAAACTTTAAAAGGGAGGTGTGTGCTAGCGCACACCATAAGGTGCACAGGTGCGCACCATTTTTTCTTAAGAGTTTAAATCAAAATAAGGTTTTTTAGGGTTTAAATCAGTCTTTTCGTGTTTATTTTTAAAAAGTCTAGGTTTCTGGGATTTGTATGAATCAATATAATTTATTTATAAATTTATTTTTCTCCAACCTTGGACTAATGGACGTCTTTCTTTTGGTCGTACAGATATAATGGCATCTTCATTAGGGGAGAAAATGGCACCAAAACCTATTGTGTTCAAGTTCCAAGCCATGCCATCAAAATCAAGATTCCAAGATGACTACTCAGAGATTAAGGATACTGATTTGGGGGATTTTTTAAGGATTTGCAACAAACCCATTGAGATATTGGCTATGGTTTCTGCATAAATTTGATCTGGTTTGGTAAACGCAGCTTCACACCCTACGTCAGTGCAATCCTCAGAGCTTGCAATGACACTTCCACAACACTTTGTTCTTGAGCAAAGGGTGGTGAAGAGTGTGACTAGAGAAGTTGTCCTAGACCTCTGACCTAATAACATTGAAAGGGTATTCCATCTCCCTAGGGCAAATCAATTAATCAAATTAACCTATGAGGCAGTAGAAAGGTGGTCGAAGAACACATAAATGAGGCTATTGAGATCATCCAATCCTCTTATCTTATTAAGAAGACTCCTCTAGGGAAGGTAATAGGAAAGGTGGATATGAAAATAGATACATAAAAGAAGATATTGGATACTCCATCATTCTTTTGAGTAGAGTAATGGGTCTGCCAGCGGCTGGTCACCTGAATGTCTTCATGATAAACTTCATTGAGACTATCAAAATAGCAAGGATGCCACTTGACTAGGCCACCACATTGAGTGAGAATCTGTGTGAACAATTGGAGGCAGTGAAGGACAAAAAGAAGTTCTATATGACTTCATATTTGGTCTATATGTTGGCTACAAGGGCGACAAATTATCCATGTTTGTATAGAAGAGGTAGCATGCAATATCCAAATGCTCTGGTATATATTGTCTATCCCTAATTTGTAAGGAAGAATCTTTTGAATGAAAGTAAGGAATAAAAAATTGTAAATGATGCATTCATATTTGCTATCATCCAATTCATATAGGGTGATTATGCCAAAAGATTATCTGATGATGTAGTAGCGTGGATAATAGCACTTGGGGCCTATTACATTCAGTTTAAAACATTTACATATCTAAGGGTAGTTGGTGCCACTATCAATCCAAAGAGCCTCTCAAGGTATCCTAGTAATAGACTTGTCCTTTTGGAGATTTCTTGATAGATAGAGTCTACATATGATAGAGTCGAGAAATAGCACAGACTGTGTTAGACATGGCCCCTAGTCATAAGACTGTATCAAGTTAAGAGGAAGCAAGATATTCCTTCTTTCGAATGGGAACAGGATCAATATCCCCTAAAGAAGTACAATTCTTTGAGGCCCTATTTTGATAATATCGAGAAGGTCCAAAGTCTGGCAAGTAGGGAATTCTAGCATGGAGAAGCCATTGAGGATCATTGGATGAACACGACAAATGACTATGATTTCTGTATCAGGGATTATTGTAGGATGACTTTGCATTTAGCAAAAAAGGCTTTGAATATAAAGATTCCATAGGAGATATTGTAGCAAGATTCTGGGGAGCTACTCGACCCTTTGCTCAATGAGGATAAAATTGAGGAATAGCCCATTATGAATGCAGAAGTTGACAAGGAATAAAATGATAATGTTAATCATCGAACAAGGCATGTTGTCAAGATGACATAGGATTGGATCAGGAAACCATTTAAACTTGATCCAATATTTGAGGCAGTGGTATTCCATGCACGGGCCTGCCTAGCCAAAGGTAGAGGGAAGAAGGTCACTATTCTTGCCTTTGTAGCCCAGTTGCCCATAAGGCTTCAAATGGTATACCAACTAGACAGACCAGTTGGGTACTATCGTCCTCCAGAGAAAAAAGGAAAAGGAAAAAGAAAGAGGAGTTCTTCTCAAACCACTGAATCGGAGGAGGGTGAAATCCTGGCACCCCCACAATAGGAGGAAGCATATGTACAAAGGGCTGAGGATACCAAAGAACAAAAGGTTTGAGAAGACCCACTATTGTTGCCAATCACTATGCCCAGTCAAGCAAAAACAAGGGGTGAAATCCAAGAAGCCTCTCCTCTTTCCTAGGTAGAACAAGCATCCCCTTCTACCTCTAAAAAATAAAGAAAGATTAAGACCCCTATTAAAAAGAGGAAAAGGGTGATTAGAAGGATGGTTCCTTTCCCATCTATCCCAGAACCCATTCCTAAAGAGGAAGAATAAGAAGAGGAAGATGTGCCCTTGCAAAGAAGAACATGGCTAGCAAGAGCCATAAAATAAGAAAGGAGGAGAAATTCCACTATGACACCACCAGTAGTCCTAGAAGAATCTCTGGAAAAAATAACTACTTCAGAAGATGAAGTACAATAATGGGTTGATGAGCAGGGTGAAGAGGGCGATGATGTATTCAAAATGTTAGATTTTGATTTTATGCTCGTGGGAATGGAGTTGATTGTAGATAAGGTTAGGGATACCCTGACAAGTGAGCCTCAATAGGAAGATTGGATGCAAATACTACCAAAATCACAGGGTCCTAATCTTACTCCCCCACCCCTTGTCCCAGTCATAGTTGTAGACAAAGGCTCTACTACTCATCCACCTTTAAATGCTGAAGAAGAACAGGTTCAGAAGGAGCCTTCACAAGAGGAGGAACTACAGCAAATGGCAACCAATGAAGTTTCTAATGAGGGACAAATGGTTTAATATCCTTAGCAAGCCTCCCAATACACTAAGGTTCAAACTATAGGCTCTACAGAGACAAAGACCACTGAGGATGAGTCATCACAAAAAGAAAGAACCTTGGAGAGGAGTGACAAGGGGAAAGTAGTAGATGAACACGCTCCTTCATCCTCAAGAGGCAGGCCTTTAGTAGAAAGGGTTCAAGGTGGTTGAGGAAGGAAATGATGGGAAATAGGAAGCCACAATTCCATGCCGATGAAGAGGATATGATCGAGTTGGCTAAGGTTCTGAACAAACCTGAGTCCTCATCAAAGGAAGCAAGAACTTTGGCTTTCATCAATAGTACTCATAACCAAGATTTATTTGCTCAAGTGGCTATCCCTCCTCTATATATAGATGTAGAAGACTTAGAACCACAGGATTATTAGATCCAAGAGGTCATGCTCAAGAAGCCTACATTAGATACCACTAGATTGATGGTTACAATAGGAATAAAGGAATTCATTAGAAGCTTAGAGGAAGAGGGGGCCAAACTTAGAACACTTCGTAGTTAGAATGAAATCCTATGAGGATAATTAGCTAAAGTTGTTGGTCCCCTGGATCCTGATCACCCCAAGGAGACTCTAAACGTTGTACTTGGAGAAGGGGGAGGTGTACATCTAGATCCATTTTTGAAAACCTGTTAGCAATGGCGGGAAAGTTTTGAGGAAAAAGGTGTCATAATCATCGAGGGAATCTAAAATTACTGCATGCTATGCAAGAAAATGTAAACAAGATGATAGCAATTTTGAAGTAGGATATCAGCATAATGGATGAAGTGCGGGCATGGAGTAAAGATTTACAAGTTTTGCAAGCCATAAAAGGGCAAAGGTATAGGATTTTGATAGGTGTATATACAGCAAAAGAATTAAATATAATTGATGATTAGATTGAGAAAATAGTGGATAGTAATAAAGTAATGGAAACATTACACACAGAGATCCATCGGCTCAAGGACCAAGCCTAAGAGTGAATTTTGGAGGCAGAGAGGCATTATAGTGATGCATGTCTAGAAATTTTTTAGAATGATGAATGGGAGAAATTAATACCCATAGAGGTAGTGGTAGAGAAATTTTGGAAGATTTTTGGAGAAGCTTCTAATGATGATGACATTTGGCAAGCCTTCAGAATAGAAGAAGTCATGCTAGAGTTGGACATCAAACTCAGTGACTTTGTTGATATCCAAATTGAAGTAGACAACTATAGACAAAAGGTCAAAGATAAATATGGTGCTTTAGATCTACCAGATGTGGCTAAGATTTCTGAGATTATTTAGAAATTCAAGGGCAAACATCCAGACATAGCTCTAGTATGAAGGGAGACAAAACCCAGAAGCCAGAATTTCAGTTTTGACACTCAGTAAAATTTTAAGATTTTGGACCTTTTGAGGTGCGCAGGTGCACAAGTGCATAGGAACGTAGGTGCGTAGGTGTGTAGGTGTGTAGGTGAACAAGTAGCAGGTGAGTTGGTGCACTTTTTTGGAGGTGTGCCGACAGTTAGCTACCAGTTCTAAAAATAGAAATTTCCATGCATCAGAAATGCATTCTGACGGTAGTTTAACTCTGAGAAACACCCAGTGAAGGATCAGCTTCTATTTTTGACACTTCCAAACACTTTTACTTTGACTGAAGGTTTTCTTATTCTTTTTCTCTCATAAATTCTTTGTCCTATGACATGTAAAGGCTCATGCATCCAATTAATGAATATAAAATGGATGAAGTCCTACTAAGCACTAGTTAGATTCTTAGTTTGTATATAATTAGTTTGTTTTATTAAATTAAAAGCATATTATTACATGAAGATATCTCTCACTCTCAACACAAATTGAGGAGATGATTTCTTATAAATACTCCATTGTAATATGTAATTGGGGCTGCCATTATTTTGCAATAAAATTATGCTTTTGGTGTTCGCATTTCGAGTGTAGTGATTCTTGCCTAAATGTGTCATTATTTGGTGAATTTATGTTCATGGAATTGTGATTGATCCAAAATTTTATTGAGTTATTTTTGGTTGTGTGATCTCTTTTAGTTTCGGTGTTTGCTACGGTTTTAACGAATTTCACTGACATATCTAGCTCGAGAAGAAATCATTGAATTGTGTATGTATATCTCCTTATCTCGCATGAGTGCACTTTCCATGGCCTTTAGATTTGATGAAGAGTGAAATATCATATAATTATTAAAGTTTCCCATTGATGATTGCATCAGTAGAATCGAGGACGCGTTACTCCTATTTTCATTGGTTACTTATCGATTTCTTTGAAATTTTAACTCGCAGACATGTTATTTTTTGTAGTTTATGTCCATTAGGATTTTACTTTCACATTATTTGCTTTAAAAGTTTTGTTATTTTCTTTACTAACCCCTTGTTAGTTTAGGAATTTATATTAGTTACATTGTTAGATTGCATTCATTGGAAAATATAAAAAATACAAAAAAAAATAGTTCTTTTGCGTGTTTATTTTGAAGTAGTGTGCAGATTCTATGTCTCATCCAAAATCAAAATGAACCAGAAAAGGCCTCCTCGTAACAATCACATTTATCTTCAACTGAATAGATTCTAGTAGGTCACAAGATCACCTAGAACCTTGGAGTTGATCCTCAAGATTGACTTTTCAAGAGAGGAGTTCGAAAGGATTCCTGTCATTAAGCATCATGCAAAATGATAGCTCAATAGTATTATTACTTCTACTTAGCTTGATTTCTTTATTTTAGTAAATTATGTCATGAGTTTTGGTTATGGTATTGAGTTTTATGTAATATTAACATTGTAATTTTGATGTATCAATTTGAAGGCTCTATTGAAGCTACTATAAATTTCATTTGAGGTTTAAACCTTGAGACATCAAACATCATTACTTCATATCTACAATAACACTATGAATTAGATTTTGCTTCCAACCAATCATAGTCTGAGAGATCAATTACAAGATTAAGCATGGTTTGAATTCAAGTCTCTCATAACAACTCCTAAGTTCAAATGGACTTAGTCCAACATGCATTTTCAAAAGAACATTGAATAAAAAATTATTTCTACTTGGAATGATCTCTGGAAACTTTTCAATTATAGCTATCAAAGTAATTCAACTCTATATTTCATTACATGCAAATGCATAACCATGCAATAATGATACAATTTCTTAAGACTCTATCACAACTCCTTTCTTTTTATCATGCACTTATGCATTTCAACATTGTGAATAAGATATAAAATTCTTGTTTTCAAATGCATTACATAATGACAAGTTTATCCTCCATGCTACGTCAATATATTGAGCAATCCAAGCTTTCCCTTATTGATTCATTAAGCACAAAAACTTGCAAATATATGCAACACAAGAACCATGGAGGCCCACCTCTCATCTTAGGCTTCATGGAGGACTCCCATCGAGCTAGAAGAACCAAGAGTCAAACAGGTTACAATCAAGAAAGCTCACAAGCGCATGTACAACACAAAACACAAAATTGAGCAATTCCAACCATGGCTTCACAATGACTCACAAGTGGAGTCATGAACATAGGGTGAATGTGGGCTCTTCAAGAGGATATTTTTCATAGAAATACAATCACATAATTGAAATTTATCATGCCTCTTCAAGGCTTTCACATTACATTCTTCTCTCCACAACTTCCTTTATCACCCCAAAAAAACAATATCAAAACAATGGCTTCAATGGAGCCTATACTCCATGAAATCTCTATTTTCTCTAAGAGAAGAGGCTCTCAACTATATTGTTAAGCCCAACTAACTCCTTCATCCAAGGCTTCTCTTCCCTCGCAAGGGTGAGTGAATCCTTCAAACCCAAAAACAACATTCAATTCAAAACAAAAAGGAAATCAAGAATTTAAAAACTACACAATTCCTCATACTCTAATACACAACAAAACAACAATATGCACATTATATATTCACATTCCTACATGAAAAAATTTCAATAACCATTATTCAAGATTCAATGGGAGAGAAAGTTCATGGCATGAAACACCAACCTTGATCCAAAGAAAATGGTAATGAAGTTGAGTAGAGATCCCTTTCCCTTAGCTTCCAATTCTCCAAAACCCCAAGTGTCTCTAAAATTAGAGAGTGTGTGAACACCCAATTAGTTTGTCCCAAGCCCTCTAAAAAGGCCTCAAAATCACTAACCCATCTACTAACTCATTTTTGGTAAAAGCACATAGCTCACTTTCTCTTGCACTATTGTCGCTTCTAAAAATAAAACCTTGACCAAGTGGGAAGGTGAGGGGAAAGTCATGGAACATCTCCATTTTCGAATTAGTTAAAGAATAAATTGTTTAGAGGGTCTCCAAAGTTATCTAGACACTGTAAATGGTGAAATCTAGACCCCTAACATGTTATATTATCATGTGGGTAACTTATTTTCACTAAAATGACACCTTGGGACCACTTTTAGGTCCTCTAAAGTCTTTATCAAGTTTGAATACAAAATCCACCATGATAGTGACCTCCCCTAACACTCTCCCAAGTGGGTTTAACCTTAATACTTAATGGGGATTAAATTTAGGTTAAGTGACTTCGTGCCCAAAACCCTAAATGACATGTCATACACACATGGAAAATGCAAGTATCAAGTGACACATTAAGCCACACTACACATCACAATGACATGTCTCTAATTACACATGCATTTGAATCTATTACACACATACAATTCATGTTTATGAAATAAAGCACGTAACAACAAGGTTTTGAATCTTCTAATAGATTCACCTTGGCTTTACTATGTTTCACATAAGTTTGGACCTTGGTTCTTTGATTAATTTTTATGGTTCAATTCCCTACACACTAAACTTGAGCATCAGTAGTCCAAGGAAATCATATATCCAAAATAAATGTTACATGATTAAACTCAACATTGACATACTCTTATTTTTAATAATCCTTCACTTCCAAAATACTTTCATAATTCAATTCACATATAAGTTATTTGGAAACCTTTAGAACATCAATCAAATTTCTAGTTTTTAAAATGTAATCCATATACTAGTTCCAGCCTAGCTAAAATCCAATTAACATAACATAACATTACCACAACTAATATCCTTTCAATTTAATTGAACATAAGGGAAATCACTAATAGTACTCAAATATCATCAGGAGATATCACATCATAAGATAAGATCAATTACATCAACTAATTAGGATGCATGCATAGTGAGTTCAAAAATCAAGCATTAGATCAAACCAATACATCCTATTTGCCAATATAACCTAACCATATGCATATAAATTTAACATCCCATAACAATATATCCTCATAACACTACTCACATAGTGATTGACCCAATTCATTTACATCATACCTAGTCCTATCGTGTAGGCACTTATCCAATTTTAATAACTACCTCCACCTATATTATTAACTTCTCACTAGGGTGAATGTTGAATCATTTTTTCCATAATAACTCTCTAAATCAATTAACCTAATAGAGCATAAAATACTATGAATCCATTGACATAGTTTCTAGGCTAGGACATCTCAAACCTTTACTCCTTAAGGTCTTAACTTATCAACCTAATGTAATTGAATAGGTAATTTCACATAGCAATAACTAAAATCTTTATCAATCTCCAATGGATCTCTTGATTCATTATTGATAAGGAAAATGGCAATCATGACATACATAAATCCTAGGACTTTTTTACCATCGTTCTATCATAAGATGCATGGAGAGCAATATATGATTCACCTCCCATTCACAAAGGATAGAAACGTGTCATCTTACCTCCTAAATCTTTCTAGCTCCTAATCATACTCGTGTCAATAAGATTTATAATAAGGCATTAGAGAAGGGGCCTTACATATATTATGGGTGCATGTTTTGAGAGATCAAAGGCATATGATAATACTAATTCTATGTTTATTTTTATTTTATAAAAATATAATTTAATTTTCTGATTAATTATTAATTTTGAAAATTTTAGAAAGAATTAAAAAAATATTTATTTTTTTAAAATTAATTTAATAAATAGTATTTATTTTCTTATAAGTGGGTTTTTAATATAAATTACTTTGAAAACTCTTAGTGGGATATAACTTATTATATATTTATTAATGCAAGTGGAGTTGCAAATTAATAAATATATAATTATGATTTAGTTATATTTTAAGGGAAGTTGTAGTGAAGTTCATTATATAACCATCTAGTTATGAATATTTAATATTATGAGAGAAATTTTAGATAACTTAATTAAAATTAAAATTTCAAGTTTGAGTTATCTCTAGTTGCATTATGAATTAAAGGAGAAGTAGATATTAATATTGGACTTAAATAAAAGTCAAAATAACATTTTAGAAATGAAATTTATATTAATATTTAATCTGATAATATACATTTATATTATTAATTAAATCATTTAAGATTTAAGATTATTTATATTAATAACATGATAATGTTGCATGATATCTATATGCACAACGAGATTTGACATTTATATTATTAATTAAATCATTTAAGATTTAAGATTATTTATATTAATAACATGATAATGTTGCATGATATTTATATGCACAACGAGATTTGACATTTAAATACTTATTGATTTAAATAAGTATATTAGCATAACAATTTATATTAACATGTATATTCTTACTTTATTTCTAAACGCATCTTTATGACCCAAACTAAACAAGAGAAATTGATGGAACTAAATCATATCCAGCTGAAAACTATGTGTTTTCTTATATATTCTATGTATAGTCTTGTGATGCTTATTTCCGTGATGGTTTTTTTGTGGGTTGTTTACTTGGCCAAGTTAGGATGTGCACCAAAGGCATTTTTAAGATTTCTTAAATATGACTTTAACTTGATGTCATGATGTACTTTATGATTTGATTTGAAATTTATGTTTGTGAGCTTTTTGCTATTGAGCATTAATGAGAACTTGGGTTTTAAGAACCAGTGTTATTTTTGGGTTGTCTATTAAGGAATCAAATTTGATCAGTGTTATTTTTGTGGTATGGGACACAATTTTGGTTTGTAAGTTTTGGGAAGGGACACACTTGCCTAGGAATGCTTCATGATTGATTATTCATTTGTGGATCATTCATTATCTTCCATGCATGGTGGCAGTGAGAGCCTGACTAGGTGACCACGCAGTCAGGACGTAGTGTCTTCTTACCATTTTGTTTCCTTGTCATATTTGTGGATGTTGGATGCTTTTTGGTGTAGTTGTATCCTTTATAATCTGTATTGATATCTTGGAGACTTCTATTCAATTGATGTATATATGGTAACATGTATCTTGTATTTGTACTTGTATCTATTCTCACATACCCTATTGTTGGAAATGTAATTACAGACAAGTAACTAAGAGTGGGGTTGAATTAGGAACCACTTAAAACTTTTCACTTAGAATACTTTTTCTTTTCCTTATTAGATTGTCTAATCTATTGTCATGCATGGAACATAGGGAAATAAAGAAATTAACACCATAACACTTTGACACAATATTTGGTAACTTAGAAACCATCCAAGGAGAAGGTAAAACTAGGTTGGGAATGACACCCATAATGCTTCACTACTACAGTAATAAAGGTGGCCTATTAGGGCTTGCAATTGATCACTTCTGGTGATCTACTTTGTTAGGAGTATGAAGGACTGCTAGGTCTAGCTTGTGAGAGGATTTTACAATACAATGAAGTATGTACTTTGTTAGGAGATTTTACAAAGGACTAATAAGTCCACCTTGTTAGAGGATTTACCTGATGCACCTGTTAAGATGCAATTAGTAGAATGATCCTTGATTGCAACTTGATTTTGATGATGTAGATCCTTTAAAGAATGTAATAATCTAACTATGATAGATGAGTCTTTGCTCTTCCCTTTATACTATTTGGTAGTCTACTAATCAATCTTCTCTATCTTCTTCTTGCATTCCATATTCACTTGGCTTACTTTCTTACATTTATTTTTCATCATTCATATATTAGACAAGACAATTTGCTTTTCTTACATATCTATCAAATAATATTTTCATTCCAATTCAGCTTCAAAACAAGAGGTGCCTTTGCAATAATCAAATTGTGTCTTTGGGTTTGTGGAATGTGGACACTCGAGCAATTCAGTGAACTTAGGTGATACTTTGTCACTTGGGTAATATTGGATGCTCGGGTGACACCGGATGCCTTACTTGAACTAAGAACTTGGTGAACACTGCTAGCGCAATTCACACTGCTAACTCGATTTACATTAAGAACTTGTTCCATATGGTAGATCTCGGTTAACACTAGATACTTTCAATCTTCTTAGGCTACACTAAAGCATGTTGATTGGAGGTAAGCTCGATTACAATATTAATTGGCCTTCCTGAATGACTTAAGTGATTTGTCACTAATTGACAATATGTCTTACCATAGGGTCAACAATCTCCCCCTTTGGCATTAGTGACAAAAAAAACTTATCATGTAAAATTATGTCATCAATCCAAGAACTCTTAATCAAAATTTTCAGTCAAACTCCCCCTTTCCATATGCTTAGGTCTACAACTTGGTTTGAACTGAAAAACTGACACTTAGTCACAACTAAATGAATTATGGGTTTTTCAAAATTGGTTTTGTTCACTTGTACCTATATATCTACTTTATATATACATATATGTATATGCTGCCCTTGTACATGTTCCTCTACATATACATAGATTTTTCCTTCTATACATTTTCCTCTATATTTTTCCCCTTGTTTTTGTAACAATAGACATATCTTTACAAGGTTATACAAAGATGATTGAGGAAATAACGATGCACTTTCAAAATTAGGGACATAGTTTTATCCCAATTTTCATTCAATACCTTCAAAATTTGTAGTTCAATCTAAAGTTAAGATTATAACTCCATCATGAGATTAACAATTGAGAAATTTGTATCATGAGCTAGTGCCTTTCAATGTACAAGATGTTTTTGCATTACATCCATGTGAGGAAGCATCATACTCTAAATGTTCATTAATGTTTCCCTAATTCTAGATTCTTCCCTCAGTAGTTCAACCTATAAATCTATCAAAAAAATCTTCCCTTCATAAATGATTGGAGCCAGTACTTGGGTCAAGTGCCAATTGACTAGCACTATTCTTCAAGTTCTCATCAATCTTGGCCAAATTTTCCTTTATTTCCTTGGTGAAATTTGAAGTATCATATAATTTTGTAAATAAGGAGACAACATTATTTCCAACTCCTTCTAATGTAGCAATAAGAGTGCACAATTCCACTTGATCAATGGCAACCTTTTTTGCTACATTTTCCAAAACTTTGTTCTCAAATTTTCTTTCTGCCCTTTGCAGAAGTTTATCCTGGCCATGAAAATCCTTATTTAATTTATGTACAATGTCAATCAATTGTTCAATGATAGGGAATTTATTGTTTACCTCAACTTGAATCACTTCCAAAAATATGTCCTTGATGTCTTCAAGAACCTTTCCTCTATCCCTTTCTGCCTTTAGTTTCTACTATTGAGCCCTTTTTCTCATTAGTTCTCTCAAAACCTCTATTTTTTTAGTAGAGAGATTAGATTGATCCCAATTTGCAATCACAATCTCTTTCTCAAGGTCAATCTCTTCTATAACCTTTTCTTTTTCTTTTCCCTTAGCGCTTGGAGAAGGTATAATTTCTTTAGCTTTTCCTTCATCCTTCTTCTCTTCACCACTCGATTGACTCTTTCTTTCTTCTTGGTTTCCTTTGTCAACCATGTTCTTTGATCCTTATTTAATTTTTTCTCGGTTAAGCTTGGCCTAGAGGTAGTAAGAGTTTGTTTCCCAGTTGCTACTTGGGTGGATGAAGAACTTTCTTTCTCCTTCTCTTTAATATTTTCCTTCTCTAAACTTGATGGAACAATGGCTTGGCTCAGAGAAGTGGGTAGAGAAACTATTACTATAGCTGCCATCATTTATGAATTTGATTCTTCAATTTTTTTCACATATATTATTGCATCATTATCTACCTTATTCTCTTCCTCAAAATAGAAACAACCTCTTCTATATTATTTGACAAAATCTAGAAATAGTTAAATCTATGAGTTTTCATATTTTCATGCTCAGTCATGGCCTCCTTTATTTCTTCTTTAGTGAAATGTGGCATGACACTTTTCAATGTCTATTCTCTGATGTCCATCTCTATTTTACAACATTTTTTCATCTTTGAGTGACTACTTTGAGCAAGGTTTCTGGAGCTTGGCTTTTTAGTTCATTAGGATTATATTTCTATCTTGTCATCTTCTCAACTAAAGCATCTTCTATCGGTTGCTTCTCTTCCTTGCTTCTGGATTCATATCTAATATATTTGAATCTAGTTATGCCACTTCCTTCCTTCAATCTCTTCAACTTTTTCTCAAAGATAGTGGGAGTTGCTTTAGTTGAATGATAGGTGTATTTTATGCTTCCTCTTCATTGTCACCCTCCTCAAGCTTCAATTTCCTCCTTGCCTTCTTAGCACTAATCATGAGAGTAGTTATCTTCTTAGGTGTATCTTTCTTAGGTGTTGTCTGGATCACTTTTCCCTTCTTCTTTGGAGGTTCTTCTTCCTCTCCTTATTCCTAGTCTTCCTCCCCTCCTTCTTCATCTGCCCCTTTTCCCTCAATGAGCATAAGAGGTTCATCCTTCTTGTCAAATTTATTCTAAATATGTTACTTTCTTTTCATTCCTTTCTTCAAAATTTGAGTAATATCTATTTCTAGAGATATTCTAGTTTAGGCATCTTCATAGGTGCCAAAATATGTAGCCTTAGGATCAGTTGGCTCATTCAATAGAGCCTCAATGATGTCCTCGGTATCCCTGATATTCACTTCATAGCCTAAAAGTTTTACCCATGCTATCCTACATATGAGTGCTTGAGTATGGGTGTTATCATAGTCAACTAGGAAGAAAATATTTTGTTCATACTTCTGAACCAACTGTTGAGGAATCCTATATCTATTCTACATATTTTCCTTAAAATTTTCAAAATATGCATCCATAATTCCATCAATGTTTTCCCCTAACTCATTGATGAATTCATTGATCTGGTATATGACAGGTCTATCCTTTCTCCAAACCATGTTACACTTGGAAGGAAAGAACTTTTGCACATAGAAAAATAAACACACTAGAAGAGGACCAAACTTACAAACATTATTCTTTGATGCTCAAATTCTCTTCATGTTCTTTCTTAGTCAGCTTAGTTGCAACTCAGCTAGGTTGAAAGATAGGTTGTTCTTCACAATCATGAATGCTAGGTCAACCACCTCATAGAGTATGTTGTTAGGTATGCTTAAGTTATAGATCTTGTGGGCAATTACAGGGATTCCAAACTTGATCTCTATGTTTGTGACATTGTTCAGCTTCATACCTCTACCATCCCATTTAGCTAGGGTTTTATTTGCAAGCTCACCTTGAGCTAAGGTTTTTGTGGCTTTAGGTCTATCCAACATAGTTACCTGACCCATGACTCCATGGATCATCTTCTTCGTGATCTTAATAGGTTGCTCAAGTAGGAACAACATATCATGAATCCTACTCAAAATGTATCTGATCCACTTCACTTGAGAATTCCTTAGCATGTATAGTGCATGAGTCAAACCCTTAATTTCCAAGTGTTTATGCTCAAGTTTTAGAACTCCATTCTCACACAATGCATTATATGCTTCGTTTAGCTTGAAAGAGACCAATTCATGAATCATACAATGATAAAATGACCTAATATCATGAATCAACAATACATTTGGAGGGATGAATAAGTGAGCTCTCATAGTGTCTTTCTGCCCAACAATTGTAGGATAAAGCTTGAATTTTGGTGCTTCACAGACTACATTCTTCAGCAAAATCTTAGAACCCTTCTTTTCTTTTGCACTAGAGTTGGATGTCATTTTTCTTGATGAAATAAGTATTTCATTGATAGATAACCTTCCTGAAATGTACTTCTACAAATTCCCTCAACAATACAACAATCTTCTCTTGATCGCTCGAGGGTTCAAAAATTGCTCTGCTCAAACTGATCTATGAATTCGCGGTGAGAAAATGAACCCTTGTTTCCAAATTTTTATTAAAAAATTCAAATTTTAGGGACTAACAAATGCTCTATACTTGCTAGGTGAGATGACTTGGCAAGGTCTTCAAATGTGAGATCGACATGAATTATCTATCGTGAAGCTCAATTGGGGCTAGTTCATAACTTGACTTGACTCTATTAGAACTTAAATTTAATTAGGTTAAACTTAGTTTCCATGCTTGACCTTGTGCATCTAAATATGTAGATTTGGATTGTTCTTTCTTCCTTATCTAGAACTGATGTAGGAGCTTCTTTGGATTCATAGTTCCATCCATCTCCTTGAATGCTTAGTTGGATGTGGATTCTACACCCAACTCATTGGTTTGGATGACAATAACTTCATTGTCTTGCCTTGTTTTTTCCTCTAATTTCCTTACACATTTCTAATTCATCTAAGTTTTGATATCTTCAACCTTTGTTTTCACTTTTTTTTCTTCACCAAAATTTCTTGTAGCTTGATTCATACAATTTATTTCCAAATGACTTATCCTTTTGCATACATAACATCTCACACTAGTATTTATTTTCCTAAAGTGATTTCTTACATGATTTACTCCAATGTGGATGTATTCTCCACATAGATGACATCTTCCCCATGTGTTTTAGTCCTAACTAATAAATTATTTTTGTCTGGTTCCATCATGTTGATTATTTAGTTTACACTATTTTGATCTACACTTAGAAGATTTGTGACCATGCTTGTGACATGTGAAATACTTTCCTTCAAACTTTGATATGGTTTTACATTCATTTGCCTTGTGTCCATACTTATTATAATTATAGAAATAACCTTTGAATTTGTGTTGCAGAGTATCACTCCATAAAAGGTTTGATGTATGACCTAATTTTCAACAATTGTTACATGTAGGTCTTGTTCTTCTGTACTCCTTGCTGTGATGATTCTTCTTGATTAATATACCCTAAAATAGTAGTTCCTTTAGGTCTATTCAAAGTTTTTTCATACAATTGATTCACACTTTCTTGTGATCTCAACCTTCTTTCATTGAGATCCTTTTCATCTCTTAGATCATTTTGGACAGAGATTACTTTAGCAGTGAATTTGCGCCATTTGGAGATCTCGTCTCATGGGTTGATCGTCATTTGGTGAATAGCACATGTAACATAGGTCAATAGTGTCATCAAATATTTATCAGATTTGGGTCCAACACCCATGGTAATCACCCATTAGTTATCACATGATTGGCCAAAAATATCGGTCCAATCGCCAATGTAGTATACGTTTTGGACTTTGCATGTTGTTTCTTATTTGACAATGTTCTTTCACCATTACTATAATCAAATAATTTTCCATTGGGTTGGGCATTGCCTACCATTTTCCCAATGTGTGTCGACCACCAGCCCTGTTTAGCCAACTATTTCCTATTGTGGACTTGCATAGGAAGGTGCATTTCACCTACATTTAACATTCCTATTTGTTAATCCCGCATAATTTTCCAACCTAGATTAGACTATAAGATACTATTATTTACACAATTTGCTCTTTTTCTGTCTGGAGACTAGCATTTCTTATTGTTGTTGAAGTTTCAGAGTGCTGAGTGCATTGCCCATTGACTCATGGACTGTGGTTTTCATAAAAGGCAAGTGATTTTTAATTTATTTTTTATGTGGACAGTGGTACTAGTACTGGTTATTTTCTTAGTTTTACTATCCAGTGTCCACTGGTGACTAGATATCTCACATGCTAAGATAGCCTATAGGTTTGCAAAAAAAATTGGGTAGTACCGTAGACTATAGTACCATAGCAGTAGTATCCTTTTTATGAGAATGAATCATATTATTGTTATCATATGTAATCTAAGTAGTCTACTATCACTGTTCACAGTCTTTGACTTGTCACTATTTGAGTCTTTTATTCAACAACTAAGTTGATTTATTTTTTGCAGCCTTTATCGGCTTGCAATGTCAAACAAGAGGGGTAACAGGGGTTCCAATAGGATCCCTAAAATCCAAGAGAGGCCACCATTACCAAAATGCAAAACCATATCCACATATTCTGGTGGTGGAAATGTTGGTAACTTACAAGATTCACAAGTTAGATCTCTAGTGCATTTTGAAAAAGGAGATTCATCACAAGTTGGAGACCATATTGAAGAAGTTCAAGTTGGTAAACCTGATATCTTAGTCGAGGATGAACTTGAACATGATTCAGAGGCACTTCCCCTAAGTAGGGAGTCACAAACTGATATTATAGACTTGGAGTCAGTTAATGACCAATTAGGTGAGAAAACCAAAAGTGATTCCATACATCATGTTCATGCACAAAAGGGGAAAACAAAATTGGAATAAAAAAAAGATCTATCTCCCTGGGATCTATCCAAAAGGAATTTTCAATCAGAATGGGTGGAAAAGTACTCGTTCATTGAACTAGTTGCCAATCCAATTGATGGTGAGCCTCCTGTAGAATGCAGATGTAAGATTTGCACAGAGATAACAAAGAAGGAGAAGAGGTTTCAACTTAAACTTGATGCCATAGAAAAGCATGTTGATAAAGTTTACAAAAAGGAAACTATAGATGGAGTTGAAAAATCCATGCTAACTTGGAAACAAAGGACAATTGTTTGCATATCAAGAATGCTGAAATATATGAGTTACACAAGCAGTTATGAGATAAATGTTTTGCAGCAAAAGGTTCTATTGAAGATTTCATTGGGAAAACAATGGAAATGCAAAATATGGGAAAGGTAGTTCAATTAAGTGTGGTCTTTTATATTTTGAGTAGAGGACATCCTATGATAGAATACCCTTCAATTATTTCCTTATTGAACTTTTTTTAAGTTTGAAACTATCTGAACAGTCACTAGTCAGTAAACAACGGTCAAGAATGGGCTAGTTGTCTTGCATAGGTTAAAAAAGAAGATATGAAGGAAAAAATAAAACACTCAAATTTCATTGCATTGTCTCTAGATGAAGTTATAGCAATTGATAATACTTCCTGGGTGTGCATGCTTGTTTATACTATAAATGATCTTTGTCGTCAACACTTTCTACTATATGTTGCTAAATTGAATTGTAGTGTGATAGCTAAAAATTTATATGATTTATTAAAGAGTACTCTAATTAAATGTGGAGGTTTGGATAACATGGAGATTTCCAAAAATTTGGTGTGTGTTGGAGCAGATGGAGCTTCAGTTATGCAAGGTCATAAAGGCGGTCTTTGCAAAAAGATCAAGAATGATTTGGCACCCTACACTATTCCCATTCATTGCATGGCCCATCAAATGAATGTAGCTTTTGGAATTGTTAGCTATTTTGGTTGTTTAAGTAAAGTGGAATCTCTAATCAAAGATATTTACCAATACTTTTGTCGAAGTCCAAAATCAGTCCAAGAATTTCAACACTTTGCTCAAGGACTTACTAATGGGAGGAAGTTTCTTAAAGACAATGATACCAGATGGATCTCTTTGGATAGACTAGCACATTAAGTATTCTCTAAATATCCATCATTTCTTAGACTAATCCACTCTTTACAAGATAGATTCCATCGGCTATATTCAAGTCTAACTAATGTTAAGATACTCTTAACTTTAGCATTTATTCTCCCCATGCTACAGGACATGAGAAATATTATGAAAAAGGTTCAACAAAGAGCTATGTACATTGTAGAATATAATAAGCTATGTAGAATGACATGTAATAGCCTAGATACTTTGTATTGATTACTACCATTAGATGATTCAAATTTTTCAAAGTGGATAGAAATCACAGATTTGAACAATCCTAGGAACTTTTTACATATTGGTGCAAATGATGAGGTATGTGCCAAGGTACATGGAGTTGACATACCAATGCAGTACTATCCTTGTGTGGACCTTGACTCTAACCCCAATGAAGTAGGAAACAAAGTGGAATGTGTGTACCTTGACTCTAACCCCAACGAAGTAGGAAGCAAAGTAGAATCAGAACCAGAGAAGGTACTTTCACATGTTACAAGTGAAGACTTCAATAAGATCAAAGACTCCATGCTTGACTCTATCAAGTGAGTTTTCCACAATCTCTAGTCACAAATTAGATTTAGATTCCCTCTAAAGGAACTGCTCAGAAAAATGTCTATTGTTTTTCCTCAATATTGGTCTGGAAACTATTTGATTAATTTTTGAAGAAGGATGACAACTTTGATTCAACATTTTTGCAAACCTAAAGTAATCAATAAAGTAACTATAAATAGAATTTTAGATGAATCTTGACTGAGAGATCAATCATATTCTTTTGCAAACATAATGAGGTAACAATATGCTCTCTGCCTCACAATATGTGTATCATAGTCATGCTCTAGGCCATGCTTAGGAATAATATATTCAAACTAAGGACTATTTTTCCCACTATGAGGTGCATTTAATCTTGACAACCCAAGGGTGTATACTTGAAATGGTCAACACAGTATGTGCACTAGGTCTCTTAATGAGTCACTAAGCTTATGCTACAGGAAAGTAAAATGCAAGGAAAAGAACTTACACTATTGCTGTTAGAAAATAACACACTTAACTCTATGAATGCTGGAAATACAATGAAAGGATAATAAATATTCCAACTTGGTTCATCCACTATAATTGTTCTCAGATTTGTTGCAGGAACATTCATAAAGTGTGATGCTACAGGAAGGAACTTACAACTTCTACTTATGAAACTAAGAATGCTTGGAAATAAATCTATTCTATCCTAATCCATTCCACCTTCCAAGTGGGACCCCTTGGTTGGCTTCACTAAACTATTAGCACAAGATAGAAGCCAAAAACTATTTCATTAGATTTCAGAAATTCATTACATAACACAGAACTGTAAAAACACAACTGTAAAAGTTAACAGCCTGTTCTCATAAACTATTTCTTCTAACTGGATAAAAAACTAACACACTTGGGTTAGTTCCTATATATATAGGAAATCAACACTTATTCCATAACAGAAAAGTAAATGACCTAGCTTTAAATCTGCAAGAGAGAAAATAGGAGGATAACAACTGAAGGCGAAAAGAAGAAATAACAGCTTAAGGTGGGAATAATAAAGTCTAAACATCCACTCACCAAAGAATAAATGCAAAGAAGGTAATAAGTCTTCATAGCTCCTCCTTACTCGTTGCCATGTCTTCTAGAACCATTGCAACTTTCCTCCATCGTGGCTGCTCCTTAGCATTCTCTTCTCCTTGAATGTTGTTGGTGCTTAACTTTTGAATTCCTCCAATCATCTTTCAATTTTTATTAACAGGTTAGTTTCAATACAAAGACATGTTTGCCAATAAACATTTATCAAACTAAATTAAAATATAAGAACACACATTTTGATAATTATATGAAATATTGCATACTATATATAATATTAGCAAAAGATGGCATAGTTTCTACCCATAGGTTTATCATAGGTTCGGTAAACATAGGTCCAAAAATGTTTTGACAAAGATAAAATAGAGTATCAACAAAATATCTTAAAACCATCATAAAATAAAGGCAAATTTTGGTCTCATCATCTGCCCCCTGCTAAACTAATGCTTGTCCTCAAGCATTGCACTTCCTTGTTAATGACCTGGACTCTCCAATCTCCATCCTTCCTTTTTTGTTACTCTTGAAAGTGTAGTAAAATCCTCTAGTTCTCTCCCACACTTCCTTTTTGTGATCTTCCTAAAGCTTGTTGAGTCTATCAGCATTGATGTCATACAAAGGCCACAAGAGCATTGGAGGCTACATGGTTAAGGGACACCACAACTCTGGTCTAGCCTGCTTCCCTAACTCTAAATATTTTGGAACCCTATGAAGTGTTGCCTCCAGGTTGATGGGACTGTGTGGTTCTGACTTTTTAAGAGATTTAGGCAGTCTGGCCTATCTACTCCTAGCACCAATCATAGCTCTCTGAAAAGAAAAGTAGGGTAGATTTTCATAATCAACATAAACCTTAACTCTGGCAGCAAAGATCCTATCCCGTACTTTTGGATTCTTCTTTTCATAAGTTAATGTGAACCAATCCCTGAGAACTTCATCTGGCTTGCTACTCTCTACTCTCAAAGGCAAGGGTTTTGTCCTTTCCTCATCCTTGTAATTGTTCAGCTGCTTGACATAATTTGCTTAATTGGACATCTAGGATATAAGGGCTCTTAAGTGTATATCCCCTATGTAAAGCAAGGGATTCCATTGAGTCTCTGAAGGGATAACATGAACATATAATTCATAAAGTAAATTTTGCTGCCAAGGTGGCAAAGTCTAATATAGTCCATAAAATTCTTGTGCTGATTTGAACTCTACATTAATATTCTTAAGAGTTAACATTAATTGAAACAAAAGAAATTGTTCTTTCCAACAGAGAGCATAAACTCTTGGTGGTGGTCTACAAGCAAGGGCCTGATCAACTAGCTTGAGGGCATGGTCCATTTGTTGCTTTTGGCTTGCTAACTATTCCTTTAAGTCTGCAATTTCTTCACCTTGAGATGTTATAATCTTATTCATCTTTTTCTTCTCTTCTTTCCACAAGGCCTCAACAAATAGATGTTATCCATACAATTGAAAGAGGAGTTTCTACAGTGTGATAGAACCACTATCCTCTTCATGATCTATTTTCCTTTTTCTCTGTTCCTACCATAAATGTTCCACAAAACTAGTAATCCATGTTGATCTATGGGGAACTAGGGAAATGTTTGGATCAACATACTCAGGAACTATTTCATCCCTACGGCTGGGAGTACCTGGTAGGTCTGCTAGGGTATCATCTAGATTTTCTTTGATTTCATCCCTACATTCCTTAATAGGATTTTCAAGAATACTTGCAATCTCAAGATGGGGAGGAGAGTGATCAGAAACAATTTGCACAGGGGATTCCCTGGTGGATGTTTTAGACAAAGTGGAATCTTTAGATACTTGCCCTCTCATCCTAGAGCTTCTCCTTATGGGTGTTTCTTCTTGTTTCATAGCCTTTTGCCTACTTTTCCCTTTAGGTGTCTCTGCTGCAGGAGTGGTTGCTGCAGGACTTTTCTTTGTTCTCTTTTGTCTTACAATTGTAGGGTTCGGCTCTTCCTTTTCCTGAATAGAGATTTCATCCTATGATTTTTGTTTCCTCTTAGCTCTACTAGAAGTAGGTTTTGAAGTCTCTTGCACAGGTGAAGGCACATTTTCTTGAATAGAGATGGTTTCTTGCACATTTTCTTGGGTCTTTTCGGCTTCAACCTCTTGGGTATTTTGTTCAGTAGGCTCACTAGTGGGAGCTACATTTTCCTCACTAGGTTGTTTACTAGGGACAGCTTGGGGTTGTAGAGTTTTGGCTTGCACAAATTCATCCCATGTCATGAGAGATACATGCCTAAGTGACCTCTCTATCAATAACTTGATTAAGGCATGATGAGTAACGAAATTATCTTTTCCTTTTTGAGTCTCTTCAGCACTAATGCAGAGCATATTATACAAGAAATTTGGGATGTTTATTGCTATATTATGCCTTACACAACTAAGTAATTTGAAATGATGTGCATGCAAGTATGAGAATCTGCCTTCACATGTAAAATACCTGATTATGTGCATGGCTAATTCATTGTGTGGTGGTAGTAGTAACATTCTCTTACAACCTTGCTTTGTAATGTCCATTGGAGGATCAGGCAGTCTGGTAAATTGAGCTCTTGCTAACCTCGCATCATGTGTCCTAGGGTAATATTCTCCAACTTCAGGCAACCCAGTCACTTCAGCAATGCGTTCCTCTATTACAACCACTGTTAAACCCCAAACATAAGCTTCACCCTCATCAAATGTCCTTGTAAATTCTGTAGCTACCTCTTCATCAAATGTGGTCAAACTCAGAAAATACCCTAGCCATCTGCATGCATTAAACCTTCTTACAACTTCTACATCCGGGAGTAACACAATGTGTTCCACTAGTTCTCTCCTCTGCAACTGTCCACCCATTCTCTTAACACTTCCTTTGTTTACTCTATTTTCCCCCTTTTGAATTCAAGCTTCAAACTACTTCATTATTTTACAGACTCAACTCACACTTCTTTTGTTTTAACATGCAATTAATGTCATAACAAATTGTTATGCACAATAATGACTTTTAATGAAGGCAAATCATGAATATGTGTGAGAATCATCTGAAAATAAGGTTTGAATTGCATAAAATTTAAACATAAGTCACATCATAGCTTGACACAGAAAATCATTCAAAAAAAAAAGGGAGTACGACACCTCACTTGTGTACTTATGACAATTAATTTTCATTAATTAAAGGAATGCGAAGATTTGGAAAAAAATTTATAGATAAATAAAAATGTCATTGGATATTAGTGACCTTCCCTGCCCCCTACTAAATTTGGACAAGTGTCCACACTTGTCAAACCTAGTATAGGTAAGGGACTGGCATAACACCGCCATCATATAAATTATGCAGTATTAAATATAATTAACAAAATCTGTGAACTGTAAGTGAATGATAATTTGAAAATGTTATACATGTCATTATGATTGCTGCACGTACCAAAAAAAAGGTGGTGAAAGTGATATCATCATCGGCAGCGTCTGTCAACATCTTTCGAGGTTTATTGAAAATATGGAAAATTGATGATGTGGAAAGTGGATGTATGGAAGATAACGAAATGAGATGAGGTGGATGGGTGGAAGGTAAAGAGATGAGATGGAAAGAAAAAGTGAATAGAAAAGTGAACTTTATGTGAACATAAAGTCTTTATTATGAGCATGCATAAAGAAACTAATGTTGAAGAGCGGTAGTCAAAAGGTTGACACCTTCGGCTGCAGGAAGAGTTGTTTGATTTGTATTTGAATCCAACTGTTGAAATTGCTATAGGAAGTCTACTTTTGTTTGGGGTCATTTGTATAATTTCAATCTGTGACCATTGACTAAAAGTTTGAAAGGTACCAAACTAATTTCATATGGTCCTAGCCATCTTGTCTACAACTTTCCTGGCATATCCTTAAATATAGAATCATATAGTAGTGCCCAGTCACCAACTTGAAATTGTTTACTGATAATATGAGAATCATGCCATTGTTTCCTTTGTTTCTATATCAGTTCAGTATGTTCCAAAGTAGCTTTACGCATCTCATCCAAAGAGTTAAGATGCAGGAGATGTTCTCTTTGTGCTACAAGAAGTTTAATATCTAGTGCTAATGATGTCCTTAGAGTTTTATATTCAAATTCAATTGGAAGCATTGCTACCTTACCATATAAGAGCTCAAATGGTGTGAATCCTATAGTAGTCTTCCAGGTTGTTCAGTAAGCCCAAACAGCTTCTTGTAATCTGCTGGTCCAATCCCTACGGTGCAAATGGTCTATTTTTGTTAAAATGTTCTCCAGCTCATGGTTTGTGACCTTTGCTTGTCCATTAGCTTGAGGGTGATAAGGACTAGATTTCTGGTGCCTAATGTTATACTGTTTCATCAACTCTGCTAATGTTATACTGTTTCATCAACTCTGAGATCAGATTAGAGGTGAATTGTGCACCTTGGTCTGTGACTAGATCTTTGGGTACACCATAATGAGTAAAAATTTCTTCATACAAAAATTCAGTAACTTTTTCATCACAAGCATTTTTAATAGCCTTAACTTCATCCCATTTTGTTAGGTAATCAGTGCACACAAGAATATAGGATTTTCCATTAGATGGAGGATCAATTGGACCAATGAAGTCCATTCCTGATTTCTCAAATGGTGCTAATGCCATCTAAGGATTAAGAGGCATTTCATCTGTTCTTGTTAGCCAGCCCATCCTTTGACACTTGTCACACTTCCTTATATAGTTGACTGCATCCTTGTGAAGTGTAGGCCAATAATAACTAGTTGTCAATATTTTCAAAGCTATTATTTTTGCTACAAAGTGTCCTCTACATGGTTCATTATGACATGCATGTAGGATGTCATATGTCTCATCTTCTCATAACTTGATTAGGTCTAGTGTAAATCAAGAGATTATCTATCTAGGAGAAATGAAAACTTTTATCTACAAGCAGCTTCTTTTCCTTATAAGAAAAATGTGTTGGTATTTTATTGGCTGTGATGTAGTTAGTAATGTTTGCACACCATGGAGTTTGAATAGCAATATGAAACAAATGCTCATCTGGAAATGCATCATCTACCAAAGTAGTGTTAGTATCATCATGATGGATTTTTGATAAATAATCAGCTACAACATTGGCTTTTCCAAGCTTATCAACAATCGTCTACACAAACTCTCCATTTTCCTCCCTTTTTAGGCACTATTACCAAGGGTGACACCCATCTACTATCAGATATAGGATAAATAAAACCAACATCAAGCAATTTTCGCAATTCAATTTTAACTATCTCTCTAAGGCTTGGATTTATCCTTCTCTGGGGTTGACAGAGTGGTAGACAACATTCATTGATGTATATCCTATGAGTGCACAGTGTAGGACTTAACCCTTGCATATCACTATAGTCCCATGCAAAGGCCTTTTCATGCCTTTGAAGCAATTCTTTTAACTGTTCCATCTATGTGGGTATTAATTTAGGATTAACATGGAGATTGTGACCTCTAGTCAATTCAACAGTAGTGGTGGACTCTATCATAGAAGCTTCAAAGATTGGACTTGCTTCTAATTCACAAGGTAAGAGTGGATAAAGAATTTTAAGTTCTTTGAGAAAAGTACAATTCTTATCACATTCCTCATATATGATTAATTTCAACACAGAACTTTCAGATACATCTTTTTCTACCGCACAAGTGTTAGTGAGGATACTCTGCAGTACTAAATCTTCCTCTTGCAATTTTTGAAAAGACTGTCTATGCAACATCATGAGTTGTACTATGGAGTTTAAATCTTCTTCTTCATCCCCTAAATTTGGCCAAATAGATGTGCTTAAATCTAGTAATGTTTGGGCTGGAGGATATAAATCAAATTTCTTTGTTGCTTGGCCATTTGATATGATCATATTCCCTAATCTGCAACTTATATTTGCATCAGCTATGGTTGACCATGGTCTACCTAAGATGACAGGGTAACCAGATAGATTAACTTTGTGGGATAAAATCATGAAGTCTGTAGGATATTCTAGAGAATCTAAGGTTACAACTATGTTTTCTATCATCCCATTAGGAGTAACAGTAAAACTATCTGCAAGTTGCAGAATTGTTTGTGAGCCCTTAGTCCTTCTATCTTCAACTTCTTCATAGTATCCTTGGCCATAACATTTATAGCATCTCCAATATCTATTAAAGTATTTTTAACAAACTAACCATTTATACTTACATTCACTACTAGACTTCCTGGATCAAAATATTTTGGTGTAATCAATTTCCCTAGCATGATGTCAGCCAATTGTCCCATAACATGGACTATGGTGGGGTCCTTTTTCTTCCTTCCATGTTTCTTCAAGCAGGCTTCCCTAATAGCTTTTCCATAAACTAAAACATCTTTAATGGCTTGAAATAGAGGTATTTTGACATGTATGTTTTTCAACTGGTCAACAATATTAAAAGGTTGTTCCTCTATTTGTTCAAGTTTATTTTGTATCAACTTTTCTAGAAAAGGAGGTTTCTACAACTAGTTGAGCTAGGGTTGACATAGTAACATTGGTTGAGTCAACAGTTTCAGCAACTAAGGGTTCTAATGCTTCAGGAGAGTCTGGTATTTTAGTTATAAGAGGTGGTTTAGGCACTGGTAAAGTTGTACCAGATCTTAAATGTATATCAGCAACATTCAGGGTGTAAGCAGGATACTGCTGAGCATCAACACTATACATGGGTTGCTATGGTTTTTGGCTATTTAGGTTTGGCTAAGGTTGTGTAGGTAACTATGTTTGCTTTTGAGGTCCAGGATTCGCAAGCGGTGACATTAGAGCAAGTTGTTGAACTGGAGGTGGTAATTGTGGAGCACCAGTATTTTGGTTAGGCCATTGTTGAGATCCCCTCCATTGGTTTATAGACTTCCAATTCCCTTGGGGTGGTTACCATTAGTTCTATTTGTTTTTCCAATAGTTCTATTGGTTTTGCCATTGGTTACTCTATTGGTTAGGCCAAGGTGGTTGGAAATTCTAAGGCCATTGGGGTTGTTGTGGGTTGTTTTTCCCAACATTGTTCCAATTGGGTTGATTTTGTGGAGGACCTTGGGGATTATAGTTTTGTCATTGATTACCATATGAATTTGAATTTTGCAAGGGGTCCTCAGGCATACCTTGACATTGGGCCCATGGTTGGCATTAAGCAACAAAGAATACTTGCTCATCATCTCCATCTATCTTGAGGCACTCAGTTGGAAGAGGGTAATCCTTCTTCTACTTTTGGCAATGAGGGTAGTATTCAACTAGTTGTAACTCAGCTTCAGCTTGCTTTCTCTTTGCAGTCATTGTGTCTAGATGTGTAGTGACATCGTTGATGATGTCTTATTTGAAATCTGACAATAGGTTAGATATCTCAAGCTTTGAAATGCCTTGACTGATTCCTTTAGTGACTGTGAAATGAGGTCATCGACCTTTCTTCATGGTTGACCTTGAATAGTTCTGACAGATCTTCTTGAGGTCATCCTAGGAAGCTTGATATACATCATCACCAGCCATCAGTGAAATATCCCTTTTCTGATTTTATATGATATTTCAAGCCTCTAATCAGATCTTTAAGATCAAACAACCAATCTTTCAAAGATCCACCAATTTCTCAATAAACTCCAAATCGGGTATGCCGAAAATAGTGCTAAAAATTTCACAGCTTCACATATTATTAGTAAATCTGAAAGTGGAAATTTTTTATAGAAATTTCAGCAGAATAAAAGCCTACAAAATGACTTTTTCAGATCTGTATAACATTTACACAACAGCTCCCAAACAGAGGATAAAAATAATGCTCATCGGTCTCCCGAAAACAACATAGAATAGCCCGGAAACACCACAAAAACACTAATAATCTATGACAGAAGTATAATCATGACCAAATACATATATTTAGATCTATTTTAACATCTAAAATTCTAAAATATAGCAGCAACCCAAACTAATATGAAATACTCAACTAGAAACACCAAACTCTTACAAAAAACACACCCGAAAATCCACAAATCTGCACTGTTCAGCACAAAGGAAAACTCTGCATGAGAATGCACATGGAATGGCTTCAAAATCCCATCCTTAACCTTCCTAGAAACTTGCAAACTCCCATTCTTGGGTCTCCTTCTCCACAGTTTTGGTAGCCTTTGAAGAACAACAAAGCAATGCGCAAAAATCAAGTTCTGGAATCAGCTCAAAATGCCTCCAAACCCCTTAAAAGAGGGCATAAACCTAACTCACATCCAAGAGGGGTTAATAAAACATATTTTAATAATAATTTTCATTTATTAGTCCATTAGCTTCCAAAGATTATCCCCTTTTTCTGAAACTTCACCTTTTTGGGCCTGCCTGCCTTAGCAAAGATTATTATTTTTAATTATTTGAAAAGGGGACATGACAAGTCCTCCCCTTCCAAATATTGCTTGTCCTCAAGAAATGGCTGAACAATAAACCAATCAGTCCACCTGGATCCCAAATGTAGTCATGAACTATACTATTGTCAATTAACACAGGCTCCTGCAATATCCTCTGCAATATAACCAAGAGGAATCCATAATCAAACTGACAATTACTGCTCAACCAAACTCCAAAGTCACAACTTCCACAGTCAGAAACCCATGAGACACAAACTCTTAGAACATCAAAACCCATGTAAAGTGGACAAATCAAACTACCAACACAGTAAATACCATCAACACATTCTACTGGCCTATACGAAATGTACAATCCAACTCTGCAACAATGGTGAATGCTCCCGAATGAAACTGTACCAAGTATGGAGAATCCACACACTCTACAACTCCTGCAGTCAACACAACTCTGTAGATCACCGACCACTGTCTCATAACCATAACTCCCATGCACCCTTGATGGTGAAAAGCCATCACAAGATAAACAACAAGAATTGGAACTCAAACCAAATTTTCCTGCCATCAACTCCTCAACATAAGGATCAAATGCTAACTAATGTACATACCTTGCAATATAATGTTGATAAAAAAAACCAACCTCAGTCAACAGCTCACCATGAACAAGTGATACAACCCACTGTGACTGATCACTAGCTAAGTTAGGAGATGTCATAGCCAAAGGAGTAGAATCAATAACAACACCCGCTGAAGCATCACTCCGAAACTCCTGCTCTAAGTCACGTATTATCAAGTTGTCAACTGTAGAACCTATCGCCATGCCATGCCCATCACAACTCTCATCCCGAGGCATCAAACTATCCCATAACTGATGATAAGCACTAGGAACCAAAGTACATCTCTGTATCATCATCTCATCAACATGGTCATCAAAGGTAAATTGATGAGCATACCTCACAATGTAATGCTGATAGAATGCGCCAATCTCAGTCAATGACTCAGACTGCAATCTAGATGTAACTAACTGCAATCGATCACTAACCAAGTTGGAACTAACTACTACCTCTAAAGACATCACCAAGGGAGTAGTATTACTAGCAGGAACCATGCCAACTATCGGCTCACCAACATCACACATGGTCTTTGATACAACATCTCTAGTCTTCGTGCCATTAGTGCTAGAGGTCACCACCATATCAGGCATACCACAACAATCTGCTACAGCACCCAACTCAACTAAACCTGACTCTAGTGGGGATGAACCCGATATGCCAATGTTAGTATCAAGGATGGATGCATCCCCATCTCTACTATCTTTGACAATCTCAACCATGGACATCCTCAAATCATCAGACACCATAGCTTGTGATTGTACAGAATCTAGTAAAGACTATAGTTACTCTAACTCGATGGTCACCTTAGCCAAATGAAACTGTGACTCCTTGAAAGCCAACTGTGTACTCTCAAGAATCTCAAAAGTCACTTCAAGCTGCTCAGTAAGCTCACTCACCTCATCTTCCTTGGCCAACAATGCATCATATGCTATACTGCCCCACTCCATAAGATAATCTCTGTCAGCTACCAACTGCATATAATCCTATCTCAGAATCTGGATAGCCTCCCATAAAGAGTGGAACTCTGTCAAGGAAAGATAACTGCCTCCCTGCTCATCACTAGTAGGAGAACCCCATCCATAAACTGCTAACAATTGACGAGCAGCATTGAAATGTTGGCAAGCGATAGCAATGTCTCGCTCACTAACTCTCAACTAATTAGACACATGATGGCACTGGCTTGACTGTCTCCTACAAACCTCCTCTGATGCACTGTCTAAAGGAGTATCCTCAAAGTTACTAGTCTCTAGAGTATTACCATCCATATCCTGTGAATCAACTCTAAAGCTCATATCAACATACGGAGTATCAAAAACTGTAGCACTTCTGTCCAACTCCTTTGTACCCAAGGAAACTAAGTCTTCAAAACTGCCTACTGCATCCTCTTGGATGTCATCAATGCCAATGTGATCCTAGGACTCATCTGTACACACTACCAAATATGAAAGATCATCAACACATTCCAGCAAGTATGGTCGACTGGATATATGAACAAAGCCCAACACCAGTGTATAAAAACTAATACCAACATCGGACAAGCTACTAGCACAAGAAAAGAGAACACCATGCAATCCGCTAATCAAATCCATGATAGCACCCAAACAAACACTGCTACCAAAAAGTGTTAAAGATCTCCAGTCAACTGAATCCCAAATGCCAATATAACAATCTCGAGTCCATATCTGTAAACTAGAATCAGCTGGTAACTCAAGAAAAATCCTCACTTGAGTAATATGACCAATACCAACTAACTCCACATACCTATCATGATGAGATAATGAAGTCACAATATGTCTTTGTTCACTTTCAACTGGCTGGACAAATCGTGTGAAGTACTACTAGCCTCAACCTCATGTGACGAAGCATCTAACTGTACCTGGTACTCTTTCTCAGCAAAGTCACGAATGCTCAATGTCTGCTCATCTCTATTAGGTATCTCACCACCATGCACAACAACATCCTCATAATCATCATCTGAACCCACTACGATGTAGTCACTACCTATTGTAACTATACCATCCTGAATACCTGTGATATCACCCTTTAACGACCTGTATACAATTGTCTCAATTTGAGTATCAAGTTGACCATTACTATCAATCTGCATAATATCCTTTCTCACTACCTCCTGTGGTGGAGTAGAATCTGAGACCTCTGCCTGGCTATAAGCTAGTTTCTCAAACTCCTCATGCAAGTTCTTGGTAATTGTGTCACCTGCCCTATGAGAAAAATTGCCAAATAGAAATCTAGTCAACTTATCCACCTTAGCTGGGTCAGACAACATGTCATTCATCATACGGTGGTGCTCAACCAACTGTTCAGACATGGCATGGCTTATTTTCCTAAGTTTATCTTGAATGTCTAAATAACCATCCTTTCTACTGTTCTGACTCTGGATATCAATTGTCCAAGATCATGTCCTCTGAGACTCTGTACTATACCTATCCATTCTAGATAAAGTAGAGTGTAACCCCAATAGGTTATAACTTCTTCAAACACCAAGAACTAACATGAAAATGATTAGAAGTAGCATGCAACCATAGATTTTGACATGCAGCTGATTAGAAGCGACATGCAACCACCAAATTCACCAAGAACTAACATGCAAATGATTAGAAGTAGCATGCAACCATAGATTTTGACATGCAGCTGATTAGAAGCAACATGCAACCACCAAATTCACCAAGAACTAACATGCAAATGATTAGAAGTAGCATGCAACCATAAATTTTGACATGCAGCTGATTAGAAGCAACATGCAACCATAAATTATGACATGCAAGATTTGGGTAGTTGTCAAAACTGACATGCAAACTTCTACAAACCCTCAGGCTGGCAAGATCATAGCTCTAATACCACTGAAATGTCCCTTTTCTGATTTTATATGATATTTCAAGCCTCTAATTAGATCTTTAAGATCAAACAACCAATCTTTCAAAGATCCACCAATTTCTCAATAAAACCCAAATCGGGTATGTTGGAAATAGTGTCAAAAACTTCACAGCTTCACATATTATTAGTAAATCTGAAAGTGGAAATTTTTATAGAAATTTCAGCAGCATAACAGCCTACAAAATGACATTTTCAGATCTATATAACATTTACACAATAGCTCCCAAACGGAGGATAAAAACAATGCTCATTGGGCTCCCAAAAACAACATAGAATAGTCCAAAAACACCACAAAAACACTAATAATCTATCATAGAAGTATAATCACAACCAAATACATATATTCAGCTCTATTTTAACATCTAAAATTCTGAAATACAGCAGCAACCCAAACTGATATGAAATACTCGACTGGAAACACCAAACTCTTACAAAAAACACATCCGAAAACTCACAAATCTGCACTGTTTAGCACAAAGGCAAACTCTGCATGAGCATGCACATGGAATGGCTTCAAACTCCCATCCTTATCCTTCCTAGAAACCTAAAAACTCCCATTCTTAGGTCTCCTTCTCCACATGTTTGGCAGCCTCTGAAAAACAACAAAGCAATGCGCAAAAATCAAGTTCTGGAATCAGCCCAAAATGCCTCCAAACCCCTTAAAAGAGGGCATAACCCTAACTCACGTCCAAGAGGGGTTAATAAAACATATTTTAATAATAATTTTCATTTATTAGTCCATTAGCTTCCAACGATTATCCCCTTTTTCTGAAACTTCACCTTTTTGGGCCTGCCTGCCTTAACAAAGATTATTATTTGTAATTATTTGAAAAGGGAACATGACAATCAGGTCCAATGCTTCTAGATAGTCATCATTCACACCTCTTAGAAAAACTAGCTTTTGTGAATCTTCAAACAATGTGTGCTGAGGGTTCTTCTACAGTATATGAGAAACGTGAAACATAATCTTCCAATGTTTCTTCCTCCTTCAGTGATATCCTAAAGATATCATCCCCTCTTGAACTATATGCTTTGCAATATTCTTTATACTTATTTATAAATAGAGCTTGCATCTCATCCCAACTTCCTATTGCATTGGCTCCTAAGCCCATGAACCATCATAGAGCTAATTCTTTCAATGTTGTTGGAAATAATTTAAGCTTATGGGAATTAGTGTTGTAGTAAAAAATATGAAAAAGTATATCAAATTCAAACAAGAAAGTATCAGGGTCTTCAGTTGCAAGGCCATAGAACTTTGGAAGAGTAGTGGGAGGTATTTTCTTAAGATTAGCATTGGTTACAAGACTTGGAAGAGGAAATGGAAAAGCAGGTTGTGCCATGACTGGAGGTACTAGATTATGAGGTTGCTGCTGAAAAGGGACATTGGGTACTAGATGATTAACAACTAGTGGATTCAGAGCAGTGTTATCAAGAAAATTGGCCAATACTTCAGTGAAAGGTTGAAGACCACTTATATCTATTGGTTCAGGTCTTGATGATGATGCTATGGGGAAAATAGGGCTTGCATCTTCAAAATGTAACTCAACTTCTTCTTCTTCAATTTCTTCATTCAAATTAATAGACTCCCTTGGAAGAAATTTTCCATATTCATCTCATCGTCTTCCTCTTCGATGCATGCAATTAAACTTTCCACACTAGTGAAAGAAACTTCAAATTGGAGATTTCTAAAAAAAAACTTTATTGAAGAACTATGACTCAAAAATGCTCCTAGCTTGACACCATCCCCGACAATGGTACCAAAAATGGTCCGCCTCACAATAGGTGTATCATGGTCATGCTCTAAGTCATGCTTAGGAATAATATATTCAAACTAAGGACTATTTTTCTCACTATGAGGTGCATTTAATCTTGTAAACCCAGGGACATATACTTGAAATGGTCGGCATAGTATGTGCACTAGGTCTCTTAATGAGTCACTAAGCTTATGTTGCAGGAAAGTAAAATGCAAGGAAAAGAACTTACACTATTGCTATAGGAAAATAGCACACTTAACTCTATGAATGCTGGAAATACAATGAAAGGATAATAAATATTCCAACTCAGTTCATCCACTACAACTGTTCTCACATATGTTGCAGGAACATTCACAAAGTGCAATGCTACAGGAAGGAACTTACAACTTCTGCTTATGAAACTAAGAATTCTTGGAAATAAATCTATTATATCCTAATCTAATCCACCTTCCAAGTGAGCCCCCTTGGTCGGCTTCACTAAACTACTAACACAAGCTAGAAGCCAAAAACTATTTCATTAGATTTCAAAAATTCATTACATAACACAGAACTGTAAAAACACAATTGTAAAAGTTAACAATCTGTTCTCATAAACTATTTCTTCTAACTAGCTAAAAAACTAGCATGCTTGGATCGATTCCTGTATATATAGGAAATCAACACTTATTCCATAATAGAAAAGTAAATGACCTAGCTTTAAATCCGCAAGAGAGAAAATACGAGGATCACAACTAAAGGTGGGAAGAACAAATAACGGCTTAAGGTGGGAATAATAAAGTCTAAACATCTGCTCACCAAAGAATAAATGTAGAGAAGGTAATAATCTTCGTAGCTCCTCCTTACTCGCTGCCATGTCTTCTAGAACCGTTGCAACTTTCCTTCATCGTGGCTACTCCTTAGCATTCTCTTCTCCTTGAATGTTGTTGGCACCTAACTTTTGAATTCCTCCAATCATTTTTCAGTCTTTATTAATAGTTTAGTTTCAATACAAAGACATGTTTGCTAATAAACATTTATCAAATTAAATTCAAATATAAGAACACACATTTTGATAACTATATGAAATACTACATACTATATATAATATTAGCAAAAGATGGCATAGTTTCTACCCATAGGTTTATCATAGGTTCAGTAAACATAGGTCCACAAATGTTTTGACAAAGATAAAATAGAGTATCAAAAAAAATCTTAAAACCATCATAAAATAAAGGCAAATTTTGGTCTCATCAGGAGCGGTAACAAAGCTTTGGAAAAACCTTGGTCAGAGCAATCAGTGGAGAGAGTCAATACCAAAATATTTCAAGCTTACCGATTTATGTTTGACAATGATATTGGATTCTGTGGAGGATGAGAGAATTTTTAGTACTTTGGGCTTCCTAAAGTCAAAGGTTAGAAACAAATTAGACAAAAATTTGGATAATATTTTGAGGCTCTATAATTCTAGGTATGAGGTAGATAGTTTCCCTTATGATAGGACTCTCAGCATTTGAAAAAACAAATGTGGAAGAAGAGGGATGGACAACATTTCAAACCCAAGTGGCAGTGGTAGTGGTGGTGGCAGTGGTTCATGTCCTAATATTGGAAGCAATGAAGATGATGTTGACTTTGGCATGCATACTGACACTGACAGTGAATCTGAAGAAAACACAATGAACAATGAAATGGTATATGCAATAAATGAGGGAGATTCTGATGATAGTGATGTTGAGTCGGTCCAAGTGGAGTGGCAACTATAGCAGCTTCTCAACTTCAAGTTCTAACTTTCGCGTAAGTCACATAGTAGGCTAGTAGCTATGGTCTAAGACTCTATCTACTAATTAATTATGTTTTTAAAAGTTAATTTATAGCCTTCATTCACTATCTTTTTATAGATGTTTAAAAAAAATTTAAACATGTTGATGTTACAAACTTACATGTTGTGATTTTCATTGAAACTAGTTTTTACTTTTAGAGTTTACACATGTTGAGATTTTCATTGATTGTATTTTTTAAACATGTTGAGATTTTCATTGATTCTAGTTTTAATACAATAACACATGTTGAACTTGAGATTTTCATTCATTCTAGTTTTTAAACATTTTTAGATTTTCATTCATTCTAGTTTTTAGACATTTTTAGATTTTCATTTATTCTAGTTTCTTTAAGAAATTGTAACATAATGCATTTAACAAAATAAGCTTTATTTAAAAAAATTGTATTATAATTTATAATTACAAATTAGCCTGTAACATAATACATTTAACAATTGCAAATAATTACAACCCTTTGCAAATGACTCAATGTCAAATGACCTTGAATTCACTTTTACTGATACAAGGGAGCAACAATAGTTGCAGGTCAGTTTGTAATTGTATATATAATCAGATTATTACTACATAATACATTATGTGTGTACAATCACATTGCCAATTGTACATTTTTTTCAAGTAGGAGTAGAGAAATTTTTTCCATCTGCTCTGCATAGTAATAGTATGCCAGTGCCTGGCTATCCAACTATCCTGATATGTTGGCTCTTTATTTCTATGACAATTAACATTAAACAAAGTTGAAATTAAATCCAAAATTTGAAATTAAAGAGCAACAAGTAACAAAATGATTATAATACTATCACTTACTAAGTTGTTACTTCTAAATGCTATCAGCTATGACTATCACTGACACCAATGGTAACAGTTTGAGAAGATGACCTAGCTCCAATGATGTTCTTTAGGGCGCTCCATTCTACATCATTTGGAAACTCTATTTTTTTGAGGTTATAGCTAAATAGTTGTAACCTCATCAACAATGAATATTTTGAAGAGATATTTTTACATGAATCGAGGAATTTATCTATACTTGCATTCATTATTTATAGTGGTTTGATACAACTTGCAATTCTTTCTAGAGTGGTTTCCTCGAGCAAGTTGCCTAAATTAGAATTCATGGTGTTGTGTAACTTTTTCATGCAATCTTCTTTTCCAATGAATTTGTTGTCTGAGTAAGATGGATTTGGTAGTCCAACATTTAGCAAGTTCAATATGTTGTGATTCATCTTCATCAAGTCTCTGAAAGAATATTTGAGAGATTCATCTATTTTCATTACTTGTTCACAATTGTGACAGACAGCAAAGTCCATTATAGAGGCATCCAAGTTGTTGTTTATTCCTTAGTTTGCCAAATCCCTGTCACTAGATCTCTATACTTTATTCAAAATTTGTTTGCCAAGATTTTTTAAGGAATTGGTGAAGATACTTCTTTTACCCTCAACATCTTTTTTTACATTTTCAAAGATAGCTCTAAAATTGTTATTTAAATCAAGCCATTCAAATAAACTATCATTGTTCTTCATTATTTTGTCGCAATTTTCTTGTTTGATAAGCTTAACCATGTTTATTATAGTATCCTTGACATGATGGTCTTCAGAAGATGTCATTATATTTTTTGCGATTACATTTTCCATCTTTTTCTTCATTTCAGACATCTCTATTTCACACTTTTTTTATATTTCCTCTAGTTGCCCTTTCCAATTAGTTTCTCTCTTCCTCTCATCCTCCAATTTATTCTTCAAATCTTGGATTGTCTTTGTAGTAGTTACCTCTTTTTTCTTCTCATCCTTGATTTCCCTTTTCAAATCATGAATTGTCTTTGCAGTGGACTCCTCATTTTTCTTCGCATTGTCTGATTCCTTCTTCAAATCATGGAGTGTTTGAGTAGACTCCTCTTTCTTCACATTCTCCAATTCCTTCTTCAAATTTAGGATTTTCTTTGTAGTTGACTCCTCTTTTTTCTTTGCATTCTCCAATTCCTTATTCATATGGTGGGTTGTGTTATTGTTTGCAGTAGCACTAGACTCCATTTTCTTCACATTGTCTAATTCCTTCTTCAAATCAAGGTTTGTTTTTGCAATTGACTCCTCTTTTTTCTTCATATTCTATAATTGCTTCCTCAAATTGTGGATTGTGTTTGCACTAGACTCCTATTTTTTCTTATCATTCCCCAATTCCTTCTACAAATTATCAATTATCCTTGCTTTAGACTCCTCTTTTTTCTTTTCATTCTCCAATTCAATCTTCAAATTATTATTTTCCTTAACAACAGAGTCCAAGTCAATTTTCAATTTATTGTTGATTTTTGCACTACTCTTTACAAACTTGAACAACTGTGTAATAGAAGCTTTTTCATGCTGAATTCTTTTTTTTCATTCATCCAATTCTTTAGTCAATTTTTTTAGTTGTTCATTCATCTTTTCTTGCCGGACAATTGCCTCTGTAGGAGAATAATTCTTTATCCTATTTTGCAATTCTTTGAACCTATTATCTGTTGCTTTCTCCTTGGCCTTCACATTATCAAGGTCTGTCTATAGCTATTCTATTTTCTTTGTAAGCCTTTTTTTTCCCTTTCTGCTTTCAAAAGTGTAGAGTAGACCATTTTGTTGCTTTCTTTTGATATATTGATTTTGTCAATGTTTTTCAGTTTTGAGAAATCCATTTGAAGACTAGTAACTTGTACATCATTACAATTTATTACATTTTCTGGTAGATTATTATCTCCAACCAGGGGCATAATAGCCATGAAGTTCATTATTTTGGTGTTTGGATCATATGTTGGAAATATATGTTAGTAGATACCTGATAATCAACAACTACATCAATTTTCAAAGTCTTCATAATTTGTCTATTTCTTTTGCTTGTCTGATTAAACTTTGATGCAAACTCTTTCAAACTAAAAGCTGGGTCTACTAACCTAATTAAGTGTTTGAAAGGTGAATTATCAGTGTATTGTTTATGCTCCTCCAACTCCAGTTAAACTTACTCCACCTACAATTGTATTTTGAGGATTTCCAACATATTGAAGATAGCCCATTCCAAATCCTGGCATTTTAGGACTATTTTCAGGGTTTTGTACAGAAGCTACTAATGCATACATTGGTGAAGTAACTACTGACAATGCTTGCATTGTAATTGTCATAACTGTTTGATTTTTTGCACAAGGTTCATCTATGCTAGTGCTAGTGCTAGTGCCAATGTGATCAACTACAACTAGATTTGAAGATTTAACAAATAATGTGTTAGGATGACCTTCAGAACCAGAAGTATAATGTTTTTTTCCCTTTCTAGATGAATCATCTTCAATCTCATTGGAGATTCCAATGATTGGTTTACTTCCTCTTTTGGATGGGTCTGGTACTAGAACTAGATTCCAAATCCCTTCACCACTTGCACCAATGGGCCCTATACCTACATAACCCATTTTTTGTATCATACTTTTATTATACATTTGTTTAATAGAATCACTCATTTGAAGATTAAAAATATGTCTGCCCTTGGTTGACCTAGAATCTTGAATACCTTGAATGTCTCCATCAGACTCAAGGTCCTTCTGTCTTTGAATATCACTGTCACTGTAATTGCCAAAATCATATAGTAGAGTTGGATGCTCTTTATTCCAATAATTATTGAAAAGTTTATCCCCCTCAATTTCCTCAAAACCTGTTGATGTCATAGGTTCACCCAAATTTTGCCTCATTTTCCAAAAATCAATCATCTTGGTTTGACACCATAATTCAAATGCACATGCCTCTTTAATTTCTTTTGGCATAGACCTCTTAGAAGGTCGAGATGCTTTCTTGTAGAAATAGGTATGTCAGAGGCTTTTATTTGTGTGACTCTAATATGTGCAATGTTGTAATTTGGGATGACAATTATTGCATTTAAATATTCTTCTCTGTTGCATGTTTCTCCATCTCTTTCTTAACGTCATCCCACGAATCCTTGTTTTTTAACTTTTCTATCAATGGCATCTCCTAATGTTGATATTTTCTTGCAGAGTTCCCACTGGAAATAAGTCTTTTTATTATTATGTTTAGTAGATCATAATTCCAGTGACTGGCAAAATTAAAGCCAAAAAAAGTTACCAACTCATTTGCCACTTTGAAAGCCTTTCTCTCAAATGTGAGGCCTCCAATTGCAAAAGGCAAGGAAGGTAATATCGATTTCTTTTGTTGTCCAGTGAAAAGTTCATCTATGCTCTCCATTTTTCGTACATATTCCAATACAAAAACCCTTTCTGTAACATGCATTGGAGGTTTGCACGGTTCAACTGGTGAATCATAAAACCTTAAGACGGTGTACTCTTCCATGAAGAACCAGTCAGCCAATTGAATTTGACTTCCCAGTTGAATGCAATCTCTACAAGACACAAACAATCTAGGCATCAAAGTGCATGTGATTTTTTGGTAAATAGATACCAAAAAGAAGTCTACAAAATGGTTGTAGTTATTATTGTTAGCAGTCATCTTCATCTTATGTGTCCACTCATATATTGGACTTGGAGTCTCTGATTTCTTTTGGGTTTTCTCATCAAACTTATAGACCTCAATATCAGGCTTCTTATTCTCTATCTCAAATATTGGGTGATGCTTTGCTAAAAGAAGGTAGCACAAGTAACTTGTGAACCTAAATGTCTTCGTCTTGCCTATAGTTGTACTTTGTTTAATCGTTAGTAATTGTTGCTGCATAGATTCAACAATGTGCTAAACAAAATTATATCTTACATCTACCTTCTCAACTGACTAACCTTGATAGTGGATATTATAAATCAGTTCAAGAACACTGGCCCCCACTTCCTTGTTACTATCCAATTCTAGACAAAATGATAACAAAGAAATAGTATTCTAAACCCATGGTACAAAAATATCATACTGATAAGGAGGCCTATGGTTTATGTCTAATGTAATAGTAACACTAGTAGATGACTCTGAGTTTATTAGACCCTTAATATATGAATCTTGAAAAACTCTTTCCAGTTTGTCATAAGCTTGTGCAGTTTTATCCAAGTCAATGCGCTCATTAAAGCTTTATGGTTTAAACCCTAGCCCTAGGTCTAACAGAGTGAAAAATTCACTCTTATTTATGGATAAAATTTCCTCCTAACTATTTCACTTTACAATTGCCTTTCTATTTTCATCATAATTCTGAGCGTGTAGCATTACAATTTCAAGGCAAGGGAATACTTTAGGTATAGTGAGGTTTGCTAATCTAGTAACCAAAGTAGCTAGTTTATTTGTATGTGCACGAATATTGTTGTTATATTTGTATTAATTTCTCCCTTTTTGTGGATCTTTCCACTTATTAAACAATGAATGTCTAATTCCCATGATTTCCAAATCTCCATGGATAACAAGATAAAAAATATCATGACATTCATTGGTGAAACCTAGGGTTTGTAGCACTCTCCTGAGTTCTATAATGTCTTTCTTTTCCTTTATGCTTGCACTCGTACTAGAGGTTTTTGACTTTGTTTTGCCCATGCTTGCTATTGGTTATTACACAAAATTCTTCTTCAAGCCCTATTTAAAAAAATTGTAAAGTGTAAACCTAAGACAATAAGAATCAAGATTTCTATTACTGAAAATTGCACTGAAAAAAATTAAAAAATTTAAATACCTTGAATCGAGATTCGAGATTCAACAATACTGGTGCTAGTAGATACTCAAATAATTGTTGTTGTCCTGTGATACTCAAGTTTCACACTTTCAGTCTTTAGAACACAAAATGGAATTTAGTCAGTCTTTGAAAAGTTGAAATTTGAAAACCCTATTGTATCGGACTGTCAACTTGGAGAACTCTAAACTTCATACTCTAAAAGCATAAAAGGTTAATAGTTAAAAGTTAAAACATAAGTAGTAAGTAATTAATGGTTTTAGGTACTTTCCTAATACTATGTACAATGTACATTTAAACGACATAAAGACTCAATAATGTACATAACTATAATAATAAAAAGTAAAAATTTATTACATTAATATATATTTGAATTTTGAAATTTGCTCATTTTAAATAAATTAATTAATAAAAATCAAACTTAATAATCAATATGATTTTTGGGTTAATTTGTGGAATGCTATCTCTGTTGTCAAGAGTCATTTGGAATTGTGACAATTGTCAAGGACGCCTGTCATGATTTTGGATGTTTCTTGACAACAATGATAGCATTCCCAAAATTTACCCGAAATTCATCTTGGGCCATTGATCTGTCTTTTACTTAACAATCACAGCATCACCGAGTCGGGATTAAGTAATAATTTTTTTAAAAGACTAAACATAATTATTATTAATATTAACCGAGTCCTGACTTGTGTAGCAGACCCTGTCCATCTTTATTTCAACCTGAGTATTTGCATATGGCCTCATACAATAACAACATATGGACTATCCTTTCAAGGTCTATCTTCAAAATGTCATACACCTTTTTGTCTCCTTGAATGTACTTAAAACTTTGGATTGGATTGTGGTCCCTGAGCTGTTGGATTTGTATGTTTCATCATTTTTGTCATTTCCTAATTTTGAAGGCATGACTAGGACTATCATTTTGTCTCTTTGACACCTACAAGATTTATGGAGACTATCTTTAAATTCATGTTAACTCATGATAACTATCTTCCTATAGGACTGTGTGCTCTAGTTGTAGGTCTAATCTCCATGAGTACTTCATTATGTGAAAGTCTTCAATAGGTACTAGATGCCTTTGTCTTCAAATTGAATTGTACAATGTCCTCTTCTTCAATATCCCGTTTTCACAAAAGCTTGTTGTATTCTTTCTTTCATTGATCATTCAAATTGTCCTATCATAGTTTAGAATATGTTCATTGAATATGGCTATCATTTTATTGTCAAGCCATGATTATGATATATTTCTTTCTCTTATTAGACCCAAAGAATGATTTATCTGCCATTGTCTTCTATGAACCTTGGGGCAAAACATGATTAGGTCTAGCAATACAACTGTCTTCTAATCTGATATAATACTTCTCACCTTTGTATTGTGCATTTATCTTTTACCTACAAAGACTTGTCAATACCCTCAAAACCATGAATCGTACAAAGCATAATGAATCTTTTATTGCATTTATATGGATTATAGTAAGTGAAATATGGAGCAGAGAAATTGATAATTACATGGACAAATATGAATCAGAATCCATGTGTAGTTAGATTTTATGGAATGAGTGTCTACAGGCAGCAACAGGATGTACCAACTATGATATTTTTATAAGACAAGCTTGATAATGAGTAAACCTTATTAACTTGAAGGTGTTTTAATATAATCAAAGTGTTTGAATGTGACAACCATTTCCAACAAATTAGAAAAGAAAATATGTTTGTGGAGCTAACTGGACCATTTTTAATTTTTAGTTTTTTTAATATGCAGTTGTTTTTAACACTGCCCTCTCGATAAAAATGTCAATTGCTGATTGATTAGTATATAAAAATGCTCTCACTCCTATCTTAGCTATTGTGTATATAAGGTGTTTGGTTGATATATATTTCATTTAAATAGAGTCTTGATGTCATACATAGCGCTCCTAATGAGCATGGACAATGATGTTCAAGTAGTTGATACACCTTCTTCAAAGAAGGTGTTTTGGAAGCCATGCATGGAGAGGAAGTTTTTAGACTTGCTGCATGAACAAGTCACACTTGGTAGGAAAGGTGAGGGAGGCTTTAGAAAAGAAGCGTGGACAGTCATTAAATGGAAGTTCAATGGAGAGATGAACATGAACTTGTCTAGGGATAATTTCAAGAACAAGTTGAAAAACTTGGAAAATAGGATATAGGATAATGAAACAAATGAAAAGTACAAGTGGATTTGCGTGGAATGAGTCAACACAATCAATGGATGCTGATGACAATGTGTGGGAAGATCTGCTTAAGGTAACATGGCCATTTAAATGTATCATTTTCATTTAAAAATTTATTAAGATATCAATGATAGTCATGAGTAATCCAATTTTTATGACAACATATAGAGGAAATAATTTCAAAGTGCAAAAGTTTTTAAGAGGCAGTCATTTCAATACTATAATGACTTAGACCTGATTGTGGGAAATGACATGGCTGAGGGTACCATGGCTACAACAACACAAGACACAAAAGAAGGGCACCATATGGATGAGAGT